>VWZY01003875.1:548080-566987 GCA_013399075.1 Chloroceryle aenea | reverse complement strand
CTGGCAGCACAGAGCCACTGGCACCCTGGGGTGCACCCCCAACAGCGGGGGAGGGGGGATCCTGCCCCTCTGCTCCCTGCAGTGCTGGGGCAGCTCTGGAGTCCTCAGCACAGCAGAGACAGGGACCTGGGGGAGCAGGGCCAGAAGAGCCCCAGCAATGCTGGGAGGGCTGGAACCCCTCTGCTGGGAGCCAGGCTGGGAGAGCTGGGGGGGTTCAGCCTGGAGAGGAGAAGGCTCCAGGGAGACCTGCTTGGAGCCTTTCAGTGCTTCAAGGGGCCTGTCAGAAAGGACCTTTTATGAGGAACTGTTGTGACAGGACAAGGGGTGATGGTTTGAAACTAAAAGAGAGAGATTTAGACTCAAGAGAAGGAAGACATTTTACACTGAGGCTGGTTGAACTAGATGACTTTTAAAGGTCCCTTCCCACCCAAGCCTACCACGCTTCTATGATAAAGGGTGAGAAGTTAGACCCGTGGATAGTCTTGAAAGAAAAGCCCTGCCTGGGAAAACTGAGGCAACCTTCTGAGAGCAAATAATCTCCCCAGAGGGAATGTTTGGCTTCAAATGTTTTCTGAATTTACAACCAAGTATCATCTGCAACTCTGTGTGGCACGTGTCTCTGTGTCCCTACAAACCCAGTGCATTTCACATCCCTCTGTCCGTCTGTCCGTCCATCCCATGGGCTGCTGGCTCATGCTCCCCACCACCATCAGCAACGTTGCAGCTGCAGCTTCTTCACTGATTTTCCCACAGCAGCTGGGACCCAGTTTTGAAGTGACCAAGGTAAAATTTCCTCTGGAGGGTGCAAAAAGACATTCAGAGAGAGCCTGTGCTGATGCATCCCAGAGAACTGAGGGGCCAGCAGCAGAGGCAGGGGCTGCTGGTAGCAATGTGGGGCTCAGACATAGTTTGTGACATCCAAGCTGCACACACTGAGTAGCGCAGATCTTCCAGCAGAGAGGGGAATTTCTGTTCCTGGGTGCAAGGGGCTGGTTTGTGAAGGTAGTGCTCGGAAGGTCCATGCTGACACTGGCCAGCGAGGGCAGCCAGAGGCAGGGCTGGCACAGGGCAGCTGTTCGGATGGCCGGCAGCATGCCAGTGCTCTCTGCCAGCCAGCCTGTCTGAGGAGGAAACCCAAGTGACAACCCTGATAACAACCCTTGCCTGGGGCCAGAGGCCCAGGAGCACTGCCCAGGAAGGCAGAGCCCAGGGGAGCCTGCACTGAGCCCATGGCACAGGCTCCCTGCTCCAGCCTGAGTTACGTGCACAAAGTGCCAAAGAGCACCGCGTACCCCGTGCCCCGGGGCAAGCATGTACTGCCAAGGGATGTAGTAGAAAAAGTAAAGGTTTATTTTATTTTTTTTTAATAAAATACATCCTTACAAAATAACCATTTTTCTCCTATGCTGAGGGACTGGGCATGGTTCTTGCCAGCTCTCCTTCACTCTCGCTCTCGTCAATCTGGAGCTGTCCAAGGGTGCCACTGGGGAAAGAGAGGCAGCGATGGTCTCCCCCGAGGTTTGAAGGTTTAAAACCATCACCCTTGGCACAGCCCCCAGCACACCAGGCAGGCTGAAGCAGAGCCCTTCAGAAGTGCCTGCAAAGGCAGGGCTGGTGAAGGGTCCCTTAGTTTAACCCACCCACAGCATCACAGCGTGTCCCACCAGAGGCAGAGCACCCGGCCAGCCGGACCCTGCCCTGGCTGCAGGTCACCCTGTTCTCATGAGCCAGTGTTGGACACTGCTCCTGCTGGCCCTGGGGCTGGCACAGGGTGGTGACAGGGGATGACAACCATGTTTTAAGGAGAGGAGGAGGAAGAGGGTTCAGGTTTGTTGGTCAGTGTGGATTCTGCCAAGAGAGAAAGAGGTGCACAGTGATTTCTGGTGTCTTGCCCCTCACTGCCTCCTCTCTTCAAGTGATGCTGCCTTTGAAGATGTGATGTCAGTCCCCCATCCCGCACCCAGTGCTGCCCCTGCACTTGCCTGCCCTGGGAAACGCTGACCCCAGGTTAGGTATTACAGCCCACAGGGCAGATCTCCTTCCCTGGAGCCCTGCTGCCTTGCCGAGGGCCTTGGGACAACCTTGAGACTCAAAGACCTCACCCCTGTCAGCCACATGCAGGCAGGGCTGGAGAAACACCACTCACCTCTCACTGTGTGTTGTCTGGCTCCTTTTCCTTCTTATGCGACTTCGACTGGGGGTTAAATGAGAGAAAACAATGATTCTTTTACAGACCTGCCCCCTTTCTAATGCCAGGGAAAAATGTGGTCGAACAGCAACTTCTAATCCCCAACATATAAGCATAATATTGTATGAATTTGAGGGGAGTTAGCCTTTCATAGGATATGAAACCATGAGACATCCCACAGGCACAGAGCTGTTCTCAGAAAGCAGAAAAGGAGACACTTTCCAGTTTGCTGCTGGTCTGCCCCTGCTTCCCTTAAAGCAACACCAGATAAAGCTGGGGATAAAGGGAGGGGATAAAGCTATTGACAGTGCATCCCACAGGAGATCTCTGTCATTTTGGAGAGGAGATTCATGGATCCCAGTCTCTGACAGTCCAAAGGGCTCAGGATTCCCATTAGCTCAGGAAGGTGCCTGGTTGCTCTTCAATACAAATTACTCGTGCACACAACCACTCACCCACCCGCAAGAGCCTCCACAGGGAGGGACTCGCTGCTACTCACAGGCCCTGGTTCTGCATATTTGAATTTCTTCTGCTTGTAGTAGTCCCGTCCTTGGAGAAAATGCAGCAGGAGGAGGTCACAGAGGACAGAGGCCTTAAAAAAAACCCCCACAGTTAGTGCTGGGGCTGCCCTCCCAGCTCACCTGCACCACTTTGTCATTCCAGCTTGTTCCAGTTTGCCCAGCAAATTAAGGTCACTCCTGCTTCAGCTCACATCATGGCAGCTGCTACAGAGCCTACAGCCCCCCAGTGTCCATTTAGGCTGGAAGGGAGCTGTGCTGGGCTCAGTACCGGGCAATTTAACTCAACAGAAATAAGTGTTTCCTCTTTAGGTACATTCGGAGCACAAAGTGGTCATGCCAATGTCTTTCATGACCATAACCAAACAGGACTCTGGTTTTCTGTCATGCAAGAAATACTACCCATTGCCTCCAAAACCCCCTGCATATCAACTTGGACTTGAAACTACCAAGTTCTGGTCTCCCCAGTTCAAGAGGGACAGGGAAATACTGGAGAGAGTCCAATGGAGGCTACAAAGGTGCTGAAGGGACTGGAACATCTCTGGTGAGGAAAGGATGAGTGCCCTGGGGCTGTTCAGCTGAAGAAGAGAAGCCTGAGAGGGGAGCTGATGAATGGTTACAAAGAGCTGCAGGGTGGGGGTCAAGCAGAAGGGGCCAGGCTCTTGTCAGTGATGCCCTGGGATAGGAGGAGAGACAATGGCCACAGACTGGAACACAGGAAATTCCAACTCAACATGAGGAAAAATTCCTTTCCTGTGAGAGTGACAGAATCTGGCCCAGGCTGCCCAGAGAGGTTGTGGAGTCTCCTGCTCTGGAGACTTTTAAGACCTGCCTGGCTCTGCTCTTGTGTGGGCTGCTCTGGGTGACCCTGCTCTGGCAGGGGGGTTGGACTCGATCTCCAGAGGTCCCTTCCAACCCCCACCATTCTGGGATTCTAAGACACAGCCCTGCCATGAACAGCTGCCTTCCCCTGGCTTGCAGGGCAGCAGCTCCTGCCCACAGGATGCCCACCAGCCCCTAGTCAGGAGGAAGCTGTTTTCCTGACCTGGTGAGGCAGGACAGCAGCTCCTTTCCCCATCCCCTCTTGCTTGAGCAGGAGCCAGTATTTCCCTGCAGCTCAGGGACACTTCCCCACAGATGTTACAGGCAAGGAGAATAATTTGAGAGTTTCCATATAGAGGCTGGAAATGTCTGAACTTACCACTCCAAAAATACCAATTCCAGAGCCAATTGTGGTCATGGTCGGGATGATGTCAAATTTGCCTGCCTGAATAAAATCAGAGAAAATCAGTGAGAAGTTACAATCAGCCACGGGGGGAAAAATAAATGAGTGCCATAGCTGTATGTGGGGCTCAGCTAAAGTGCCTTGCAGCGACCAAACCACAGCCACAGGAGTTGGGCAAGAACTGTTTTTAAGCTCAGTGGTCAACCAGAAAAATATGGTAGGTTGGTTTTAGGCTGCCACGAATTGAAATTCCTTTGCTTCCTGTATTTTTTTGCTAAAATACAAATATTTATATACACACACCCTTTAAATATTCCCACTAGGAACACAATGAGGAAAGTCTTCCGTTTCGGTGGGAAGAAAAAATGGAAAAATGCAAATATTCAGCTTTTGGAAATATCAGTAAAAGGTTTTGACTTTCCACAGTTTCTCCCTAGCCCATCATGATGGTTCTGGGGACAAAACCACTGATTTCACTGCAGCTGATAGATGTGACCTGTAAAATGGGCTTTCACTCTCTGTTCCTTTCCCTGGCACTTCCCAAGTGCTACTGTGAGCCGGCCAGCATGCGAGGAAACCACTCACACTGGTATTCCTGGCCCCACCAGCCCCTGGTGCTGAGTTACAGAGCTGGGACCCTCCTGAGGATGTGGTGCTGCCGTACCAGGGATCTGGGGGCCAACCCACTGCCTGGCCCTCCCTTACCTTGCCATTCACCAAAATGTCAAACCGGATCCCAAAGACCTTGTAGAGGGTCCTCTTTTCCATCCCATCTTCTTTATAGTATTTGGCGTATCTGTCGGGTCGGATGGTGAGCATCAGTGGCCAGCCCGCCCCCAGCACCCCAACAGCAGTGGGGTTTTGGTGGGCTGCAGAGCAGGACAAAGATCTGGGCATGTGCTGTCACATCCCTGCTCCTGACCCTCTCTTTAACCACCCCACCTGGAGCTGCTGGGCTGTTGGCAACTCTCCCCTCCGTGCCTCAGTTTCCCTGCCTGCAAGTTGGAGTTAAAGCTCCTGCTTGCGCTGATACCTGATGACCCCAAGGGCTATGTGACAGTGGGTGTCAGGGTGGTGGCAGAGAGCAGCAGCGAGAGCAGCAGCTCATGCTGTGGCTGAATGCTTTGAAGTGTGGGAACATGCAAGATGACCCTGCACCATCTCCAGTCTTTCAAGGGGCTTCCCGAGAGCTCAGCTCAGCAGGAGCATCTGTAAGGGGGAGGAGATGTACAGGGAAAGGCAACGGGGTCGTTATGAGGCCAAGGGCTGGGTTATCACTTTTCCCATGCCATTCTCAAGAAAGCACTGCTGTCTGGCACTGCAAAGGTAGGGAGCACTTTGGAGAACAGTCCCTGATCCTCCAGCATCCCTCAAGTGCTGTGGGATCCTGAAAGATGTCACCTCTGAATTCTGCCTGGAGAGTTAACAGAGTCTCCTTACCTGAAGTTGAAGCCTGGTGAAACGTTACTGTCATCATTGTAAAGGCCATGGAACTGGTAAATGGGTTTGCAGTAGCGGATGGGCCAGTCAAGGTCACAGTTCCAGTCTATGGTGATGCCCACCACTCCACCCTGCGGACCAGAGGTGAGTCACATGGTTGCCCCTCTTTGGGAGAAATGCTTTCCCTCCTCATATCTGGCCTTTCGTGATGCTGTAAAGTGTCCTGGCTCTCCAGGGTACATGGATCCCACCGCTGCCCCAGCCCTCCTGGGCAGCCTCAGCATTGTGCCCAACACATGACCCTATCAGAGGTGTTTGCTTCTGCCCTAGCTGCTGGTTGCACAGCTAAACTCACAGAATCACACAAGGACAGAATGGTGGAGGTTAGAAAGGACCTCTGCAGATCCCCAGCTTTCCTGTAGCCCCCTTCAGATACTGGAAGGCCACAATAAGGTCTCCCCAGACCCTTCTCTTCTCCAGGCTGAACAATTCATTCAGCCTGTCCTCACAGGAGAGGTGCTCCAGCTCTCTGGTCATTTTTGTGGCCCTCCTCTGGACCCTCTCCCATCAGGTCTATGAGCATAAGGCTCTGCCATGCAGAAATAGCAGGTACTCCTACATCCACCCTGAGAAGTGCTGGGAAAAGCTGTGCAGTGACCAATACTTGACAATCCAGCCAAGGCTTCCAAGCATAACTGGGTGGGATTTGGCCATGCAGCTCTAATTATTCATTGTGCAAACCAAAACAAACTGAACCCTGGGTTTACTGTAGCAAATCTTGTCGCTCTTACAGAGGAGTTTCCAAGAAGAGCTTAAATATTAGGCCGTGTCCAAGGGGATTCATCATCTCTAACAGCTAATTCTGACACTGCCTCGCTAGTCCTTGGGAAAGCAGATCCCTCGCGTCTCAGTGGCTCGGGGACGATGGCTCTGTGGGTGTTCCCCTCCCTGTGTGTCAACAAGAAACATAATTTGAAATGGAAGTACCTTAATAGCCAGGAAGGTAAAATTCTGACCCGACTCCTTCACTATGTATCCCAGTTCAAACACGGGACATAAGGAATCGGTGACCTTGTGATAGGTGCATTTCTTCAGATACTGCTTGGTAACGCTCTCAACCAAATTGCGCCTGTGGATGAAAAGAGTGTAAGGAAGAGTCTGAATAGCCCAGTAACTGGGGTGGGAAAGGACCGCTCGAGATCACTGGTCCAACATATTGCTCAAGGCCAGATAATGTCAAAACTCAGGACCTTGTCCTTCTTCCTGACATGCTCATCGGCCCCCACACATGGAGAGTGGGCCCTTTCTTCCAGCCCTGCCCCATCAGCAACTCTGAACCTCCTCTTATGGAGGAAGCCCCTCTGATGTTCCTGCAGATGTTCTCCACCTCTGCTTCAGGTTTGCTGCTTTGCTTGCTGCCCAAACCCAGCATGTGTCTGCCTGTCCTCACCTCTTCTAGCAATGCCCTCTCTCATTCCTCAGCTTTGCAAACCCTCCCATGGCCTCCATCATCCCTCCCAGCTGCCTCCCGTTCTCACACCAGCTCACCCACGGGCTCTGCCAGCCAGAGTTTCCACCTGGCACCGCTCATGGACAGCATAGCCCGCAGCTTTTTTTTTTGCTGGATTTTGCTTTCTCCTCCAGAAAGGGTGAAAAGGAAAGGACAATGTCTTGCCTTACACGCCACTCTGCTCTTTCGCCTTAAAATAGTATTTGGATCCTCCCTGATCTCGATGGTTTTGTAAGACTTGAGCCTTGCTCAACCCCATCCCATCACTGCTGCCCAGCAGTTCAGCAGCAGCAGTGATCAAAGGCAGGAAGTTTCCCCATGACCCCAGCTGGCTCTTGCCCAGCTCCTGCGATAGCAGCCAGCCCAGACACCCTCACCTCTTGGCACCTGCTCTCCCCTCTGTGTCCCCTCCCTGCCTGCCCCTTGCTCAAGTTGCCACCTCTCCTGGCTGCTGCCGGGGGATCCCCTCTCCCAGCCACCTCTCGGGGTGCGGCGTGAGGTCAGCTCAAGACGCTGCCAAGCACACCAGCTGCCAGGACATTCAACCCTGGCCGTGGCGTGGGGACATGATTGACTGGGAGAGAAGAATTCACTGCCTTCAGTGCAAATAGCTTCTGGTGGTTTGTTCCAAAACAGATACATTATCAGTGTCATCACAAATCCTCTTACGTGTGCGCCTTTGGCCGGCGGCAGCGTTTCCAGAGCTGTCTGTAAGGGGCTGACCCTATAACCCCTCACAGAAACAGAGGGGATCCCTGATGGGAAGAGGAGCCTCTACTCATCTCTGGGCACCAAGCTTGCCCTGGCTGCTTAGACCCCACGGTGCCATGGGTATTTTACTGTTAAAATGAAGAATCAGAGAAACTGCATTTTCATGTGCATCATATCAGGGGAACTCGGAGGATGTTGATTCCAGAAACCTTTTCTGTAACCACAGCTACCAGCTGAGGTGGGACAGATTTATGAGAGAAATGTTTCTGTTCCCATCAACTAATCTGGTGATCAGTGCGGCAGTTCCAGTAGTCCTGGGCTCGCTGATGAGGGCCAGCATCCTCTGCATCAAGGATCCAGCTACACCCATCATTTCTGCAGAGGGACACGACTGAGGGGACTGTGCAGAAATCATCCCCCCAAACCTCTCCTTACCTGGACACCTTGAACCTGGGGAAGGTGATGCTGTTCTTGATGAACAAGGTGAACTTCTCTGCTTCTGACAACCGGGCAGGGCTGAAAAACACAAGTGTTAACATGTGTCCATCACTTGGCAATCCAGCCTCTAGGGACAGCCCCATCTGCTGAAGATTCATCCAAAGAGAGATGAGCAAAACCTCGTCTCACCCCTTCCCTTCTAAGTGAAAGATCCCAACAAGGTTCCGAAAAGCCCCGAGGAAGGCTGGAAGTGCCCGTTAAGGGACAGAGGTGATGGGATTTCAGTGAAGAAACCCCCAAAGCACAGTGAAGTGGCTGGAAAAGAGCTCCAGGACCTGCATGCTTCCCTGGGCTCCTTAGTAGATCTGTGGTATTCCCTGTGCCCCCCACTCTTGCAAGGAAGAAAAGGGTTTGCATCTACCAGAAGGTGCTTCAAAGTGGCCTATGGAAGCTGGAGTTGGAGAACATCTTATGGGCCAGGCACAGCTTTACTCTGAAGGCAAATGGAATAGATGGGGGCTTCTGGTCCATGCAAGAGCACCCAGCAGAGATGAGGTGAGATGCCAGCAAACCATGCCAGGAGAGGCACACACCCCCCGGGGACACTGGGCAGCATGTACAGCCATGGGGTCTGTATCCACCCAGGCTGTCCTGCCAGCAACCAGCCCCAGCTTGCTCTGCTCTTCACTGAGTGCTGCTGGTGTAGCTGGGATGGGACCAGGGTGGAAAAGGGAGCAACAGTATCATTCCTTACATGGGAACATGGTCATCAACTTCAACGGGGCACCAGCCAAAGATCTCACAGGTCTTCACCGAGCTGTTGAAATGCACACACTTGCCCGTCATGAGCCCTGTGGGTAAGAGAGACAGCACTCATACCCCTGGATACTGGGAAATCCCAGCCTCACACTGGGGTAGGTGGGATCTGGTTGGGAGCTTCAGCCCTGCCACAGGCATCTGAGGCACAATACTCTAGGCTTTGGTGCCCTTTCTAAGGAGGGTGATTAACTGTGGCCTCTCGGCTGGGGGCAGTGGTTTCTCTTTCACTGTTGGACAGAGGAGCAACTGGGCATTTTTCTTGCTAAAATACGCTTCAGAAAATGCCTGAAAAAGAGGCAGTTTGGGGGAAACAGTTTAGTCCCAATTAACCTTTCCTTGGCAGAGCTTTTTACAGCTCAGATGCCTTTCAGAAGAGGAAAGCAGGACCAGCCCTGGCGGGACCCTCACCCAACACATCAGAAGCTTTCCCCAAACCCTGTCAACTGGTGGTCCGGCCACCCCACCCTCACTGCTTCACGTCTCTCCAGAAAGGTCGGTGCTGAGCAGCGGGGCCACGCGTGCTGTACCACAGGCCATACCTTGTCCCTGGCGGCTGTACTTCCCTCGGCTGCAGTCGTCGTCCTGCGAGCAGAGCCCGGCATCTGGCAGCTGTTTGGAGAAAGCAGCTTCTCAGCATCATGCCCCACAGCGTCAGGCCCTCCGTCCCCCCTGCCTCGCCAGGCAGCGGCCAGAGCCTTGTCCACACACTGCTTCTCAACCGAGGAGGTCCAGATTTAGCAGGAAAAAGGAGGGGGGGGAATTTCATTTTTAAACTCTGGGACAGTGCTTTTATTTAAGCCTCTCGTCTGCTCTGCTTGATCATGGTGAAGGGAAGAAAACTGCAACGGATGCTGGCCGCTTGTTGGCAGAATAAAAGCCTTGGCACGGCACTTGCGAGTCAGGAAGGAGAACATGGGGCCAGGCTCAGGTTTTACCAAACTCTCAGCCTCAGGAAAGCCCCTTCCCTGGTGCCCCACCACACCTCCCCTAAATTAGAGAAGCTGAGGCTGCTGAAGGAAGCCAGGGCATTTACCTCTGGGCAGGTTCCTTGTTTCTGTCCAGGGGTGACAATGAAGTTGGTCATCACCACAAACGAGTTGTCCCCCTGTGGAGACACAGCCAGTGAGCTCACAGCCAGCACGGTCTGTTCTGATGGAGTTTCTGTGAGGAGCATCTCCCTGGGGCAGGGGGTGGGACACCCAAACCACTGGGGCATGTCCAGGTAGGTGGCAACTTTCTTCCTAACTTTGGGTCCTCTGCCCTCCTCTGCTGCAGCTCAGGAAGCTGGTGGTGGCCCTGAAGACCTGCAGTGCCACTAGCCCCAGGGACAGTGGAGAACCTCACTTGCTGCTTGAGATGTCCATCTGAAGGCACCAGAAGTGTCTTGAGCTGTTTGGAGGCAGCCTCAAACGTGCCCCACCAACCACGGTGGGTCCCAAGCACCAAGTGCACCCCAGGGCTGATATGTGGGCAGAGATTTGTGGCAGGAGCAACCTGCTCTCCACCACAGGGACACCATGGCATGCTTAACCCCTTGGAGTGAAGAGCCCATCTGCACCCCAACACATGGGGAGAAATGGCTGCTGGAGAAAACCAACCCCCTAACCCACCCATCCCACCTTCTTACCTGAGGTGGGAAAACATAATCCACCACATCCCAGATGTGAGGGCCAACCACACTCTCATTGGTCAGCGTCAGACCTTTCAGCTTCACCGAGACCGAGCTGACAATGCTGTCCTGAGACTGGTAGCCCTTCTCATAGAGGAAAACCCACCTGGATAGGGAAAAGTGATGAAGTGAACACAACCACTGACACTCATCCACAGGAATCCCAAAGCCCACCACATTGCTGTGAGCAAGTATCACCTGGGAGTTTATTTGCCAAATTTCCTCCAGCTGGGTGAGGGAGGTGTTGCTGAGCTCTCCCACTGCTCATGCAGTAGCTACAAGACCTGACTTCCCCAGTGGGATGATTTATTTTGGAGCTGGGACACACGTTGTGGCTGGGGGGCTGTGAAGGCAGGTGGAGCAGGGTGGCCATCGGCCACTTGCAACACACCCGACCCCCCCTGAGCCACTTCACAGACACTCTCCCAAACCCAGCATCTCCAGGGCTAAGATGGGGTCACGTCTGGACACAGCTCACATCCAGGGCCAGCATTCCCCATCCAGCAAAGGGCACCTCGGAGCCGTGTCGCCGGGTGCGAGAGGGCTGCTGGAGCAGGGCTGGGGACACGGGCACAGAGCTGTCCCTGCGTTTCCCAGCCCATCATGCAACCATTAGTGCCGGCTCCTGACACTATTTAACCTATGGCATAAACAAGCTGCCGCTGGATTAACTCTGGCTCAGGGAGACTATAAACACGGGCGAGCAACCATTTCGGGTAGGGCTCCGGCGGCTCCACGGAGCGTTCCTGGCACTAAAAAAGGAGAGATCTGTTTTTTGTCCCTACCGCTGTGGGCACCAGTCCCGCTGGTTGTGACAGAGGCTGCACGTTGCCGGGGGGATGGCCCGTGATGCCAGCCTGGCATCTCAGCCCACCTCCAGGTACCTGACCAATGGGTGTGGAGGAAAATGGGGGGAACTTGATTTTCCCGAAGGAAAAAGCCCTTTTCCTTTTTGCCCCAGGGGTGCTTTTTATTTTAATCCTTTTTGCCCAAGTGGTGCTGAACCTCATGGGGACCTCTCTGGGATGGTGCTTTTTGGCTTGCAGACCCCTTGACACCTTGGGACATAGGGCACAGGGAACTCAGGGATGGCATCTGCCCCAGTACCTGGGGATGGGAGCAAAAATTCAGCACTATTGCCACAGCTCCAAGGGCCTCTTTTAAGGAAGAGAGCCATACTGGTTACACTGGTTACACCAACAATGATCTTCCCCAATGCCCTCGGAGCTGCAGGAGGCTCTGAGATGAGCAACACCATAGTGGAGTCTATTTCCCTAAGTCTGCCCCCAGTGCAACCTCTGCCACTGTCACCTCATCCCGCCCTGGCAGAGGTGACGCAGGCACACAGGGTGGGCACCCCTCTGTGACACAGCCTCCCCATGGCAGGGCAGGATGCTGCCCCCACCCTGCTGCTGAGCTGTGGCGACAGCAAACAAGATCAATTCCACTTCACGCTGTAAATGCTGCCTAAGTGCTAAAAGTCCCTTAGTGTCACTCTCTGATGTGACAGAGTCACCGAGCCCTCTTCCCTTGCCAACCCCATCCCGTGGCTCAGCCCGAAGCCTAGTCACGTGTGAGGGTTTCAGGGGATAAAATCCAGAAAGCGATGTCCAGCCGGGGAGTGCCCAGCACAGCCTGGCCAGCAGCGATACCACCGTATTCCAGCGGAACAGCAGAAAGCAGAGCTGCTCCCTCAGGGTTACACTGGGAGTCTCAGGAGGGTCAGCCTCATGTCCCTCCTCTGCACTGACAGCACTGCCACACACCCCTCCAGCACAGCCGGGCACCAGCACACGTCCCCACGAGTGTCCCCATGGCTGCTGCCAAGGAGGAGCAAGGCTGGGGTAATTGAGTATTGAATAGCTCAATATTGATTGAATATTGTAAATTGAATATCTCCTCTGGAGAGATTCCAAACCCTCCTGGACAATGCAACCCTGGGCTCCCCACTCTGGGTGACCCTGCTGGGGTAGGGGGTGGCACCAGATGATCTCCAGAGGTCCCTTCCCACCCACCTCATGCTGGGATCCTGTGATTCTGTGATTGTAAATAAATAAATGTCTGCCTGCCAAACTTGCTTTCAAAGAAGAGCTCTCAAGCGCTGTGACTGGGTGCAGGCAGGGACCCGCAGCCTGTGCTGCAGGCAGAGAGGGGATGGCAGTGCCCAGTGGGGCCATTGGCAGCCACACTCACCCTGGCCAGCGGAGCCCAGCCCCACCAAACCAGCAAAAATTTAGGAATTACAGCAACTTTATGCCAAGCTCCTCCCCTCCAACCCTGGTTGTCACCCCCAAGCTGGTTCTCCTTTTGCTCCCTCCTGCTGCTGGTCCTGCTGTGGCTGAGTTGCTTAAGCCACATTTCTTTAGCAAGTCCTGCTCTGAGCAACTGTCTCTGCTGGTTGGTGGCTGCCCCTGGCGGGGTTTGCTGGCGCCATGGGGCTTCATGGGCTCAGCCCTATGGGGAGTCAATGCTGGTTCAAGTAACACCAGTCTGGGCCAGTGCAAAAACCTTCCCAAAAGAGCGTCCTTGTCTCAGCAGCAGTTTGGGATCAGGATTGCCCTCGTGAGCCAACGCACTGGTGAGCAGGGAGAGAGCAACAGAAGGGTCCTACCATGAACTTTTGGGAAGATTCTCCTCTTTTCCAGGAGAAACAGCTGTTGGACTGAATGTTCTTCAAAAGTCCCTTCCAACCCAAACCATTCTGTGATTCTGTGACCTGCACTAAAAGCAGGGACAGACACAGCTGCTCCCCACAGCTACTCGCTTGCACTGAGTCCTGGGAGCCACTGCCTCTGCTTTGGGCTGCACAAGGCACCCTGAGCCCCAGGGCTGGGTATTCACCCAGTTTTTCCAGTACATGGCCAGACAACCCCCTCCCCCTGCAAACCTTCTGCCTTCGGACCCTTCCCAATGGAAGGCTGCTGATTTCTGTCCACAGCCCAGGTTTCTATCAGCCATCGCACCCCACGGCGCAGCACATGGTCCCACACTGAGGGGACAGAGACTGAATTGCTGGGGCAGGAGCAGCAGCCTTGGGGCACCTGAGGACACTGACCCTCGCATGGCCCTGGGCCTGCCTGCTCCACTCGCTGCCTTTTTTAAGCAGTTGCCCTTGCACCGCAGCTGCTCTCGGGGCTGCCTACCACAAGCCCTGGAGCCGGGCTCCATCCCAGTCCCAGCGGCTGGGCCGGCCCTGCTTCCTTGGCGGGACCATGGACGAGGAGATTTATGGTCCTGTCTCAAGCCGCTCGGGTCTCACAAATCATTGCGCTGGCCCCGGCTGACTCTTAGTTAATATAAATGAAAATAAAAATAACAACAGATTCTCAGGCCACCGTCCAGCAGTTCAAGTGGGATTTGGATGCAGCTCAGCAAGGAGCTGGGGCCCCGGCACGCAGAGCGGGACTGGGCAGCAATGAGCCTCCAGCCTGCAGAGGCAGCAGCTTCTGGGGAGGACGCAGAGACCAGACCAGACAGCCGTCTGGGACACCCGTGGTGGGACACCGGGCAGCACTGCAGTGGCCACAGCCAAGGGGATGAAATGCCACCAGCAGTAACCCCCCCACCCTGCATTTGGGATACAGGAGACAGCGAAGCCCTTTCACCTCTGTTGCTTTTTAACCCAGTGGCAAAGCATGAAATTAGGGGCAGGCAGGCGCCGGGGAGCCTTACCCGATGATGTACGCCAGGACGATGAGCTGGATCAGCCGGAAGGTCAGTCCCACCTTCTTGTTCCTCACCAGCACCATCCTCGGGGTGTCATACTCAAAGAGGAAGGAGGACACCTTCTCCATGCACTTCTGCCCCATGGCTGCGCCAGGGCTGTGCCGCAGCCTCCTGCTGCTGTGCCGTGGGTTGGGCCGTGCCCGCAGAGCAGTCGCTACTCCTGTTTGCAGGCAGGAGGAAAAGAAAGAAAATAAAAATGTTCTCAGCGTCGCTCTCCGCACATCTGGGCTGTCGGGTTTCCTCCTCTGCGCAGGGACAGGGTTTCCTCTTCCTATAAGCTCTGGGCTGTGAGCAGCTGGTGCCCTACATGGTCTGGGGGTGGGACAGGGTGAGGGAGGGTGCAGGGCCACCCCACTGCCGAGCCCACGTGCCACCAGGATGGAGCCACCCGCCCGTGGGGGATGCACCCTCACCCAGGCAGGGGCCCTCCCTGGGGACAGGGGGGCTGTGGGCAGGGCTTGGGGTGAGCAGGGATGACGAGGCATGGAGGAGATGGTGGGGGTGCTGGGAGAGGATTTTAGGAACTGGGGATGGGGTATCAACTTTCCTGTCTCAGCAGCCACCTCCAGCTGCAGGTTTCCCATGTGTGACCCTAACCCACATCCTGCTCTATCCCTCCAAGGCTGCCCTGGGAAAAAGGTCAGGAAAGGGGAGGCTGGGGGCACAGAAATCCCAGCCCAGAAATTTGGAGCCGACCTGTGGGGCAGCAAGGTGCCCAACTTGGCCCCCTCCCGTGGTGAGGCCGCTCAGCTGAGGCTTGGCCGGCTCCCAGCACTTGCACGGGGCCGGGCTGAGCACATTTCGAAGCATTTTTAGCATTTCCTGAAAGGCAGAGCTGTGAGCAGGGTTGGCGAGCCTGGGTCACAGCAAAGGATGCTGGGCAGGGTGGTGCAAGCACCACTTTGGGTGACTGTCACTGAGAAAGGGGCTGGGTTTGTACGTGCCGGGCTGCAACCTGGGGCCAGTGGGAAGCACTGGTAAAGGGTTTGGCTCGTTGCTGTGGAAAACACCAAGGCTGTGGATGGAGGACCCTGTACCCATCCTGCATCCCACTGGGCAACCTCAAGGGCACAGCTAGAGAGCACTGGGGCTGAGGAGGGTTGTTCTGAGGGGAAATAGAAAGTTTTCCACAAAAAATCTGCAAGGAGAGGCTCCATCCCATGATCCTGGTTCATCTGCTACCTCCTGTGACCCTAAAGGAGGCCCTGGTTGCCCACGGCCGCCGAGGCTGGGACAAGGTCCCTCTCTAGAGGAAAATGGGTTTGGAAGAATGGAAAAATTAAACCTGCTGAGATAAATCTCTCCTTTCTGGCACATTTCTTTTAACATCATCAGCTCTTGTGTTCAGCTGCCCATCACTTGGCATCACATTGACCTATGACTCAATATTTTGCAGACCTGACAACCGCAAAATGAGTGGAACGAATTGATTCTCTTTGCTGGGCAATAGAGGAAACGGGGAAAAGCAGATGAACCGTTTATCCAAATCATTTGGGCATACCATGAAGCTTGGGAATCAAAATCGGATGATTCCACGCTACAAGTGACGTGACATCGACCCAATGCCCCAGTCCTCGGCAACATGGAAAGCTGTCGGACGGGGAGCCAAGAGCAAATACAAAATGCCGATGCTAATCATACAAGATTGAAGGCTGATACTGCTATTGAGCAGAGCAGACAAACCTTATAAGCTTAGCTATCTGTCAGGAGAGAAGCAAATAACTTACTGTATGAAACGAGGCCTTTTAGGGAAGGCTGCTCACCCTTGCCAAGCCATGGGGATAATGAAAATAGGCCAGCTAAATTTAACAGCAAAATGACTTGTAAAAGAGTCACTTATAACCTTCTCTCTGGTACTCGGAGTCAATAAAATGGTTATAGCATGGATTTAGCTAGAATACTTTCCATTGGGACATAATATGCATCTCCCATTTTAGTACCTCTTGGAGCCACATTGTAGCTCCAAGACCACATGGATGCAGTTGGGACAACGTTGAGAGCAGGACACCCCAGCACAGCAGCACCCAGGGGGGCTGGGTCTTCTCCTGGGCTGCTGTCAGCACCCAGCCTTGGCACCCTCTTGGTACCCAAATGTTTGCAAAAGGTCCTGCTGAACCCTCGTGGGCTCACACACCACCATCGCTCACACCTCTCCCGTGCCCACGCCACTCCGGGGTTGTTTGCCACTCTTTAAATTGCTTTGTAGGGGGTATTGGATAGGTCGGGGCTGGTGCTGCCCTGTGCCGCAGCAGGGCGAGCTGTGCCAGCTGGCCAGCGTGCTCAGCCACCCGTGTGCCCCACGCCCCTGTTTGCGGTGCAGCTTCTCCGGGTGGTAACCCACGTGAGCTGCTAACACACGTTCCTGCCTCTGCCAGGCGGGAATCGCAGGGAAGTGCTCTGCTCAGGCAGTAAGTTGGTGAATTACCTGCCCAGCCGGGGCTGTCGCCTGCCCGGAGCTGCCGAGTTCACGGGGCTGTGATGCTTTTTGCTGTGGCTCCGGCACTGGGTTGTCCTGAAGCCAGCTCAGGGCTTGCTTCCTGTCTGCAATAATCTGCTGTGGTAGTAAATATCTCACTGTGACACTAAATAAATAAACAAATAAATAAATAAAAATTAGTGGGAAGAGGGGTTTATAAGTGTGCTGAGTAAGGTGGAGCCCTGAGGGGTGCCCAGAACTCGCTTCCCAGGTGCCTGCACAGCAGCTGTGATCTTGGAGATGTTTTTATTTTGGGTTCCTGCAGAAAGAAACTCGTACAATGCTGCTGATACACTCACAGTCATTTCCTCTGAGCAATTTTTGCATCTCTTGACCTCTTTCAGACAGCAGAGCTGTCAGGAGGCCCCGGGGGTGCTCTGCCTGGGGTGATGAGGTGCAGAGACTGTAGATGCTGCTGGAGGAGTGCTGGCAGCTTGAGCTGGGCTGCATCAGGTCCTGGGCACTGAAGTTGGGTTTGGCCCGGGCACAGAAAGTGCTGAGCTGGGCTTGACCCCAGCAGCATGAAAACATGGGACCAAGCCCAGTGGGAGTGGGACAGTGTGGGGTCACAGAGAGCAAAAACCAGGTAGAGAGCAGGTAGAAGTAAGGAGAGTCCTAGAGCTCCACTGCCCACGCGAGGGGACAATGGAACAGCAAATGAGCCTCTGTGTTAGTGACCATGGCTGTAAAGCCCCAGGACCAGTTTGCCCAAATGCTCTTCTGGGACAGGCAGCAGTGCCCAGTCCCCAGCACCAGGCCTGGCCTCGTGCAGTGTATCCTTCAGCTCCAGCTGGCTCAGACACCAAGGGCAGCAAGAGCTGGTGACCCACTGAGGGCATCCCCGGCAAAGCTGCTGCAGGCTTAGCACAGGACTCAGTGCGTGGTTGTGAAAGCAGCTCCTTCCCCACCCATTAAACAAACTCAACCTCTGCTTGGGGCTGTCAAGAGAAAAATGCAAAAAATGGTATTTTTAAGGGAGCATTTGGAGATGTCAGTTCATCTTCACTTCACCGACACAGACCCAGAGGATGGAGGCACTGCTGGGGCACAAAGAGGGTGGTCTGAAAGCCTCTGCAGCGGGCTCAAGCCCACCCCCACCCAGTAAGCAAAGCTGTGATAGGCATCAAAGCTATCGGGGCTTTCCAGGCTCTCAGACACTGCTTTTCCAAAAAAATTCTTGGGGGGAAAAAAAAATAATAAAAATAATAGATGAAGCTCATTACACAATCCAGACTCACGCTTGGCAGCTTCCAGCATGGAGCGCTGAATTTCAGCACAAAAATGCACAGCACGCTGCAAATCTGGGGATGGGGAAGAATAACAGAGTGGCAAGTAAGTAGATTTAAAATATGACGGTGGGTGAAAGGGGACCTGCGGTGGACGAGGTCGCCAGAAAGAGCCCCTGAAAGTTGGTGGCTCTTCCCAGAAATTTTGGCCACCACAGATCCCCTTGTCCCCATCAGCCAGCGGAGATGCTCACACTGCCCCGCTGGCCATAAAAAGGCGGGGGGGTGGTGGAAAAAAATTGGCAGATGAGAGCAAGCAAGGTCCTACGAAACGGCATGTTCAGTGTTCTTTCCAATTTTAACTTGTCCTTGACCTCTCTTCGCTCCTTCCCAGCAGGGCTGGCTCCGCTCCGTGCCCGTCCCGCGCTGCGACGCCCCGGCGCAGACAGATGTTTTTGGTGGTACTCACCCCACAGAAGTGGCTTTTCCATCCCCGGTTGCCGCGGCAACGCGTCTCCCTGGAAATACCACGGTGATGGTGTCGCCAACACCAAAGCAAACACACAAACCTGAGGTGTTGGGGGTACCAAAGGATGTCAGTGGCCCTATGCCCATCGCAGCTGCTGAGAACGTGGCACACATGCCCCGTTGGGAGGCTGGACATTTGCCGTGGGCTGCAGGAACCCTTGGGGTTTTTTTTTGTGGTGGTAACACCTGTTTTCTGAATTGTGCCTCTGAAAGACATGAAAATGCCCAGGGCAGTGGTGGAGTCCCCATCCCTGGAGGGGTTTCAAAGCTGTGGAGATGTGGTGCTGAGGGACATGGGTTAGTGGTGACCTGACAATGCTGGGGGAGTGGTTGGACTCAATCTTAAAAGGTTTCTTCCAACCAGAATGGTTCTATGATTCTGTGATGGTCACCAGTGGTCCAGGGATGGACACAACATCAGGTGTGAAATTTG
>VWZY01003875.1:531405-548053 GCA_013399075.1 Chloroceryle aenea | reverse complement strand
TTTTTCTTCACTGCTACGTGCTGAGACAGAGCTGCATCCTCAGGAGCAGCTGGTACAGGGGACCACATTGAGGGCTCCCTCCAGCCATGGCAGTGGTGGCCCTCAGGAGCTGACACTGGAGACCACATCTGCATTTGGAAAGAGGAGGCCAAGCCACAGCCCTTTCCAAAAATCAGTGCTTGCCTGGGTGTCCCACACCCCTTGGGTTACAAAGGTTTGGGGCTACCCTGTGCAGCACCTTTCTCCTGCTCATAGCATCAGGAAGGGGCATATGGGGCCACAACACAGCAAAAACACACCATGGGCAGATGTTGCTTCCAAACACCACTTGCAGCTGCACAGGATTCTCCCCTCAAAACACAACCGTGGGCAGAGCTCCGGGTGATGCAGCGATCTAAACATGCAGCCTCGAGGCCCTGTGCCACCCATCAGAGGAGGCCAAGTTATTTAATTCTTATTTATTGAATAATTAGTTCTTGTGGGGGTCATTGCAGGGCTTATTTAAACCTCCTCTCTCAGCCGAGGGAGATAAGGTGAGGACTATTCTGGATACAGTCAAAATTAGCACAGTTATTTGTATTCCTGTGCCCCCAGAGCAAATTAACTGGTACTTTAAAAAATTCCCAACAGTCACATCATGCCACTCCTTTCATTTTGCCTTTGTCGTCCCACGCCAGAGACAAGCTCAGCTCCATTTCTAGTTTGGCTGCTCTGAAAACCCACAAGAAATCCTGATCTGGTGAGCACAGCTCCTTTTACGGCTGAAGAATGCCCTCAGGCACTCCGTACAGCTCCGTGGGCTCCCAAATGTCCCCCAAATCAGCCATAAACGGGGTAAGAAAAGCAAAAATAATTTAATAAAACAACAACAAAAAAATCCCCACCAAACCAAACCAAACCAAACCATACACAACAAAAAAAGCCCCAGCAGAGTCATCCAGTAAAATTGCTTTTATTTCTGTAATTTTGTAAGTATAAAACAAATCAGCCCAATATTGCGTGAACAGAGTGGATCGTATGGATGTGACCACCAGGAGCCTTCCCGCGTCTTCACGGCACACCTGGCTATTTACAGTCAGACAAAGGGCACCACTTAGCAGGTGGTAATTTAGTGGAAAAATAGCTCTCATATAATAAAATAGGAAATCTTGTTTCTTTCAGTTCTGCCCCTCAGAGAACACCCTCCCACCCCCAAGATAGAACAATTTACCTTTTGCTACGAAGCTCAAACTCAGAGATTTCTAGATTTGGCTGTTCAGGCACCTCATATTATTAAAAAAAATAAAAATCAGCATTTTCCCAGACTGAAGCCACTGAGGGACCCCCTGGAAGCTCAGCAGTCTCCCTGCTCTTGGTCCTAAGCACCTGGATGGACCCAGCTCGGCCTCAGCCATGTCCCCATCACTCCAAGGACTCACAGATTTATGCTCATTTAATGCCCCACTCAATACCAAAAGCCAAATGGCACCAAGAGGACCGGTCCAGGGAGCAGTTGACTCTGTGCATCCCTTTCCTCACTGCAGCCCTGCAAACCCTCACCCAAACTGTGCCATGCAAGCTCGGCATGTGGTGAAGCCCTTCTCCTTTGTCCCAAAAACCTGGCCTCCAGAAGTCCAGGAGGGACTGAATAGGGATGGCTGAATCTCTGGCATCTTTGATAGGAAGTGATGGCCATGCCACGTATGGACAAAAAAATGGCAGTAGGTCTTAGGAGCTGGTACTGGGGACTCGTGTATGTTTGAGTTCCAGGAGTGATGATGCCAAGGTCACTGAACCTCATGAACATCTCCCACCAAGCAGGGCAGCAATAACCTGAGCCCCTTTGCAGCAATTATGTGATGAATTTTGGTGGAGCAGGACCCTGCCTGGAAGCAGCCCTATCAACCTGATGTACAAAAGAGGGACCAAACATTGCTGCCAAGTTTTCTTATTGCTCCTCTGGCTACTTCTGCCATCGACACCGTGAGCAGAGACTCCGGTTCAGTCCCAGGCTTGATGCCCTTACAGGAATGGAGTCCTCCAGCCCCTCCAGTAAAGCCTGTCCTCCTGGCTCCTGACTTCTCCAGTGCCTGGTGGTACCATCCAGCCTTGGCTGAGCAGAGCATCAGAAACACACGTACAACATCTTCACAGTGCCAAAGTCCCAAACACACAAATCAAAAACCTAATCCAGACCCTGAGCTGTACAGTGGCCACAGGACAGAAAGAAACCAGTGCTTTTTTGCTCCAAAGAACACTTCTCTGCCTCCTTTTCCACATGCCTCCCAACAGGATCAACACTGAAGTGGGAAGAGCTCATCCAGCAACTGGCCACAATGACACCATGTCCCAACACAGCACAGAAGACTTTCCCCAGCTGCTGCCCCAAGCTGACCCACCGAGTGCTTGCTCTAAGGATGCAGGACCCTCACCTCCTGCCTTGGCTGGAACCCAGCACGGTGCCCAGCCCCTGAGAAAGGAGTATAAAGTGCTCATGGACAACCTCACGCTGCCATCCTGGCGCATCCTCCACCATGCAACTCCCATCGCTGCTTCCCTGCATGTGGATGATCTCTCACAGCAGCCTATGGATGCCAAAGGCCTTGCTGGAAAGACCTACATTTTATTAAAAAACCCTTTGAATATCTCAGGCAGCACCATCAAAATAAAACTAAAAAGGAAACGATTCCTAAACTGGTGTCAAAAAAGCAAGGATCTGAGGCTTTGCCCCCAAGCTGCTTTTTTTTTCACAAGCTCTTGGCAAAACAGCCACCCAGTGCCCATCTCCCATGCACTGCACACCATTGGGTGCCTTGGTGAGACACAAAACCCACTCCCAAAGTGATGGTCTCCCCTCTGGGGTCTCCAAGTTCGCACAAGAAGATGCTCCAGCCTGTAAAAGCGCCCAGCACGCTGCTGGTGCCATATGTGCAATAAATAACCCCTTACCCTGACTCACCACCAGAACGTAAAGGAAAACCAATTAGATCTATGGATATTTTTCTACTTCATTAAAATATTTGAACAATAAGCCTCTGCAATCAAAAAGCACAGAGTGAAACCTGTATTCCAAGTACTTAAAGAATGGGGGTGAAGAGAGACCTGTGATCAACCATTCAGCTGGAGAAAGGGGGAGGTGTTGAAATGGTCCCTCTTAGCCAGAGGGACACCTGCTCTAGGCAGCCTCTGCGCAGGGTTCCTGCACTATCTTCTAGGTAGTTCTAGAGGCTCACAACACAAAAGCAAATGCAATTTGCTGCTGCTGGAAAGACCAAACCTGTGGCCAGGACATAGCTCTGGATTTTGGTAACTCACACTTGCAGCCCAGTGACTGCACAAACAGACTGGTGCTGCCTGGGCTTAGAGCAGCCTGGCATCTCCACCAAGGGTAAACCAACAGCATCTCTAACAACAATAAAATAACAAACTCAGCATCTCTTCAAACAGCCGTTCCACTGGTGGGTTCAGAAGGACACCTGGTACAACCCCCATCCCCACCTCTCTGCTGTCAGGTGAGACTAAGCAAAAATTACCAGCAGGAATTTAACAGCGAGTTAAAATTTCATGATTTCATCTCTCCTCTGAAACAGAGCTCATATTTATTTTGCTTTCCTTTTAGGTGTCCTTAAATTTGAGACTCATCCATTATTCATTATTCAGCACTCAGTGGTGGGACCTCTACACAAGAAATTCCTCCACACAGTACACATTTGGGTAAAATTAATGATCCCATCCCAGACCTTAAGCCCAGGGAAACCAGCAAAACTCAGGTGGTGCAATAGAGTGGATGGACTGCACAGGTCCCCATGGGCACAATGGACCGAGGCCACCACGTCCCAGGGAGATACCACTGGGCAGCTGAAAGCCTTGTTGGACCCTACGGATGGGGCTGGGATGCTCCAAATTCAGCCCAGCCTCTCCCAAACTGGTTTTCAGCCTCGGGGAAGCACAGAAGTGATTTCCTCTGAAGTCACCAAGCTGGTACTGGATAAAATTCCTGCTGGTTCTTTCCCTGCATAGAGATCTGGAGATGATCTGTACTAACCTAGGGTGAAATCCACCCTTTCTGTGAAGGGCCAGTCACACCTCTACAGCATTAGTCTTACTGGAGCCTTATTTTGAAGGCTTAAGCAGTACCTGGGTCATGCCCTGGTCCTCTGCGCCAGGGTGAGTCTCAGTCATCCATGGTGAAAATCATTATGGAGGAATTGGTTGCTCCATGGGATCACCAATTAAATCAGTTGGACATAACATGTTTGAAAAATAAAACTTCTTCAAGACAAAGTAAAATAATATTAAAAAATAATAATAATAAATCAGCAACAATCTTCTAACCACAGAGTATCTATAAAGATCTTTTTAAAGAGCTCCATATTAAAATTCCTTGAATACATTATACATTAAATACAGTAACAACATTTCATGCAAGGTTTTCTGTACAATTAAATCAGCTCAGTAGTATAACAATTCTGTACATTCCCATTGGTCTGGGGGCTCTGCTCATCTTCAATGCTGGTGATGAAGAAAAGAAAGGAGGGATGATATTTGGCACCTACTGTACAGAGGAAGAGTAGCTCCTGCCCAGGTGGAAGGGAAACAGAAAAGCACTGGAAGCTTTCAAGAGGCAAAAGGTAAAAGGAAAAACAAAACAGCAAAGGAATAAAATGGTGTCCAATGCCCTGGCTCTGGTGCTGTTGGTGGTATTTAAGAGAGAGGAAAGATGTAGGGCCTGGCTAACTAAATGTCATCAGGACAGATCATAGAGGAAAGTGAGGAACACAGGAGGGAGGATTTGGAGAGCTGGAGAAGAAATCTGCCACTAGCAGCATCTCAGGCAATGCAGCTCAATGGAGAAAAATCAATTTACTGGATCCCAAAATCCACTCCTGATCCACAAACGCTCACTGCAGCCTGTGCCACTCCTGCTGCAAAACGATCCCAAGGGGATGGGATAGAATAAAGTTGGTGCCTTATCCAAAGGGAACCCACACAAAGGCCGCTCATGGAGAGGACTACGTTATGTACAAGCAGACGGTGATTGCCGTCTCGAAGGCAGGTCACCCGTGTCAAGGATGCCCTGGGCAAGACAGCGATGGCCTCCAAAGCAGAGGACATGAACTCAGGGACACACTCCTAAGGACTTAAACTCTCCTCCTGCTAGGGAAATAGTTAAACATCAACTGAGGAAAGAAAGTGTGACCAGGAGGGAGCGGCAGACAAGAGGAACGCAAAGTCTTTCNCTGTGGCCTCCCACCCGCGCTCAGCATACATCCTGAAGTCCCAACTCCCCACCTTGATCCCCCATGAAGGACACCTTGCCTGAGCTCACCCGGCCAGGGTGAAAATTCGAAAGAGGGTATCAAATTTTGCAGCACTAAATCCCCGAGGAACTGCGTGACGACAACCTCGGTCCGCACAGCTCCGTCCCCAAACCCTACGCCAGCTGTCCAGTAATTGCACTCTTATGTACAGGAAAAAGAAAGCTACGAAACAAACCAAAAAAATCAGTATTTTTCTTTTCGACGATTCACCCGCATTTGTCTGATAGTCGGACACATGCATGTCCTGCTGGCTTCTAGCGATGGTCAGGCATGCAAACTTCAGTCCGAGTTACAAGACAGGGGTCCTTTAGTTAAGAGCGTTTCCTTCGTGTCATTCATTTCTTGTCCTCTTTTCCTGAAATGAAGAGAATAAAAGAGAAAAAAAAGTATTGGTGAGGGTTCAAAAGTGAACCAGCTCCCTGGTTTGGTATCCAGAGAGGTTGCTCCTGGGTTGATCTCAGAAGGGACCTGGGATCCTGTCTGCACATAGCCGTGGCAGCTCAGGCTGCACGAGGAGGAGGATGCCGGTCCCTGGGTGACGAAGGGCTCGGTCTGCAGGAGGTAAGAAAGGGTGTGTTGGAGCCATGCAGGCAGGAGCAGCAGGAAGGTGAGAGGCAGGGATCCCTTGTTACTGCTCCAGATGAGAGCCAGGGAAAGGCAGTGGCACAGAGAGGAAGCAGCTCACTGCATCCCTCCACCCATCCCAAAGCCCTCTCCATGCTGCAGCCGGACAGATGGATGCTGCTCCACAGGCTGACACCACTTACACACTCCCTAGATATATATTGACATCCATATAGATCTCCAGAACAACCAGCAAGGACCAACCTGCCCACTGCAGTCACTGTCCCAGCCCCAGGACTGCCCTCCTCCCATCTCCCACCCTACTGATGGATGGGGGTTTGGAGACGGGAGGTCACTGGCACCACGCAGCCCAAAGAAAGCTGTGGTGTTCAGCTTGACCTCGGTGGGAGCTGCCTTGAAACCCCTGCCCGACCTTGACTCACACCAATTGGATCCCCAATTTTCAAGCAGTTGATGGCAGCATCCCCAGGCCCGAGGCAGCAGCTCCTCTTCATCCCAGGGCTGGGAGAGACCCTGCTGGCAGCTCAGGCTGCCCAGAACACAAGGCAGCATTTTCTGAGAAGAGTTAGAAAAATCACTCAGCGGAATCTTTTGCCCCTATTTCTCTCTCTTTCATCACCACACACATCACCAAGCGCATCCCGCAGGGGATCGCTGTCCCTGTGTGCTCTTGATAAATGGGGGTCCTGCCTGGGGTTACCAGCGAGGCTCCGTGCCCGCTGCCAGCCCTGGTGCCAACAAGCTTCCCGGGGAATTCATAAATAANAGAAAGTGCAGATGGGACCTAAGGAGACACCGGGTGGAGAACAGACAAGACCGCGTTGTGCTTTGCTGTCGCACGAGCCCGAGAAGGTGCAGGGCCTTCCACACCGCGGGGATCACTCAATGCGCTAAATAGAACTGCACCTTCCCCCACACACACCCGACCCNGTAATTGCACTCTTATGTACAGGAAAAAGAAAGCTACGAAACAAACCAAAAAAATCAGTATTTTTCTTTTCGACGATTCACCCGCATTTGTCTGATAGTCGGACACATGCATGTCCTGCTGGCTTCTAGCGATGGTCAGGCATGCAAACTTCAGTCCGAGTTACAAGACAGGGGTCCTTTAGTTAAGAGCGTTTCCTTCGTGTCATTCATTTCTTGTCCTCTTTTCCTGAAATGAAGAGAATAAAAGAGAAAAAAAAGTATTGGTGAGGGTTCAAAAGTGAACCAGCTCCCTGGTTTGGTATCCAGAGAGGTTGCTCCTGGGTTGATCTCAGAAGGGACCTGGGATCCTGTCTGCACATAGCCGTGGCAGCTCAGGCTGCACGAGGAGGAGGATGCCGGTCCCTGGGTGACGAAGGGCTCGGTCTGCAGGAGGTAAGAAAGGGTGTGTTGGAGCCATGCAGGCAGGAGCAGCAGGAAGGTGAGA
The DNA here is from genome assembly GCA_013399075.1 of Chloroceryle aenea. Taxonomy (NCBI): domain Eukaryota; kingdom Metazoa; phylum Chordata; class Aves; order Coraciiformes; family Cerylidae; genus Chloroceryle; species Chloroceryle aenea. The sequence continues at coordinate 540,754 of VWZY01003875.1, read as the reverse complement.
GGCAGGGATCCCTTGTTACTGCTCCAGATGAGAGCCAGGGAAAGGCAGTGGCACAGAGAGGAAGCAGCTCACTGCATCCCTCCACCCATCCCAAAGCCCTCTCCATGCTGCAGCCGGACAGATGGATGCTGCTCCACAGGCTGACACCACTTACACACTCCCTAGATATATATTGACATCCATATAGATCTCCAGAACAACCAGCAAGGACCAACCTGCCCACTGCAGTCACTGTCCCAGCCCCAGGACTGCCCTCCTCCCATCTCCCACCCTACTGATGGATGGGGGTTTGGAGACGGGAGGTCACTGGCACCACGCAGCCCAAAGAAAGCTGTGGTGTTCAGCTTGACCTCGGTGGGAGCTGCCTTGAAACCCCTGCCCGACCTTGACTCACACCAATTGGATCCCCAATTTTCAAGCAGTTGATGGCAGCATCCCCAGGCCCGAGGCAGCAGCTCCTCTTCATCCCAGGGCTGGGAGAGACCCTGCTGGCAGCTCAGGCTGCCCAGAACACAAGGCAGCATTTTCTGAGAAGAGTTAGAAAAATCACTCAGCGGAATCTTTTGCCCCTATTTCTCTCTCTTTCATCACCACACACATCACCAAGCGCATCCCGCAGGGGATCGCTGTCCCTGTGTGCTCTTGATAAATGGGGGTCCTGCCTGGGGTTACCAGCGAGGCTCCGTGCCCGCTGCCAGCCCTGGTGCCAACAAGCTTCCCGGGGAATTCATAAATAACAGGGGAGAGAGACAGAAGGGAGAAAAAAAAAACAAAACAACAAACTTTTTTGCAACTTCTGCCAATTCTTCTTTCCAGAGCTGGCTGAAGAGCGGAGCCCTTGTGTCCTGGGATAAAACTGGCTGCTGCAATGGCAGCGTCCCTCTGGAAGACCTTCACCCCACGGGCTTCAGAGCACAGCAGCAATGCTGGCGGCGGCACCACATTAAATCTCTTGGCCATAATCAACACTTGTCCCCTCTGCATTCCAGGGGTGACCCTTCAGTGGCTCCAGCAGCGGCACCATCCCCGCCGGGTGACAGCCCAGTGGTTATTTGCCAGACATGGTGCTTCCCCTAAATTCTCACCCTGTAGTTGTGCAAAGGGGGGGTGGCCGTGTGTTCGGCTGCAGGGATGGGAAGGGGACGTGGTGCCGACACCAAGAGCACTTAACCATGGCAAGTGCTCTTCAAAATGCTACTCTCAGGCCTCTAAGTAGCCCCCCTGGCACAGAGCGAGCCAGGTGTTTCTTTGAGAACTGTGCCCAGCCAAGGTTCCAGTGCCCACTCAGCTTTACTGGGATGCAGGTCCCCACGTGCTGGTGTCTGGCTCCACTCTCTGCACAGTGGTGACAGGCGCTGGGGGGATGCAGGGATCTGTGCAGGAACGATGCGGATCGCACGATCCATCTGGATCCTGCCTCACACCACATTTCTCAGGGATGTCACAGCCCTTTAACTACAGCAAATCTGCAACCGAACAATGTGAGCTCATCTCCAAGATCTGCTCCTCACCAGGAGTTGTGGTGTTCTGGGAGGTTTCATAGAACCACAGACTGGTTTGGATGGGAAGGGACCTTTCAAGGTCATGCAGTTCAACCCCCTTGCACCTTCAACTACAGCAAGTTGCTCAGGGTTTTCCTTATTGCTTTTGACTTTCCTTTTAACAGGTTCCTGTAACAGGTGATGGTGGAGGGATGCAGGCTCCAGCCACCAGCCTGGATCACTCCCTCCATGGAGGGAAACTCTGCAGCCCTCTTAGCTCTGAAAATTGCACCTCATCCCCCTTCGCCAGGGCACCCCAAGCTCCAGCTGAGACTCCAGACCCCAGGGGAAAAATAAAAAGGAAATTCTCCCCCNTAAAAAGGAAATCCCCCCCCATTCCAAGGCAGCAGCACTGAGAGCTTCCCTCTGCTCTGCCATCTCTAAAGCCTGGTACAGGAACACACACACAAAAAAAAAACAAACCCAAAACCAGGAGGTGGGGGGGGAATAAAAAGTAAACTAAAACTCAAGGCAGGACAACTGCAAAATCCCATCTGAAGGGATTTGGGTGCTGAAAGGTGCAGCACTGCTCTCCTTCAGAGCATCCCACAGCTTCAGCGGATGACTTGGCCCGTGGGGACGCATTCCTCGCCCGACGCCAGCGCCCAGCCAAGGTAGCTCCACGCAGAGATTACCCTACAAGGGCAGGCCACGGCTGCGGGCGCTCGCTCCCGGCTCTCTGCCTGCCTTCCCCGAGGGAACGCGGGTGCTGCACCAGCCCCTCTGCTCCTGGGGGTTTTTGGGGGTCTGCCCTCATCCCCACGTGGGTGCATGGGGGAGATGAGGGCAAGCAGCTTCTTTTTGCTGTGTGCTGGAGGGTTTTTGTGATGGGACATGGAGATTATGGTCCCTGTAGATTTTGGGATGGCTCAGGGGGATGTGGAAACCCAGCTGGCCCTGGCAAGGAATGGGACAAGCTTGTCACTGCACAGCTACCTCTGCCGGCTGCTCTCCTCTGTTAAAAGCACAAAGCTGAGGTTGACTTTGCAGATAAGAGGCCAGATCTCCCTTGGCCTCTAAGTAGATGCTCACCCAAGGATGCAAACTCGCCTGCACAGCAGCAGCGTGGTACCTTGCTGTGGGACAGGGAGGGGACTGGTACCCAATGGGGACAGATACCCAACAGTGCTGCCACCTCCTTGGAGCTCCTGACAAAGTGTCTGGGGGCTGCCATCCTCACTGGGCGGAAGGACAAACAGCTGCCTAAATGCTAATCTGCCACAAAACACACCAAGACAAATCTCGTGCATCAAAACTTCTGATTTTCAATGATCTCTGCTGCCAGGGCAGTTGCTCAGCCGAGATGTGGAAGGCACCCACTTCTTGCTTTGCCCCTGCTTTTACCATGGCCCAGGTGAGAAATGGTGACACCCCAGCACACAGGCAGAGCCTGCTGCTTAATGTGCTGAAAACAAGAGAAAACACCACAGTGGCATCACCTGCAATGGTTTGCCTTGAGATAGTGAAGATGAGGAGGGCCAGGGATGGTGCAGGAAGGCAGGAGGGGAGTGGGATGGCCACAGCAGTGGCTGTGGATGGTGCACAGAGGGACATGTGCACTGGGGTCACCTCAGTGTCCTGTTCTGGATTTGGTACCTTTTGAGAATGACTCAGAAAAGAGACTTGTGCAAGGTCTTGGCACAGATGCCTGGAAACCTCCTTCCTGCATGCCGTGGGGCTCAGAAAGATCAACTTAATTAAATGCACAGGGCATGGCAAATATTAAAATACCAGGGCAAGAGGTCCTTGAGGGTGGTCAGCCCTTGTGAGCCTGGCAGAGTCATTCTGAGTGATGGATTCCTGAGAAGGCCCTGGAGAACATCTCCACCCTTTGACCAGAATATCTGCAGGTCACACCAAGCCAGCCTAGCTCAGCCATGTGCTTGTCTCATACTCACACTGTCCCCCAAAACTGAGACAGCAGAAATCGCAGAGGGGGCAGGGGTGGATGAAGGCATCAAGATATGCAGTACTTGCAAGATGAGAGGCTGGAAGTGACTGGGCTCATGGGGAGAGGAAAACTGAAGAGTCTGAAGAGCTTTCTGCAGCTTCAAGGACAAGGAAAATCCAGTGCAGTGGAAACACAACTTATCTAAATGTGATCAAAGCAGAAACTTTCCATGCAAAACCTGAATCAGCAGAGCTCACAGCTATACATTTTCACCCCTCAGTTGAACACCCTTGGCCATTCCTCAGAAGGTCCCACGCTGGAGACCATCCTCAAGCATTGCTTTGCAGAGGCCAAGCAGTAGCCTGGCCCCTGGCCAAAAGTGCCACGCAAACGGCTGCTTCATGGGCATTTTAGACCTTATTCTGAAGCAAAGCACAGGGGCCAGTGTGGGAAAAAAGACCCTGCCTGGGGACAAGGTCCCTGGGCTCCATTCTCAGCTGCTTTTCCAAGCCATGTTCTGAGCAGCTCCCACCACACACGAGCATGACTTTGGAGGAAGCATGGGGACACGGCCTTTGGGGATGAGACACGTAAGAAAGCCAACCCTTGCTCTGGAGTCCTGCAGGTTTTCAGCTGGTGTTCTCGGCTCCATGTGTGTTTTACCGTCCTGAGAATGCCTGGTAAAGAAAAAAAAAATCACAATACCACATTTAAAAGTGGCTTTTTGAGTGTTTTGTTGTTTTTGTTTTGTTTTGTCTGCTTTTTAAAGCCCAGAGGCACTGGGAAGATGCAGGATCTCAGTGATTGCTTTCAGATGTGATGATTTTAGCATGATTTTCCCCGTAGCCATGACTGAATAGCCGCACAGGAAAGCCTTGCTGGATGAGAGACAGTGACCAGTGAGCATCAGCAGCATCATGATGGTGGGATGAGGGCAGCTCAGAGAATCTGGCACGTTGGAAATGCAGCATGGGAGGAGGAAACACTCAGAGCTGGTATGATGGGACTCAAAAGGATCATACGCCTGCCAGAACGCCCGCTGTGCTCAGAGCTGTGCTGGCAGAGCCGAAGAAAAGCCCTTCATCCAACAGCGCTGAGCTTTCGTAGAGAAATGCAAAGTGTGGGAGCAAGACAGACTCATCCCCGGCTCACAGATGGTGGAGTGAAGAACGAGGGCATGCATGGGATGCAACAGCCAGGAACTAACCAGCTCTCCTACGCCCCAGCCCAGTGCCACTCTATGGGATTGTTGCTACAGGCTTGCAACCATAGGACAAGAGAGACCTGGGTGATGCAAAGCACCTGTCAGTCTGTTGAAAGATGTGACAATTAAATCAAAATAAGCCAGAAACCATTTCTATCTGGTGGGTAAAATGAGCAGCCCCCTGCACCACTGTCTTTCAGCAGAGGCTTCTCTGAGCGGTCGCTGTGGTTCTGCAGCAGCTCGCTGCAGCAAGGGAAGCTGGGGTCAGCACCCCTGGCATGCCAGGACCTGCTGATGGGGAGGGTGGCCAGTTCACGATCGTTTCCTGCTTGCAATTAGTTCCCATCCCATGTTTCCAGCTTTTTCCATGGTTCTGCTCCACGAGAAAGCAATCAGGGCTGTTATCATGCCCCAGATCCCTCTCTGTCAGCACCGGATGGAACCTGCCTTCAGCCCTGAAAGGCCAGAGTGGCTTTGCACAGTTTTCCTGGCTCATTATTAAAGGCTGAAGGTAAGAGGAGGGGGGTGGTGGGATGCTGGGGGCCTAAGGGCAGGGGGAAATGGTTTGAGCAAGGTGATGCTATGGAAGGACATTCAGTCCCCACACTCAGGTTGTTCATTTTCTCCCCAGAGCCACTACATCTTCTCTGGGCAAGGACAAGTGTCTCTCCTGCACTTCTTCTCCCTGCTATCACTGCTGGGGCAAGAACAGCCTAAAAAATGAATACAAATCTGTTTATCTGGAGAGGGACCAGCCCCGTGGTGGGTACAGCACCACTCGTCAGCCACGGCCCCACAGCCTCTGCTGGGAAAACCTGCAGGTTTAACTCAGAGCTGAGATACCACCCACAGCAACATCTTTAGCAAGAACTGAAAGAAAAGATGATATCATCTCTTTGGAGGGCTGCCTAAACACACGCTGTGATTTACAGCACAGAGCCCAGGAGCACACAGCAACCACTGCCCTGGTGTCACGGGAGCTGCTTCTCCTCTGTGTGTGCCACGGGGTGGATCTTGAGAGGTGCTGGCCAAGGGAAACACCATTAAAACCAGAAGCTGTTTGGCTCTCGTCTGATCTTAAGACAGAGGCAGCAAAGACAAGATAAGGATGGACACAGATGGGTGGAAGACTGAGGGGAAAAAAGGAAGGAATCCAGTTGGAAAGCAGTGTTTGATTTGTTCTGCTTTATAGGAGAAAGTAACCGGTTCCTAGAGGTTTGAAAGGAGCTGGATAAACTCACATGGCAGATTTATCTGCTGTTCCAGCTCCTAAGGGAGAATTTCAAGCAGATATAAGTACCAACTGCTCTGCCTGGAGTGGTGCCTGTGCAGGAAGGGGGTAGGAGAAAAAGTCCCTCTTTCACAGAGAAGGTGGATGAACATGCAAGTCCAGACACCACATGAGCACAGGGGGTGAGAGGAGTGTCCACCATGAACCCCAAGCAAAGCACCATGGAGCAAACACGACCGAGCACGGTGCAGACCATGCTCACCATCCAGGTGGTTGCGGGAAAGGTACTTGAGTCCTTCGTCCAGCAGGATAACAGGCAGGGAGATCTTCATCACAACCACCCACTGCGGCCAGCTCAGGGGGGTTACCTGGAAGATGAGCTGCAAGGCAGAAAGGATTGAATGTGTCAGTAGGGAGGGAGGTGGGATAAGGGTTTTTTTTGTTTTAAGGGTCATGTTGTTGTATGGTGCAGGTTGAGAGAGGGTCATCAGAGGTACAAGGAAGGAGGATCCAGACAGCCCAAAAAGCAGGATTTCTTCAAGGTCTGCCATGATCCCAAGGTGGCTTTTGGACAAGATTGGTCCAAAATTACATCCTTCCTCTCTCCTGCAGATGAGGAAAGTGACAGCTAGGGCTCTGTGTGCTCACAGGTGCTTAGCAGGGGACAAAGGACAGTGTAACCTCCTGGGCACAGCAACCCACTTCATCTTAAGCACCCTTAGGCAATCAACTGAGGCTTCACCAGCTTGAGCTGCAAAGGGAGGTGATGCCTCCAAAGGGAGCTGAGATAACTATATGCCTTTGCATTGCCTGTAAGGAGAGCTTCTGACTTAAGTAAAGCTCATGGGGGCAGAGTGTCTCCCAGTTCCCATGTTGGTTCAAGTCACAGGACCTGGTCCTGAAGGCACATGCTGGGGACAACCATCCCAGAAGCTTCCAGACCCAGACTGCTCCAGGGTCATCCTTGTTCACAGGAGGAGCCCCCTGGGCTGCATGCAGAGGTGGCAGAAGGCACTCACAGGCATGGGCTTGACGTAGAGGATGAGGAAGTGCAGAGCCATGGACATGATGATGGCTCCCAGCAACCAGATGTTGAGCCATGGTGGCATCCGCAGCAGTGACTGGTTCTCGGAGACACTGCAAAAGCGAGGGCACAGTCAGCCCCAGTAACCTCCTGCTCCCAGCCAGCCCAAGCTGGGGGTTCCCGCTCCCCTCCAAGGTTCTATGCTACAGCCCCTCTCTTCCAGACTGTTCAGCTTCAGGTTTTGCCATCATTTGGCTCTGAACACCCATCCTAATGCAACGAGCCATGCATGGATTAGGACTGGCCATTAACAGGGACAAACCACTGACGGATGCAGAGCCAGTCCTTCTTCCACCAGTACTGACAGCAGCACCCTGGTTTGGAGGAGTTTATTTATGGCAAACCCAGCAGTTCCATGTGAGGATGCTCCAAATAGCTCTGCTGTGTCAAAGCAAAGCCCTCATCCCACCAACAGATCCTCCAAGAGACCCTACACGACCTTGGTCACACACAGAGCCATCCTTCGGCCACCCCACCTGTTCAAAGCGTTGCACATTTCGATTGTCACCAGCACGGACAGAGCCATCGTGGTTGGGTATCGGGACTCAAAGATCTCACAGTCGATTCCTTCAAAGATGGGGTTGTCCTTGGTGCACCTCATGAAGTTCCTCTGTTGGCACAGGAGACCTCTCATAAATACACAGCAGAGCAGCAGCGTAGGAAAGGAAGGAAAGAGGAGGAAGAGGCGACTGGCTGGGGGGGCACGTGGTGAACCTTGATTGTAAGGGGTGCTGCTAAATATCCCACAGTTCAGAGCAGCCAATTGTCTGAAGCAACCCAGCTTCTGCCGGGGCTGGGGCTTTGGGGTTAGTGCTGGAGAGTGGTTTAGAGCTTTTCAGCAGAGTTGATGATGTGTTTGAGCACACACAGAGGCACCTCCATCAAAAATACACCTCCCACTGCACGTGCCTTTGGGGTGCAATGGCACCGGCTTTCCCAGCACCTTGTTCAGCCCCACAGTAATGTCAAACTCGATCCCTTTCAGTGGGGGATCAGGTCCAGGAGCCACTGTCAGCTGCTTTGGATCGAGTTGGTTGCTGGCAGAAACAAAGCTGGAAGCATGAGCCCAAGGGAGAGAACTTGCTTTTCTTTTTCAGTTAATGTCATCTCCACCAAGAATCTGGGAATGTTACGACAACTACAGAAGAAAGATAAAGGAAAGACCCCAAAGCTGCATCCAAGCCTGAATCCACACCCTCACCCATCTGCTCAGCATGCTGGCCTGCTCTCCTCCCAACTCACCAGCTGATGGAAGGAGACCTGCGGTCCCTCGGCGTCGTACAAGAACCACCAGGTTGCTGCACCCACCGTGGCCAGGCCGACGTACACTGCAGCCAAAAGAGATGCTCTTACCCCCAGCACCCAGCAAGAGGCCCTCTACTCCATGGCACCCCATGCTCGTCCTCATCCTCTGCCCACCGGTGCCTACGGGGGCTCACCTCCGATGGCCAGGTAGCGGAAGAAGAGCCAGCCGCTGATGAGGGGCTCCTTGGGGTTGCGAGGCAGCTTGTCCATGATGTCCAGGTCAGGAGGGTTGAAGCCCAGCGCAGTGGCCGGCAGCCCATCTGTCACCAGGTTCACCCACAGCAGCTGCACAGGGATGAGAGCCTCGGGCAAGCCCAGAATGGCTGTCAGGAAGATGCTGCAGGATAGAAAACAAATCCAGAGATGCTGAATTAGATGAGTCCCAGGGCAGCCAGCAAAGGTGTTTGTGTCATGCAGGGGAGAGCGAACAGGCACCCTGGATCCAAACACCCCAAAATGGATATGTACCCAAAGTCCTGCAGATGAACATGCAGCCCCTGAGTCAGGAACCTGAAGTCCAGGACTGAATGTTGCATCTGAAATTTATTCCTGTTGCTATTAAAATTTGCTTTGCAGTCCAAACCCAACCACTGACGTCCCCATTGCCACGCAGGTTCCCATGCACAGCACCCCTGCTGCGATGCCAGGGCAAAGGGTGCCCAAGCGGTCCCACGGCTGTGCCCACGCTGCTGAGGATGGTGTTGATTTACTGGGAGGGATGGGCAGGGATGGGGAGAGCTGCCCAGGACCTGATGCACAGTGCATGGGTGTGGCCTGGTGCCAGCAGCCTGTGCACAAACATCTGCACCTGTCTTAGGTGCTGGCGTGGGTTTCAACAGGCAACATGCCAAGGAAACAGCTCCTGGGGGGCGGCGTGTTTATAAAACAAAAAAAAACCAACAAAAAACCTACCCCCAGGAAATGAGGCAAGCCATAGCTGCTCTGTTTGGTACCCAGGGCTTCAATTTTGGGCATTGTATGCTGCTAGGGCCAGGGAACAAGGATGGGACCATGAGTCACCTGCCCCAGGGCACATGTCCCCACTGCTGCGCCCTACAACGTGGTACCCGCTGCATGGGATTCTCACCAAACA
>VWZY01003875.1:517430-528745 GCA_013399075.1 Chloroceryle aenea | reverse complement strand
TGGAGTTTGCAGAGTTAGAGCTGAGCCACTGCACTGCCCGCAACCCATAGAGAAAACTGCTGGGGTAACTGGAACTGGGTGGGACAAATCTGGGAATAAGGAAAAAAAAGAACTCCCTGGAGAAAGCCCCCAGTGCTGTACCTCGTAGTGGATGAAGGTGGAGGAGTCGTGCAGCTGCATGGTCTCCCTGCGGACGGGGGCATCGTGGGTGGCCAGGGCCAGGCAGCGCAGGGTGTCGATGCCCATGCCCCAGTCCCGGATCCTGCCCAGGATCTTCTCCCGTACTGGGGCCGTCAGCGGGATCCTGGTGGTGCCCACGCGGACGTGGGTGCAGCGCTCGATCACGCTTTCCGGGGCGCCCTGTGGAGAGCGGAGGGCTGGAATGAGCCTGGAGCACGAGCATCTCTTGCCAGCACCGAAGGAAGTGCCAGAGGGAGGGAATGCACCAAGTTTGGGCAGAGGAGAAGACAAATCTCCCCAGAGCTCCAGCGAGCACATCCCAGGTTACAGCTCAGTGCACTAGATGGCAGCCTGGGACCGAGCGCACGGGGACTGTGGCTGCCAGGGATGAACCTGCGTCAGGTCCCCAGACAGCAGGATCTGTTCTGCGGGGGATCCCTCCAACTCCTGCACCACCTACACTGCCCAAGATACTCTCACACCACGGAGCTGGAGGGGATTAGCTCTGTCAACTCTGCTGAAATCACACGCTGCTGAGGAATGCTCAGCAAATGCTTGCAATGCCTCCGTCACTCAGGACAAGTCCTTCAGCATCACAGCATCTCACCCTATCCCTTTTGACCTTACAGAGGGCCCCTGACGTTGTTTTAATATAAAACTTGCAATCCTTCTATTGCTCCTCTTAAAAAAGCTCACCCAGGACTGTCTGGGCCACAGACACTGTGGCTCCAGAGGGTCCCAACCTGACCTGGAGGACAGAGTTCACCCACCCAGAAGATCTCCCAGTGGGAACAACAACGTACAAATCTTCTCAGAGTCAGCAGGGGGAAATTCCTACTGTATCTTTTCTCTTGAGAAGAAAATGCCCTTTAAAACACTATTTTATTTCTGGTTACAGTGGAAAGCTGCACATCACCCTTTAGGCATTACTGGTGTCCAGAGGGTCCAAGACTTTAATAAAGGCAAGCACCCAAGTTTCGCATGGGGGCAGCTCTCGCTGGGTCCAGTGTCAGCACGCTCAGCACTTCTTTCTCCCTCTAACTCATTTTACCTCCCCTTTCTCCTGCTGACCCTGCAAAGACTCACCTCCTCCCTGACCACACTAGTCTACCTGCTGGCTCCTGGACCCCTGGGCAGCTAAGAGAGGGGACAAACTACGAAGTGTCTACTACTGCCTGCCACAGTAAGGGCCAAATCCTGCCGGGCTGTGCCTGGGGAAGTAGGATCCTGCAGAGTGCTGAGGACCTTCTCCCCTACCTTGACGAACATCTTGCTGCCAGTGGAGTTGTGGCCGGGGCCGGTGGGCGTGCAGTACACCGACATGGACTTGCGGTCACGGGAGAACTCCAGGGTGCACTCCTTCCTCATCAGCTGCTTGATCACCTGTGGGGACAGAGGGGCTGAGCTGGGGCACAGCGGGGACACAGTAGCCAGGGTTCTCCACCTTGGCTAGCAACCCTGCCCAGTGGGCAGAACACCGGTGATGGCAGGAGAGAGGCAACCACGGGAGCCAGGAGGGATGGGACGGTGCAAAAAAGCAGAAGGAGATTTCCCAGTGCAATTTTCAGGGAGAATTTTTGTTATGAGAGATGAGGTGTTTGCCCTGATCCTATACCCACAGGGGTCAGTAGGAGTGTGAGCACCAACAACACTGGAAAATGGATTGGTTCCAATCAAATTAACCAGCTCCACAGCTGAGACTCTAATTAGGTTCATTTCAGGACAAGCTAATTACCCTGAGGACTGCCAGCTAACCAGTGAAAGCCATTCACTTAAATTACAGAATCCCAGCGTGGTAGGGGTTGGAAGGGACCTCTGGAGATCATCTGGTGCCACCCCCCTGCTCCACTCAGCAGGGTCACCCAGAGCAGGGGGCCCAGCAGCGCAGGGTCCAGGTGGGTTGGGAATCTCTCCAGAGCAGGAGACTCCACAGCCTCTTCTGGGCAGCCTGGGACAGGCTCTGACACCCTCACACCAAGGAACTTGTTCCTTCTGCTCAGGGGGAACCTCCTGGGTTCCAGTTGGTGCCCCTTGTTCTGGGTCTGGGCAACACTGACCAGAGTCTGTCCCCATCCCCTTGCCCCCCCTAAAGGGCCCTTGAGCTCTTGCTCAGCATTGCTCAGCTCCCCTCTCAGGCTGCTCTTCGCCCGCTCCNNNNTCTCCAGCTGCACAGCCCCAGGGTTCTCAGCCTGGCCTGGCACAGAGATGCTCCAGCCCCTCAGCATCTTCATAGCATTTGTAGGACTCTCTCCAGTAGTCCCCTGTCTCTCTTGAACTGGGGAGCCCAGAACTGGAACCAATAGTCCAGAGGTGGACTTACTAGTGCAGAGCAGTGGGGGAGGAGACCCTTCCTTCACCTGCTGGTCACACTCTTCCAAATGTACCCCAAATTGCACCTGCAGATTTCCAGGGTGGGGACAGAGCAGGGGCTGTCCCAGTGGATGGACCCCTGGGCACAGGCAGTGCCTGCAGACAGGCTCCTGCACCCCAACATCCCCCAAAACCCCACCACAATCCAGGCTTTATTATTATTCCCAGTTAATTACTTAAGGAGCTAAACACCAGCAGGACAGCAGCCGGTCCTCAGCCCAGTTCCCCTCATGCACCCACGTCAGCATCTGGGGCTGAACCAAAGCACATTCTGAAGAGGGCAGCGGGGACGCTGATGCCAGCCTTGCTCTGCGGGCTCCACCACCTCCATGGTCACTGGTTTCTGTTGCCAGGAGGGTGGTGCTTGCAATGGGGACACAAGCAGCTTTTTGCCCAGGACTTTTGCAGCAGCTGAAATCTAAGTAAATCAGCAAAGTGTGCAAAGGAAAAAGGAAACTCCTTTTGGGGTAAAAGCTGAGTTCAAAGTTAAAAGGATGCTGCGAGCGGGAGCTGGGGAGGTGAAGAGAAGTTCTCATAGCCCTGGCGTCAGCCCTCCCAGGGCCACTGCACTATCTGTTCCAAAACCAGCTTAGCTCCCTGCAAGGCAGGAAATTGCATCCAGTGGCAGATCAGTCCCTGAGATCATTGCAAGCAGATATTGCTCAGGAGTTCACAGGGGCCTCTCCCCACTCACCGAATTACAGGCGTTGGCTCGCTCCACCTTGGAGAGTTTGCTGGTGTCGGTGTTGAAGACATTCATCTTCTCCACCAGGCATGTCAGAGCTGTTTCTGTGGCTTCCCCCACCTTCTCATAGACTTTTTTGGACTAAAGGGCATAATAAAAAAAAAGAAAAAGAAAGAAAAGTTTAAGCTTGAGAGCATGTCTTCTACCTGCTGCTCCAACCAAGGGTGCTGTCACCCACCAGCCCCATCCTGGGGCTCCTCAAGCATCGCCTTGGGATGATTTGAAGGCAGGGAAGGGGAAGCCAAGGGACAAACCTCCACCCCAGCCCTGGTGTCCCCCGCACCTCGTTGTAGTCCAGCGAGGAGTCGTTGCAGAGGGCACAGATGGTGGCCAGCTCCACCAGCCCGTCGTACTGCCCGCACTGCACCGGCTGCTCGTCCTTCAGGCTGCGGCGAGAAAACAACCCCCAAAGCCTTACACCACCTTACACACTCAAATACTATTTAGTTTTTCTATTTATCCCTTGTAAAATAATCTGAAAAGAGGAAGGAAGAGCCCAGTGAAAGCCCTGGGCTTGGCAATAAGCACTTGCATTCCCATTTTGTGCTTTACCAAACGGGGCAGGATTAGTTGCAGATAAAATCTCAAAGGAAGCAAATGAAGCCTGGAAGTGGCCCAGAAAAGAGGAGCTGAGAACAACACTGGTCCTCAAAGCAGGGGCTGTCAAAAGGCTGCTGCTGAAGATGATGGAAGAGAAAAGAGGCAAAGAAATTCAAGTTAATGTTCACTCCCCGAGAGGTTTGCAGCTGCTGGAGATCCAGAGGAGCTGTAGGACAGGCAGCAAGTCCCTTCTCCTCGTGATGCTGCTTTGTGCCCCAGTGAGCTGTAGGGCATCCAAGGGAGCATTTTCAAGCAGCAGACAAATTTAACGGCTGCATTGCTGTGGCTGTTTCTAAGCAAGCGACCAACTGTGGTCTGTGCTTCCTCAAGAGCAGCTCTTTGCTATGCAAAGGAGCACAAATGTCACTGGGAAGGAGCAGCCCTGAACACACCAGGCAAGCTGGATGCTGCTTCTCACCCGCTGCCTGGTGGTAGAAAGGGTAGCAGTGGTTTTCAGGGGCAATTATCCCAGTTCCAGGAGAGGTAACTGCAGGTTAGAGCTGTACAAACCCAGCCGGTCATCTGCTTGCTGGAAAAATAATTTGTCAGGCATTTATTAGGATCAGTTTATTCCACTGGTAGTTCCCAATGGAAAGAACATTTTGGAGCCCTTGTTACAGCTCAGGAGCGGAAAACAGGGAGCGGCCAAGAAAATCTGAAAAATCTGTTTGCTGAGGGACGAGCAGCCACGCTGCGCTGGGAGTGGGCATGATGCCTCCTGCCCCAAGGATGCTGCCCAGCCCCAGGTCATGGGCAGGGGGAAGGCAGCAGGAGGAGAAGGAAGGAGCCTGCAGGCACTGTGGGCTGGGTTTTGATGTTTGGGAGCATACCAGAGACAGCTTTTGCAGCGTGTGATCCCCCTGGATATTGCTGGGAAGGGACAGAACTGTAGAGCCTCAGAAGCGTTTACATTGGAAAAGACCTTTAAGGTCAATGAGTACAACTGTTAACTCAGTGACATGGGTTAGTGGGGACTTGGCAGTGCTAAGTGCCACATCTACGTGGTTGATACGTCCCCATCATCCCTGCACAGAGCCAGGCAAGATCCCTGTGCTGGGAAAAGCAACAGGAGCTGTCACAGACCAGCACGGAGCTTCACCGCTGGCAGTCCCCAGAGGAGAGGGGATGTGGAGCTTCTGAGGTTGGCAGACACAAGTTCAGCCCCTCAGTCCTCCTCATTTAATTGAAACACACTGACTGATACCAGCTTATGACCTGGCTCACTTTTTAATGGAGAATTCTAGCCAAGGATCAGACTGGCTCTATAAATATTTATGAAATTAAGTCTGAGGCTGGGATGAATTACAGTCACTCCACAGAGGAGCAGAAGGGACCCTGATGAAGAATGTGCCCAGGATCACACAGCAAAGTGAAGGCAAGCGGAGAACGCTCCAACCACTGGATAAGCTTCTCATTTTCCTTCTTCCCAGACTCTCCCCACACTGGGAAGCATCACCTTCTCTCAAAGGTAGGGGAAGAAACAAATGCAAGGGCAGAAAACCCCACGTGTGTCATAACATCCCAGGGAAAAGCCTCTGGCTTCCACTCCCTGCCCTTGGCCGCAGCTCAGCACAGTCCCCGAAACACATCCTGCCATCAGCAGGACCGTGCCCCAGCCACTGCAGCCATCTCAGGCATCCCTGACGAGGACATGGAGCTTGGGAGCACTTCCCTGACAGGGTCTGCAGCTTTTTGCAAGTCCCTCTGCACGCTGCTCCCAGCCAAGCTGCCAGCTCCAGGTCCTGCTTACGGTGGCAGCAAGCTGCTGGCCGATACCAAAAACACACAGGCTTCAAAAAATGCACTGGGGAAAGCCTCATTTATCACCATTCCCACACTTGCTGTCTCCTGGGGTTCAGGAGTGGGCTCGTGTTCTCAGGACTGCAGGGGAAGGGGGAGCTGAGCGTGGGAGCAGCGGGAGGGTGGCAGACAGAGCAGGGCAGAGCACAGACCCTCAACACTGTGTTGGGCAGGAGCCAGGGATGAGGGACAGTGAAATGATGTGCCCTGGCTCCAGCTGAAAGTGAAGGGTGTCACCCAATGCTTGCAAAGCCCAGCGTGGCCAAAACCCAGCACCCAGCAGGTGTCTCCACAGGCAGGGCTCAGTGTGGCTGCAAACCACTTTGGAAACCCCCCCCATCTCCCCAAGCTGTGGGGCAAGCCCGGGGTTCCCCAGGCACAGCCATGAGCTCTACTCTCCAGAGGACCGCGCTGCCAGCCCAGGACTCCCCGGTGTCACCCGCAAAGCAGAGGGGACCCACACTCACATCTGTCCCTCGGGGGCGTAGGTGGAGCCAGTGATGCTGAACTCGTGCAGGCTGCACTGGGCACCCTCCACCTTCTCCATAATGAACATCTGCAAGGGAGAAGGATGGAGACAATGCATTAGGCAGTGATTTGGTGGCACAACCCATGTGCCCAGCCTGCAGACCCACAGCTGGTGCCACCCCAGCGATGGCCCCACTGGCACTGGGCTCAGCCCCCTCCCTGGTTGCCCACTGCTCGTAGCCATCCCTGAACCCTTCAATCTCTCCCCTGCCTTTTTCATGTTCACCTCCTCCAGCTCTTTTTTTCCATTGGAGAGCAGCATTGCTGAGCCAGCTCCTAAGAAGGTGCCTGTGTATTCCCTGGAGCAGAGAAGAAGGTCTGGGCTTCCACTGCTGCCCCTGCCACCTCTGCAGGGCAGGACTCAACCAGCTGCCCCTGACACCCTTCCCCAGCCAGCTCTCAGCCACCAGCTCGCCTCACACGTTACTGAGATCGCAGCTCAGCTCCGGGCATGGGCAGAGTGGTAATAAAGCCCCAGGAAGCCATAGAAGACCCACATGCTCTATTTTTAGTGACTTTTGCCTTCCAGTTTCTCTTTTGCTGCTACAGCAAGAGCAACAAACCCCCTAAAAACCAAAACACAACAAAAATCCCCCTCTCTCTCCACAGGCTCTCCCAGTCCCCTCTGGCACAGCCAACCCTTGGGGGCAGCTGCCAGCAGCAGCGAGAGCAGCGCCCAACCCCAGCCGGGGCGACGGTCCGGCAACGCTCATTCCTGGTTAATCGTTATTTATGAGTCGTGCTGAAACCAGACAGTAACGGAGCAAAGAAATAAATAGATTTGGTTTGATGAATGCGTTTCCCCAGCTGAGATTGCCTGGGGGAGCAAGCAAGAGGAAGGGCTGCAAGGAAGCACCAGTACAGGCTGGGGTAGACCCACTGGAAAGCAACCCTGTGGAGAGAGACCTTGGCATCCTGGTGGACAGTAAGTTATTCATGGAACAGCAACGTGCCCTTGTGGCCAGGANTGGACTCGTTGATCTCCAGAGGGCCCTTCCAACCCCTACCATCTGTGACTATGATTCTATGACTATGAAGCAATGCTCTCCGCAGCTCCACCAACCCACTCAGTGGCTCCAGAAAGTAGATGAGGGGACAACTGTCCCCCCCCTACCCTGTCTCAAATAATTCTTTTTTCCCCTATTTTCCTCTGCTTATCTGAGATGCTCCCCAGGAGAGGGAAGCAATAGATGCTGGAGGAATCAGGAGTCATCACTCAGCGCTTGAGATGCAACAGCTTCGGGTAGCACCCACTTCTCACCCCTTTGCACTTCCTCCAGCAACTAACAGAGGTTGTTCACTGTTATTATTAATTATTGTTAATAATGCAGGGACACTGCCAGTGCAGATGCGTTGGCTGGTGGGTGTGGGAACCCCCAAGGGCCTAAGCCCGTCAAAAAAAGTGTCAGGCCTGGGGAAGTACATTTGATAGAATCACAGCATCGTTTTGGTTGGAACAGACCCTTAAGCTCATCCAGTCCAACCATTAACCCAGCACTGCCAAGCCCAGCACGCCAGGAGAACTCAGTGGGTTTTCACACCTCTGTATTTTACAGGATTGGGCAAATCACAGCAGGAGGTTCAAAGGATACGTCTGCTGGGGGAGGGCTTCTGAGCTCTAAGCAACCTCCACATGACTCTACAGCTTCACAGCTATTTGTAGACACTCTGTGTGCTGGACTATTGCCCTCGGCCCCTTTCACAAAGCCCATCCCTGAAGGGTTTCAGAGAAAATCATGAACCAAAGGGTTGCAGAAGAGGCGTCCCAGATCCTCTGTCAAGGCACTGGGCTCCTCAGGCAGGAGGTACACAAAGTACCTCGATAACAGCCCAAACACACCCTATCTCCCTGGACAACAATCTCCTCAAGATGATGGATTCCAGTAACTGAGGGCAAAGCGTGGGGCACAGTCTGAGTCAACACCAAAAGAGACCTTCAAAGGCTGAGCAGATGCTCAGCCCTCATCTCTTTTTACACCGTTTGATGCCATCATCTTTCCAGAGAGACAAAATCTCCTGGTCTCCTCAGACAATGGACCTTTGTGCTCAGAAACACCATCCAGACTCATTTATTAAAAATCTGAAAGCACCCACGCCAGCCACTGGTGGTTTTCCCTGATACAGGCCTGGTTTCAAACACTCATGGGTACAAAACAATTAACACTTTCACAATAGCAACTTTCTTATTAAAAAAGAAAAAGGAAAAAGAAAAAAAAAATAAATAAAAGGAAAACAAAACAAAAATCACTCCAGGCCCTTTATTTTTTCCATGCCTATTTATAAAAAGGTGCTGCATAACCCACAGCAACCAGAGGTTCTAGCAAGTTTCCTGCCTGCTCCCAGCTTGCGTGACTGGCAGAGCGAGGGGGCGGCCGGGGCACTGCAAAGGCGTTTGCTGGTTTTTGGCGCGATGTTTCAGCAGCTTTCCAGGCTGGAGAGGGGGCAGCTTTGCAGCCAGTGGAAAGAGTCCAGAGGAAATAGCTGTGTCTTAATCCGTAAAGAGGATAGGTAAGGTTTCCATTACAAAAAATAATCCCAGAAGCACTGAATGGTAGGGGTTGGAGGGGACCTCTGAAGATCATCGAGTCCAACCCCCCTGCCAGAGCAGGGCAGAACTAGAGCAGGTCACTCAGAAGCATCCAGACAGGGCTTGAAAGTCTCCAGAGCAGGAGACTCCACAGCCTCTCTGGGGAGTCTGTCCCAGTGCTCTGTCCTCCCAGTACAGAAGTTCTTCCTCATGTTGAGGTGGAACTGCCTGTACTCGAGCTTGACTCCATTGCCCCTCGTCCTGTCACAAGGCACAAGTGCCAAGAGGCTGCCCCTGCCTTCCTGACACCTACCCCTGATGTATTTATAGGCATTAATTAGATCCCCTCTCAGTCTTCTCCTCTCCAGACTAAAGAGCCCCAGGTCTCTCAGCCTTTCCCTGTAACTCAGGTGTTCCAGTCCCTTCAGCATCCTCATACCCTCCATTGGACTCTCTCGAGCAGATCCCTGTCTCTCTTGAGCTGGGCACCCCAGAATTGGACGCAATGCTTCAGGTGAGGTCTCACCAGTGCAGAGTAGAGAGGGAGGAGAACCTCCCTCTATCTGCTGGACACGCTCTTCTTAATGCACCCCAGAATATCAATAATCTCCGGAGCAATAGAAGGAGGTGGCAAAGCTGCATGCCACGGCCTGGCTGTGGGGTTTGGAGATACTCACAGAGGAGCTGCCCAAGCTCTAGCACTGCCACGGTGAGCACCAGCTCCAGCATCCATTGAGCAGAACCCAGCCAGCACATCCCCAGGGCTTTCCCCTGCTCATCCCCCTGCCCTTAACTCTTCTAAATCCATGCTGGTGATCTGGGGATTTAATGCAACAGAGAGAGCAGAAGGAAAACCTTCCTAAAGGCTATTTTTGGAAAGAAAAGGGCACTTGTGGAGGTGCCACCCCCAGAGCATCACATGGCACCTGGCTGCAGGCTGGTGGGGAAGAGAGATGTGAAGGGTATGTCTCCATATTTCTGTATTTTCTGTAATATCTTGAAAAGAACTACTCATCAAAAGGCAGACGAGACAGGATTGCTGTCTGGAATAGTGAGAGGCTGTAATCTTCAGTCATTTACCCATCAATCACCCAACAGATCAGCATCATTTCCCTCCTGAGCTGGAAGCGGCCGCAGCCAACAGGCACCCACCGGCAGCTGCCACAGCCAGTGGCTCGGCCCCAGCCCCTGGGAACCCCTCAGCAAGGTCTTCCATTAATTAGCGACAGGTTTAGATGGACAAAACTGCTGAATCAAGGCACAGCATCCTGGAGATTAAAAAGTAAATAGCATCTGCACAGCTCCTGGGTGCCTGCGCTGGGGTCGGGAGTTTGCACATTGTCCTGGCTCTGCTACAAGGTTTATGGAAAATAAACCCCTTTCTGCTCGTCTTCCCCCAAACACCAGCACTCTTGGAAACAGAGAGATGTCATCAGTCATCCTCTCTCCCAGACAGGGGGTTCCAGCATCTCCCCCAGCCAGTCGGGTCCCACTCTGCCCTACGCAGCAGCAGCCCCAAGTCTGCACAGCCACGCTCACATCTCCTCTTTGGGTTCCGACTTTCAACTGTTGTCCTCATGCTCCCGGAAAATTAGGGTGTTCTAGGGTGTCCCGGAAAAAAGGGTGTTCTAGAAGAGTGATTTAAACGTGTAAGAGCAGAGCTGCACATTTAAATGTGCAGGAGCAGAGCAAGTTCTAGGAGAGTGATGTAAATGTGCATGAGCAGAGCTGCAATGCTTCCCTGCCTCTTCTTTCCCCATCCGACTCCCATCACTGACAGCCACAAAATAACTCCGGTTATTTTAATAGTTGAGGGGAACCTGTTCCTGGTTGCTCCACATTGTGGGCTGGGTGACATGGTGGTCTCAGAGACCCCCAGCTGGCCATAACGTAGGAGACACAAACCACTGGTTCAACCTGATGTACTAGAGGGTTTGTGGCTCACTGCGTAACTGCGGAGCTGTAACCTCGGGTGGACTGGAGACCACAGCACAGCACCAAAGTCTTGGTCACCCTAGATGGATGAGGCCCCCTGTCACACAGAATCCCAGCATGATGGCAGTGGGAAGGGACCTCTNCTCTTCTCCAGCTGCACAGCCCCAGGGTCTCAGCCTGGCCTGGGCACAGAGATGTTCCAGCCCCTCAGCATCTGTGATCATCCCTAACCATCCTCTCATCACTAATGACTTATCCCCCATGGGCACAGCTTCGCCCTGCTGACCACCTGGGACCGCTGAGCCAGCTCAGTTGGCACCTCAGNTGGTTTTACAAAACAGACCTAAAGCCTTTCAAGAGCCACTTTACAGCTCTACGGACCTGACACCGGCAGCAAGACCCAAAGGGCTGGCACCGCTCGGCACCCTACCCCATGGCTGAGCAGCTGCGCTCGCCCCAATTAAAGGTGTGAGTTAATTAAATCCCACTGGATTAATCCATTTTTTTCCAGGTTGTCAATAGGCTTTCGTGGCTTTTTCACCCCCTTGTCTGAGCCGGCCGCTGGGAGCGGGAGCTCATCCAGGACACGCCAACGGCTGCCCAGTGCAAATATTTACCCACCCGCCGCTC
>VWZY01003875.1:498932-512480 GCA_013399075.1 Chloroceryle aenea | reverse complement strand
TGCCCAGAGGGATGGTCAATGCCCCATCCCTGACACCATTCCAGGGGAGGTGGCTGGGGCTCTGAGCACCCTGCTCTAGGTGCAGATGTCCCTGCCCAGTGCAGAGGGGTTGCACTGGATGACCTTGAAAGGTCCCTTCCCACCCAAACCAGTCTGTGATTGTATGAAGATCTTTTATGGCCAAGACAAACAGCTGTCCATGGGTTTCCTGGCACAGGTGGCAAAGGGCAAAACCAGCCCCATCAGCTGACAGTTACTGGTCACCACCCACTGAGCCACATCTGCTTCCTTAAAAAAAAAAAGCTGCTTTTCCCACTTGGTTTCTCCCTCCCAGCTCTTCCTCCTGCTCCTGTATCAGCTGGACACAACCGTGCTGCCGCGCGTCGGAAACAGTGAGGCAGGGCGAGCGCTGGCGGCCGGAGCCTCACATCACGTTACACAACACGGCCGGCTTGGCCGCGAACGACCCTCTGCGATCCCAGACTTTAACGAGCACTTCCTCCTGGGGCTCGTAAACCCCCCCTCACCCCCCGAGAGCAGTGGGAGGGGGCTGGCCCAGCTCCACCGGCCAGCCATTTATTCCAGCTGCAGATCCGAGAGCTCTGGGATGCAATGTGCAACATCTGCTGTCTGGCCAGGCCTGCCCCGCTCCTCGTCATCCTCGGTTTTGGGGGGGTGAGCTGGGGGTGGATTGCAAGCACATTAACCCACAGAGCCCCCCCAGAATAGTCACTTCATGAACAGATTCAAACTACTCATCTACTCAAGGGAGCTGGAGCAACTTAAAGGGAACGAAGAGCTCCCTGGGAAAGGTGGGGAGGGTTTGAAAACATTAGCTCAGGGTGCAGATGACAAAATCTGTTGCCAGCATCTAGAGAGAGTGTCGAGCCCCAGTGCCATGGGGGTAGCACCTGCTCAAGGGTAGATAGTGGGATAGAATCCCAGGAGACACGCACAGTACCGGGCAGATGTCCGTACGGACCCAGCAGCTGCTGTTAGCCAGCTACTGAACAACCTCTTATCACCAAGCACTGGTCTCCCCTGAGCCAAAAGCAGAGGGAAAGAGAGGAAAACCTGGAAATCCAGGTGGATAACCATGAGGCAGCAATGAGCCCTTGTGGCCAAGGCCAGCGATTCCTGGGGTGCACGAAAAGTGTGCCCAGAAAGTCAAGGGAGGCTCTCCTCCCCCTCTACTCTGCCCTAATGAGGCCAATTCTAAAGTATTGGGTCCAGTTCTGGGCTCCCCAAGTTCATGTGAGACAAGGAACTACTTGAGAGAATCCAGCAGAGGGTCTGAAGATGATGAGGGTCCGGAGCATCTCTGTGGGTGGGACAGGCTGAGAGCCCTGGGGCTGTGCAGCTGGAGAAGAGCAGCCTGAGAGGGGAGCTGAGCAATGCTGAGCAAGAGACAAAGGGCCCTTTGGGGGGGAGCAAGAGGATGGGGCCAGACTCTGGTCAGTGGTGCCCAGCCACAGGACAAGGGGCAATGAGGGGCACAAACTGTAACCCAGGAGGTCCGTCTGAGCAGGAGTTGAAACTGGGATTCTGTGATAACTGGAGGCAGCACTGTGAGGCTGCAGCCACCAGCCGTGTCCGTGCAAAGCGGGAGCAGGCGGGTGGTGCAGCACCCAAGGCAGCTTTCTTGGCAGTGCTCTGCCTGCATTTTTTGGGCAAGGCAAAAGCTGGTGCTGCAGCTGAGTTTGATCCCTGAGCAGCCGTCTGCACAAGGACTCACCTCCATGGCCTTGTTACAAAAGGGCAAAAATCAGACGGATTTAAATGTTTTGCCAGCTTGCAACCAGCATTTCCCCACTGCCTTAGCACAGCAGGATTTCTGCTCCCTGCTGCTCAAGTTACTGTGTTTGCACATGCAAATGGATCCCTCCTGCCTGCACTGTCCCAGCCCTCCCCAGGATGTCCCCTGGACGTCCACCACTAGACCACTGCCTCAAGTGCTACATCTACTAATTTTTTACTCCTCTCCAGGGATAGTGATCCCACCCCCTCCCTGGGCAGCCTGTTCCATTGCCCAACCACTCACTCAGTAAAGAATTTCTTTCTAATATTCAACCTCAACCTCCCCTGGTGCAGCTTCAGCCCATTTCCTCCTGTCCTATCCCCAGTTACCTGGGAGCAGAGACCAACCCCCACCTCACTGCAACCTCCTTTCAGGGAGCTGTAGAGAGCAGTAAGGTCTCCTCTCAGCCTCCGCTCCTCCAGACTAAACAACCCCAGGTCCCTTGGCCACTCCTCGTAAGATATATTTTCCAGACCTCTATGAGTCAAAGCTATTGCTCCTGCTGCACATTCCTATCAGGCAGCCTGTCAGCATCCTCATCGCTTGCTACAGCCTCCTCAAGCCACAACTGGCTAATTAATTTGCTAATAACTTGCAACCCCCTTCAGAAGAAAGCTCAGCTCCCTCCCTCCCAGTCATGATGCTGACTGTGCCATTAAACAGTAATATTGAGCCCTGGATGGGCAGGCAGCAAGCACCTGATTTGGGGAAAGATGGCAGAATTAATAACGACTCGATTTAATTAAAGGCCAGGGCAGCAGCTGGAGGGCACTGCCAGAGCTGGCTTGGAAGCTCTGCCAGCTCACCCAGCTGAGGATCTGGCCATTGCTCCTCCGCTTGATCCTCCCTGCTTGAGTTTAATGTTCATCTTCCAGCTGAAGCCCAACTGGAAGCCATAAATCACAGCGGCGGTTCCCCAGCAGGTTTCCACTAGCAGGGCCACGAGGAGGAAAGGAGAGGATTTGGTTTTGCAGCTCTGGGGGTTTATGACATCGCTCAACAAACCAACCAACCAGGATAATTGAAATGCATCCTCTCCAGCTCCGGGGGGCAGGCAGGAGAGCCCCAGGCAACCTTTACTGAGTGCAAAACTCCAACAGAAAGGCCAAGGGGGGACAACCTGAGCAGGGAGGCAAAAGCTGGTGGCAGAGCTCGCCTGGCATCACTGGTGGGCACCCAGCACTGGCCCTTCACACACACCTTGTTCAGGGGACTTTGGATTGTCCTCGCTTCCAGAGGGAGGGAGTCTTGGTGGAAAATTAAAATTTATCCCAGATAACTTATAGAAAACAAGGAAATCCTCCTGAGACACAAAACCTCCACCAGAAATAAATACTTCCTTCTTGCTTTCTGCTGCTCTCTACCACCCTACACTCAAGGTGAAGCTTCCACAGGCTGATGAGCCCCAGCTTTCGCCTAGATTATTTCACCTCCCTGGATTTGAAAAGAGAAACTAAGACACTATATGTACAACAGCTGGGTGACTCAGCAGCTGTGCCTCCAGAGGTACCATAGAATTGCTGGAACAGACCTTTCAGATCTCCAAGTCCAAGCAATCACCCAGCACTGCCAGCTCACCACTAACCCCTGTCCCTCAGCACCACAGCTCCACAGCCTGGAAACACCTCCAGGGATCGTGGGACACCACCCCTGCCCTGGCAGCCTGGGCCAACCCTGGACAACCCATGAAATTGTTCCTCATGTCCAACCTAAACCTCCCCTGGTGCAACTTGAGCCTGTTTCCTCTTGTCCTGTCACTTGTCCCTTGGGAGCAGAGCCCGACCCCCTCTGCCTCCCACCCCCTGTCAGGNAGCAGAGCCCGACCCCCTCTGCCTCCAACCCCCTGTCAGGAGCTGTCAGAGCCAGAAGGTCTCCCCTGAGCCTCCTTCTCTCCAGGCTGAACAAGCCCAGGTCCCTCAACTGCTCCTCACCCCCCTTGTGCTCCAGCCCCTTCCCCAGCTCCATTGCCCTTCTCTGGCCACGCTCCAGCCCCTCAGTGTCCTGGGCGTGAGGGACCCAAAACTGACTTCAGGGTTTGAGAGGCAGCCTCCCCAATGCCCAGGTACAGGGGATGCACCCGAACACCATGGCAGAGCCCTCTCAACATGAGGAATGTGAGGTGCCCATCACCAAAGCCACCCTGGCCAGCACCTCCCCTCCATCCCACCCCACACCCTAGCACTCTACCTGCCACCTCCACAATGTCCCCAGGGACAATGTCCCGGGCGCGGATCCGCTGCACCCCACTGCGGTCGGCTCGGATCACCTTCCCCATCTCGGGCTCGTACTCCTTCAAGGCTTCGATGGCGCTCTCCGCATTCCTCTCCTGCAAGCAGAGGAGAAGCAGAGCTGCCAGCGGTGGGGTTGGTCGTGCTGGCAGGCTCCTTCTCCACCTGCTGCAAAGACCAGCCCTGGCTTTGGTGTCCATTTGTACCACGGAAGGGGCAAGTGCTGTGCTTTCTTCAGCTGCTCTGAAATGGTCCCTGATGGTTTAAATCACAGCAGGTCCTGGATGCTGCATGGACCTTTGGGCTTTATTTTCTCATTCCTGGTTTGGGAAGCAGCATGTCACACTCAGATGGATTTTTCCCCATCCAGCAACCCCACCTCAGATCAAGCTGCAGATAAATAAATGGCCTTGGAGTGAATATAGACGAGAGGAGGAATATCACCACGTGAGGAGTTGGATCATCCCTGGGAGGGACACAGTGAGGTGAGTGGCAGCAGACACTATGGCTTTCTGGTGGACAGGACAAAAAGCTTCCCTTGGTAAGTGCATTTGCACACAGCCAGCAGACAAGCAGCGTTCACCTGGATGGCAAAGATGTGCAAGATCCTAAACTCAAACTGCCCAAATTGGAAGAGTAAGATTGAAGGAATGAGCCAAGAGGCAGCCAGTGACTGAGCATCTGCACCAGGGCACAGGGCAGCATGGCCAGCAGGACACCTGAACCTCTGAGAAATGAGTTTCCAAGGGCGAGAAGCAACCAGACCTTC
Source organism: Chloroceryle aenea (assembly GCA_013399075.1). Lineage (NCBI taxonomy): Eukaryota > Metazoa > Chordata > Aves > Coraciiformes > Cerylidae > Chloroceryle > Chloroceryle aenea. Next base: position 507,685 of record VWZY01003875.1, on the reverse strand, counting down.
AAATGAAGCTTCTCAGCCATGTGCAGCAGAGACCCGTGGGGCAGATGGGAAGCGGCTGTGACTTACCTGCCACACACCCACCACAGCGTTGGCAATCAGGATCATAATGATGACAATGGGCTCCACAAACGCTGTCGTGGTCTCCTCTCCTTCCTCAAACCAGGCCAGGATCTGGTAGGCAAGAGAAAAGAAGAACCACAGTGTGGTTGAAACAAGTGTCACCATTTTAAGGAGAATGGAAACAAGAGCCAACCAACACGTGGTGTTTGCAGGAGAGAAGACAACCCAGAGTGTCAGCCAGTCCCACATGGCTTAGTTCAAGCATGGACTTGCAATATCCTGGTGCTTAACTCGGGTGCCTCCACCCCTCTGCAGGGGATCACTTCGTGCATCAAAGGAGCAGGGCTGAAGCAAACGCCCATGCAAAGCCTGGATGGGTATCTGCACCAGGAAGGCACCTATTTTTGTTTAGTGCCCTCGTGGGGAGCCCATGACCATGAGCAGATGAGAAGGGAGCCCAGGCAGTGCTGCCCACTTCTCAAATGGGACACTGCCAGCAACAGCTGGGCAGCCCTTGTGGTCACTGTCTGCAGCATGATCAGCCTCCAAGGAGCCAGAAATTATGAGTAACTGAGGCACTAAGAGACACTCTGCAGAGCAAGGACTGACCTCATGGCTCCTTATCACCCCAAGCCCCCTCTGCATCCCACCAAGACCTCATAATACACATGAATACTCCACCCACGAGTTGTACCCCAAAGGAGGGGGCAGGAGATTCAGCTTTGCCATCCCAAACACCCTGAGAATACTTAAAAATAGAAGTAATTCTCCAGCAGCTTGGTGGGAAACACAGAGCTGCTCCCTGGGTAGACTGTGGGCAAAATTGAGCTAACAGCACAACTGGGTACTGTAAACAAGGCTCAAAAACAAAAACAGGGGAGTGAGGTGGGTCCCAAATCAGTGTAGAGCCAGAGCTCAGACCTCAGCCCAGCCACTGGCTATGGCTGTACATATGTCAGGAAAGCTGACAGCCTCAAAAATGATGAAGGGAACACCTTTCAAGCATTTGAGAGAAAAGCTAAAAGAGGTAATAGCAAAGGTACCTTCTACTCTAAGAAGCATAGGAAGCTTTGTTGATAAAAATCTCACAGTGAGATAGAGACACATCCAAAGGACCTGCACGATCTCAGGCAGGGTCTGTAAGCAATGACAAAAACTATGGATCAAAGGAAAAAGCACCCCAGGAATGAAAGCTTTGGGCAGCCCTCACCTGCCTTTGGTGGTCCCTCTGCAGCCCCACTCTCGCTGGGGCTCTGTGCTTCCAAACCCTAACCCTGCATGGTGTCCAGGGGCAACACCCACCCCACGTGGCATCCCACCAAAATGTGCCCAGGACTGACCATTTCCACAGTCCCTTTCTGCCTTCCTCTGGTATAGTCTTGGGGAAATAGAAAAAAAGCCCAGGTAGTTGTTTGATATGGAATCACAGAATCGTTTATGGTGGAAAAGACCTTTAAGGTCAACTCCAGCTGTTCCCCCAGTACTGTGAGGGCACCACTGACCCCTGTCCCTCAGCACCACAGCTCCACAGCCTGGAAACCCCTCCAGGGATTGTGGGACACCACACCTGCCCTGGCAGCCTGGGCCAGCAATGGACAACCCTGGAAGAGAAGAAATTGTTCCTCAGTTCCAACATAAACCTCCTCTGGTGCAACTTGAGGCTGGTTCCTCTTGTCCTGTCACTTGTTCCCTGGGAGCAGAGCCTGAACCCCAACTGGCTCAGCCTCCTGTCAGGAACTGTCTGAGCCAGAAGGTCTCCCCTGAGCCTCCTTCTCTCCAGGCTCAAGCCCAGTTCCCTCAGCCGCTCCTCACCCCCCCTGTGCTCCAGACCCTTCCCCAGCTCCGTTGCCCTTCTCTGGCCACGCTCCAGCCCCTCAGTGTCCTGCTGGGAGTGAGGGGCCCAGAACTGACCCCAGGATTTGAGGTGTGGCCTCCTCAGTGCCCAGTCCAGGGGCATGATCCCTGCCCTAGACCTACTGGTCACACTGGTGCTGATACAACAGTTGGATCAACATTACTGACAAACCCTACAGTCTCATTTTAAACAGATACAGTGATATTGTCACTACACCCTAGAAAAAAAGTGCACTGCTGCTCCATCTCCTTCATTCAATCACCACCTTCCTCTGGCTCCTTCGCTCTTTGGCTGCCATCAATGTGTGGTCCACATGTGCCCTGGGAGGTGCCCACCCCAGAGCCTGGGTACTTACAAATGACAGAAAAGCTGCCATCAAAAGGATCCGGACGAGGAGATCTTCGAACTGCTCCAGCACCAACTCCCAGAGGGACTTTCCTGGTGGGAAAACACAAAGCCAGGCATAGTCAGTGCTCAAAAAAACCCAGAAGACAGGTAATTTAGACCACTGAGGCCACTAAGACCAACAGGAGCCTGTCTCCTGCTTGCAGCAGAGCTGCTCCGGTGCCCATCGGCCATGGGTGCAGGTGAGGGCATCCAGCACTGCCACGGGCAATTTTCTCTCCAATATTAAACATTTCCATTTCTACCACTGGCCTGTTTTGACTCTGTCTGCGTCTAACTACAGAAACTAAACCCTCTGCTTCTGATCCCAGCTGGTAGCCTTGCCATCACAGGAAGGCTCTGCTGTCAGCCCAGCTTTCTCTAGGATTAAAACCAAGATTCAAAGACCCCACAGACTCCCCTCTCCTCGTGCCCAGCACCCACCCCCACCTCCAACCCACGACTTACCTTCTTCTGCAGGGAGCTCTGTGGGTTTTCATCGACAGCCCAGCAAGCATAACAAAATAGAAAATGATAAAAATAGATTAATTAGTGATTTAGGGCCAGACAAGCAATCCCTTCCCTTATGCCTCAGCAGTCCGTTCACTACCCCAGAATGCAACTTCTTCTGCACAGATTCCCACACGGAGACAGCTTGTCCTCGAATGTCTCAGTCAGACACCACATAAGCAGCACTGGGTGCTCCCCACACCCAGGAGACATCATGTCCCTGCTGCAAGCTGCAGCACCATTTATTCCTGAACTCAGCCTGCCTAAAAATGACTCCTCTGAAGCTTCCTCTGCAAATCTAGGACAGAGAGGTCCAACCATCCTGTAAAACACCCTGCCAGGAACCCAACATGGACCTGCTGGGGACTGTAACTTTCACACCATGTTTCCTACTGATTGGTTGTACTTTACAGCCTGCAGCGTCCAGGAAAGATGGTCCAAGCCATCCTTTGGGATCCCAAATCCACCCAGTGGGTGCAGAGCCTCCAGCCCCACTGCTCCCAGCCAAACCCAAGCCCACTTACACAACCTGAGAAAACCCCAAGGGCTACCAAACACCCACCATGGGCTACCTGAGAGCCCAAGACCCCCATGGGATGGAGACCCCAACATCTCTGTGGGCTGACCGTTACCTTCACACACCACATGTGCCACAGCGTCTGGGCAATGCACAAACCATGGCACCCACCAAGGCTGGGCTCCTGCTTCCTCATCTGTGCAGTGATGGGTGTGCTGGTCCTGCTCTGGGCAAGGTTTGGCCAAGAATTGCAAGAACTCACACCTAGGGAGGGCTCAGGAGTGACCCCTCTGGTTTTGGCTGCTGGTGGGTGCTCATCTCCTCCTCAGGAGGGCTGTGCTGGTGGCTTTAAGGCACTGCAAGAGACAGCAGGGTGCCAGCATCGAGGTGACACGGCACCAAGGCAGGCTACCCACAGCCTGCACCCTTTGGTGCTCTGGGGCTGGAGGGGACCAGACAGAAAACCCCAACCCCAAACATGCCAAGGGGAAAAGTCTGAAGCCTCTGCTGTCTGCCAACTACTCCTGCACCCTGTGAGGTGATGATAAAACAAGCTGTTCCTCCAACACCTTGTGTTTCTGGAAGGGAATAAGAGAGCAGCTGAAGTTCAAGCGTTGGCCCAAGGCACACACTTGATGCCCTGTTGCTGGGCCAAACGCTGGGCTGTCTCCGAGCACCCTGAGTGCAAAGCCCTGAGCAGGAAGCGAAACCTGCTCGGCTGTTTTCCATCATCTATTTTCATTCAGCAAAATGAAAAAAAAGAAAAACCCAAACCAAACCCACCTTCACTGAACAAACAGTGAAAACAAGAAGCCTGAACGTGTTTACACTTCAAGCTGCACCAGCTCCACAGTGCTCCCAGACACTCTTACTACAAGTTGGTTTACACCCGTGACCCTCCTAGATAAGGCCACTCTGATCCTCTGCTGCCATGAGAAACAGCCCAGGACACACCACCTATAATTTTTATAGAAAAAAAAAAACATAAAATAAATATATATAATCTTGGAGCAGCTTCAACATTTCGAATCACTCCACGGAGTGTGTCAGAAGGAAAGTGGCTCTTCTCCCCTTTTGCAGTCGGCTCCTCTCCACCCCCAGCTTCCTCTCCCCAGCCCAGAGAACCACCCAAATTAAAAGTAGACGAGATCTGCTGCTGCTATTTCCATCCAGGCTCCATTTTAAGGGTGCAAACGTGCGAGGTAAGAGGGCTGGGGGCAGGTGGGTGCCCCGAGGGAGGTGGCTGGGGCTCCCGCAGCTCTTGGCTCTGCTGGGGTGCCCGGGGGTGACTTTCCACCCACAAGCAGCCGCCCGAAACGCCGCGCTCCTCTGCGTGCTCCTCCCGTGCGGCGCTGGCAGCGACGCTGTTTGCAGAGCGGGGACTTTGCATGAACTCCAGATTAAAGTGTGAAAACAGGTTTCCATGAACTCAAGAGGAAACACGCGTGCCGCAGCCGGCCGAAATACCGCCAGTGGCAGCGACGCAGCTCCATCACTGCCACCAAACCTCAGACAGCAGCACTGCTGCTGCAGGTGCCTCCAAAAAAAAAAAATACAAGCCCAATTTTGAGTATCCTGAGAACCAAGCACCTCCCCTGCTAGCAGGGACTCCTTCCACCACCCTTCACATGGCAGCTCAGTGCCTGTTTTGTACTAAATACCCAGGAAAAAAAAGGCAGAAAGCCACAATAAACTCACATTTTGGGGTCTGAATCAATGAAAACCCATGAGAAAATGGGAATGCTCGGGGTTGAAGCCTCTCCTTATTTCTAGTGAGACTTTGGAAGTGAGAGTGAGAAGCAGGTGAAGGATGTGGGGCTGTTCAGCCTGGGGCAAAGGAGGCTCAGGGGAGAGCTTGCTCTCGACAGCTCCTGACAGGAGGCTGGAGCCAGGGGGAGTTCAGGCTCTGCTCCCAAGGAGCGAGCGACAGGGCAAGAGGAACAGGTCCCAAGTTCACCAGGGAAGATTTAGGTTGGACCTGAGGAACAATTTCTTCCCCTTGAGGGTTGTCCAGGCCTGGCCCAGGCTGCCCAGTGCAGGGGCGGAGTCCCCATGACCCCTGGAGGGGTTTCAAAGCTGTGGAGCTGTGGTGCTGAGGGACACGGGTCAGTGGTGAGCTGGCAGTGCTGGAGGAACGGTTGGACTCGATCTGAAAGGTCTCTTCCAACCAAAACGATTCTATGATTCAAAGAGAGTTTGCTACTCGCCAAAACCCAACCTTCACGTGAATCAGTCCCGTGGCACCGGGCAGGGCAGCAGAGCTGGTGCTGAGCTGCAGCGCTGCCACATCCCACCCAGCCAGGAAACCCAGCACAGGCCGGGAACCAGCAAATCCCAAATGTGCAATTCCTCTGGGACACCACCATGAGCACAGACAGGCTGAAATGGAAAATCCTGGCCAGCATCTGCATAGCCCGTTCTTCAGCTGGTGCTCAGAGCTCAGCTCGGAGATCCCGCTCTGTGCCCAAGCTCCTTGACCCAGCCAGAAGACAAACGCAGCAAGACCTCCAAGGGTGGCAAGAGGTGGCAGTTGCTCAGGGTATCCCAAAATGGGGTCACCAGCTTCCTGAGCTGAGCAGTCCCACTGGGGGACCTGCAGCATGTGGACATGTATCTGCAGTTCCTCTGCTCCTGCTCTTCTGCACTACGGCTTTGGAGAGCAGAGCTAAGGAAGCAGAGAGACCACAATGGGCCATGGGTGCCAGAATGTCCCTGGGCCATTCCCACCCGCAGAAGAGTGTGTTCTCCTCTGGGTTATTGAGAGGAGAGGTGCAGGCAGCCCCAGCTCCACCAACCCGCAGGGCTTTGCCTTGTGGGGCCACAAAAATCAGCTGGGTTTTGGGACTGCTGAGGATTTGCAGCTCGCTCTGAGCTTGTCTCAGCACAACTTCTTTCCTTACTGTGCCATCATGTCACATGGCGACCAAGGCCCGAGCTGGGCTGCAAAAATCAATATCAGATGCAATAAGAGCATGCAACGAGCTGGGCCACCCCGGGCAGACACGGGGCTGGCGTCGAGCTATTTTAGCCAGAGGTTAATCTCCAGCTCCTGCCAACTCAAACCGGGCTGGCAGCCCACGGGCTGGCGCCTGTAACGTGACAGGGCAGGGGAATCAGGTGATGAAAAGGTAAATAAATACGGGTGCCACCCACGAGCCAGGCGAGGCGGGTATGGGCTGCTGCCCCGGGGCTCTGCAACAGCCTTCACCTCCCTGGGGAGACCCTGCCCCGCTTCCCAGGCCAAAGCAAACAAGTAAACTCTGACAGGGTGGTGTTGGGGTCGCTTTAAGGAAATGTTTTGAGTTTCTCCTGTTGTAACAGGATCAAAAGTCCCCTGAGCAGCACAGCCCCTACAGCAGCCAGTCTTCCTCCATCGTGCACTGAGGTATGGCAGCCCACTCTGCTTCTGGGGAAACTGAGGCACAAGGCAGCACTCTCCCAGGCCAGCACAGCGCAAAGCAAACCCTGGTGCATGCTCAGATCTGGCAGGTAACCCGCAACAGCAAACATCTTGCAGGGTGAACACTAAAATACTATTTTGTCCATCGTTTCAGGAGCTTTCCTGGGATAAAATCAGATTTCCCTTATAGGAAACACACCTGTCCCCAAGTGATGTGGGCAGGGTAAGGGCACAGTGCCCATTGTGGGGGATAACAATGAGCATCACGCCTGAGTCCAGCTTTCTGCTCCAAATGGCTTCCCCCAGGCCATATTTCTATGTCCAAACTCGTTTTATACTTTTCTTCCTGCCTTAAATTTCTTTCTCCATACACAGGGAAGGGGAAATCAATGGGCAAAACAAAAGGATACATCCGATTCTCAGACCTTGTCAACAGACGGGGAAAAGGGCCCAAGATAGTAGTGACAAAAGGAAGAAAATCCCTAAAATATCCCCAGCTGGGAGAGCAGAGCAGCCCCCCCTCCCGTGACATAAAGCAGAAACCCAAACAGCTGCTCTGGGATCCTTCCACCGTCCCCCAGGACACCGGGCAGAATAAATAGTTATTTTAACTGGCTGCCTTTCCCAGGGCCGGCTGCACTGGAAGGACCCCAGCCCAGAGGGACGTCTGCTCTGCCTCATCCCGGTGACAGCCACCTCATCCCGGTGACAGCGCCGGCACCGCCGCACATCCCAGTGCTCCGCGAAACCACCGGATTGCACAGCCACGAGAGTCTTTACTGGGTTGTTCCAACACCAGCTCAGCCCATCACCTGCTTCTGTGAATCCTGCCTGGGGATGGAGGCTTGAAGCTCCTCAGCACCTTGCAGGGTTGCCCCTTGAGCTGCCCAAGTGTAACAAAGCAGCTCTTGGAATAATCCTGGGTGTTTTAGTGCTATAGAATCATAGAATTGTCAGGGTTGGAAGGGACCTTAAAGATCATCTAGCTCCAGCCCCCTGCCACGTGTTGGGGGTGACAAGCATGCAAAGCCACCTGCTAATGCCACCTGACACTCCCAGGGGACAAAGCATAGTCACCTACCTACCTCGGCTGGGTATCACTTCAATGACACCCCACCCCAGCTTCGCTTTTACGGGCAGCCTCATGCCCGAGTTCCCTGAATGCCACTGCATCCCTGAAGGCTGCCCTGCACCTCGTGTCTCACCTGGGCTCCAGCCACATGCCTGGGAAGGCCATGGCTCTCCCTGGGGAGAGCAGGACCTTCAGGGTGTAGCCAAAGGGACTTTCTAAGGATGCTTCAGTTTCTGCAGAATGAGATGGGCTTCAGCCAAGGTCTCACCCCCTACCTGCCCTGGCATCTCTTTGCCCGGCTGGAAGTGAAGCCAGACCCACAGCCACCACATGACATCACACCAAGGTGAGGAGCCAAGCAGACCCTAGAGCTGAATTAGCTGCTCACCAAAAAAACGTTAAAAGCCCCAGCAGCCACCCAGCCAAATCGCAGCAGGGCGGGGAGGTTGCCTGGGGCACCCCCATCACAGCTGGGCTCGGCCCCAGCAAGACAGGACAAGGTGAAGACAGGACAGTCCAGGGGACAGCTGGGTTGGCCAGAAGATCCAGCTCTACCCCATGTCCTCCACCATCCCCAAGGAACGGCTCCCAAACCCATAGTTTCTCTCCATCCACTGCCTTTCCCTCCCCAGCGAAGGGCTGGTGGCCCTGGGTGTGCCGTGGGTGGGGGAAACACCTCTGGCCCCTGGCACCTTATTTGCTTATTGCCTCGCAGCTGCTTTCTCCTGCACGCTGGGCGAGTTTTGGCTCTGCTGCCTGCCCGCGACAGCCACTCACTCAGGGCTGCTTCGAAAGGCAGCAGGAAGATAAAAGAAACAAGATACAACCCCCCTCCCATGGCAAACACGGGCAGTTCCTGCACCTGCCCCGGGGGATCCACAAGCTCAAGATAAGTAAGTTTGGGGCCAGAGGAAGAGCTGGGGGTGGCAGCAGCCAGGGACGGGTGCAGGCTGGC
>VWZY01003875.1:484726-495181 GCA_013399075.1 Chloroceryle aenea | reverse complement strand
CTGGCCAAGTGCCATGGGCAGCGTGGGTAGCTCCTGGTCACCACATCCAGCAGTGGCTGAGCATCCCAGGCACCTCCCTGCTCAGAGGGCATTTCTCTCACCACCCCATAGGCTCAGGGACCAGCCGGGCCTGGGGTCCTCAGCACTGCCAAACCCAGCACCCACCACCCAGGAGAAGGCAGGTAGGGCAGGGGTCTCCTTCTCCCCCACCCCTGCTGCTACCCGAGCATCTCTGCGCTGTAAGGTGCCCAACGACAAATCCTCACACCCCAAACCTGCCCTTGGTGGGAGGAAAAGCACTTGGACATCCACCCCACCTGCTGCATTGACCTGCTGACACAAACCAGCATCAAATGTCCTCAATTCCTCCCAGACAGGGGCTCCCTCTGCAGCACTCACGGCTCAGCCCAGCAAACCATTTAATTCTCCACTATTTTTTTGCTCAACAACTTGCATGGGGCAGGTTTTGGACTGAACTGCAACTGGTGTGGACCCAACTCCTTGGACACACGTAAGGGCTGAGCACAGGGGTCTGAAAGATGAAGCCCCTTAAAAACAAAGCCCTGGACCAGTAACAATTTAAAATAAATAAAGAAAAAAACCCAAACAAAATACTACAAGATTCTGCTTTTAAATGCAAACAGCATTTTCCCCCCTTCCCTGCCAGGATGAGGAACCTGCTCACCCCCCCCTCCAAAAGCTGCTGGTTTATTGGACGTGCTTGAATTGATGTGTTTGACTCGATCCTGCTGCTGCCCGTAGCAGAGGCAAAGTGTACGAGCTGGGCTGGGCCTTTATGGATTGGGAAAACCCAAACTTTGCAGGCTGGGTTGGAAGGAGAGCCCGTCCCAAGCTCAGGGCTGAAGGGAGCCAACTCCATTCCAAAAGTATCTGGAGGAGGTGGGTNACTTGCTTTTTCTGGTATCTGTTCTCAGAGCACAGTCTATTTTCAGCAATCCTCTTGGATGGGTTTTCATGGAAAATGAAGTTACATGGTCCTAAGTTTATATTAGATCAGAAGAAAAAAATTTCTGTAGGATAGAAAAGATCTGTTCTTCTAGGTGGGAAAAGGGGGCGAGTTGGACAATTAATACTTTTCATGGATGAACTCTCTGGGGATCACACTTTGCTGTGTAGCTGAAGCTGTTCCTTTCCCAAGATATTTGGAGATCCCTGGAAACATGAGTCCCATCTGGGCTGTTTCCACAATCTCCTTCCAACTATGTACAATACCCGTGTGTGTCTGTAAGGATGAAATATTATATATCTAACATGTGTATACCACCCTGCCTGTATGCAGGGATAAAATCTTTGATACGTGTCCATATACATAGATATCTCTAGATATTTATGTTAAAAGGGGTGAAAAAGGGAAGAATAATTAGAATGAGGCTTTTCTAGATCAAAGAGAAGCCCCAGAGCTGGCCCTTCAGAGCAGCCCATCTCCTCCCAGGTGACAGCAGGACTGCCCTCCCAAGGGGAGCAGGTCACACCACCTCTGACAGGGCTTCTAGCTACCTACAGGCAACAGAAGGGCCCTGGCCTCCCCGAGCCTGCAGAACCCCAAAGGACACGGTGCCCCGAGGGGAACCCTCTGCGGTGGCCAGGGACACAGCTCCATCACTTCCCCTCTCCCACCCCACGCTGCTGAAATGGTCTTTTTTATTTTTATTTTTTCCACTCTCTCCCCACATTTTCCTTATTTTAGACCTTCTGTTGACTTGGAGGTTGCCAAATGGAAAAAGAAAAGTGCAAACAGGCAGGTAAAGGGAGGGTTATCCCGACCTCAGCTGCCTGTCTCCCGGGGATGGAAGCTGCCGGCTCAGGCAAAACCCAGCTGAGCTGCCAGGAAAATCCCGGGGGATTCGGTCATTGCCGGCTGCTGGAGTCACTGCCCAGCTCATCATCTTCCTCCTCAAGGAGCTCTGTGCTCTTGCTCCCTGCCACAAAGGAAGCCGAAGAGAGAGAATCTCCCCTGCCCACGCACCCCTCCCAAAACCTAACTGATTTTTATCAGCAACAAATGCAAGAAAAACTGTTTCAAAATCAGAGGAAGGAAAAAAAAAAGAAAACAAAAAGAATCCAAATACATAACATACAAAAACCAGCCCTGGCATTTCCTTGGAGGGGGGCTCTGCAAGGATTTTCTCCACTAAAATAAGGGGGGGTGAGGATGAGGGAGGGATTTTGTCCATCCAGCCACCCCCCGGGGCGGACACAGGCTGGCTGTGGGGTNGGTCCCAGCACAAGCTTTCCCACCCTGCTCCTGTGAGCTGGTGGCTTTGGGGAGCACACAGATGCTCTGGAGGTGGCGGAGAAAGCCCATCAGCGCCGGGGCTGCCCCTGGCACCGTGTCCCCCGGCGTCCCCGCTGCCACCCGGACAAGGACGCGCGACAGAACCCTGCCCTTGGCTCTGAATTAACTCACATCCCTTCCCCGCCTCCCCCCGCGCTGGTTTAAAATACACTTAGTGGCTAAATAGCAGGAAACACCCGAAGCAAAAATACCACGGACAGGAACCCAGGGGCACAGGGGACACACACGAGCAAGAAGCGGATTTCCTCCCCAAAACATCGCACCTCTGATGGCGATGGTGACCCCGCCATGAGGCTGGCCCGGGACACTGGACCCAGCCTCAAGTGCTTCACCCTTCTGCACCGAGCTGTCAGCTCTGGACATGGGGAGGAAAAAAAAAACACCATCTTTTTATTGTCTGTGGTTTGTTTTCCCTCCATAAAGGGGTCTTTTATTCAAAGGTGTCTCATGGTGACTTGCAAATGTCAGTGTGTGTGGAAATAATTCTATATAGGATATCTCAAATGGGAGAGAGAAATAAAAGAATCTCAAGTGGGATAAATATAGAAGGCTCAAATGGCACATTATATATATGTGTAAAATCTCAAAAGGGATATGCACATATATGTAATATATAGAAAATCTCAAATGGGTTAATGTGGGAGCACAGGGGACAGAGCCAGGACCTGCGTCAGCACATCCAGCAGGTTGCTGAACATTTAAATTTTAGGAAGACTTTGATGATCAGAGTGAAGACACCGACATTTCAGGGTATTATAGAGCTAGAGTTCAAAAAGAGGTACAAAAGTTCAGATTCCAGCCACCGTGGGTCACAAATCGATGCCAACGCACACCCTGGAGGGACCTGATGCCTGGGGATGTGCTGGAGGAGGTGGCACCTGGGCATGGACCCCAGCCCAGAAGGTGGATGGGACTGCTACCAAACCACAGCCTGACCTTGGACTTACTACCTCTGCGGGTGAGAAAGAAAAAAGGCTCTTAGAGTGATAACGAGCAGCCAAACCTCAAAAACTGGGAGGTTCCCACAAAAGAAAACCAGCAAATACTAGTTAGAGACATGAGGTTAATTGCTGGCAAGGATTAATCCAACTGCTCTTCAAAACAGCAACACTTTGGACCCAAATCTGACCCTTCTTTCGCAAGGCAAATGGCTCCACTCCAGCAAGTCACCCACCTTGGAAAAAGACTCTTTGTCATTAATCCTAAAAGAAATAACGAGCCTCCTGTCCCAGCACTGCTCATCGTCACCCGGCCGGTCACCGCTCGGTCGCTGGCGGAGCCGGCAGCTGCCTGCAGCCCTGCCTGCGAGGGGTTAACCGCCCACGGAGGAGCCTCGGGCGCACGCTCGCGTCATGGAAATACTCAAGTAACCACAATTTTCTCTATTGCTTTTTGGCTCCTGTTCTTCAGCATTTTTACGCTTCCAGCCCAGATCTCTGCTACCTGTTTTCCAGTGAGGTGACTGGTTCAGAGAGCGGATCGACGGAGCAGTTGGTAATTTTTAATATAGGTTACTGCCATCCTTTCTACCTCTGATACTACCAACAGCGAGATGTAAAAAAGATCATGAGTCACAATACCAGAAAAAAAAAAAAACAACTAATATGCTCAATAATAAATGGGGGTGGGATGGGGGTTGGTGCTTTCTGGCTTTTATTGGGTACTAACATTGCACAGGGTTGGCTTGAGCCCCAGGCAGCCTTGTCCTGCTTCTCCCTGCCCACCCACCACAGCCATGGGTCCCAGGCACTGGGCATCAGCTGTTTTTCCTGCCCGATGTGTACCAACTGACCAGCAGGGACTGACCACCTTCGTGGCCTTCACCTCATCTGAGATGCAGTGGGAGGTCATCCGTAAGTGCTACGTGAGAACCAGGGGAAGGGGAGGAAAAAAACCAGCAAGCAAACACCACAACCCCATCCCTCTCCTGATAATCACAACCTGCCTTACTATTGCAGCCCTATAACTGAGACCATGAGCACCAGAGATGCTCCTGGAAAACACTCAGCCCAGCAGCTCAGTTCCCGGTCCCCATCCCACTCCCAAGAGCTTCTCCCCCCAGACCACTCTACCAGAACCAACCCACATCAAGCCCACCCACCTGGAAGACAATGTTCTCCTCTTCACAACACTGCTGGCCATGATCAGCAGAGCGAGATGAGGGGCTGGGTAGGGAGCACTGCCCCACGTGCCAGAGCTGCCTAAGTGCCCCAATGACCTTTTCTCAGTGAAAAATATTAAATAGGAGGAGTTTTAAAGCATCCTCGTGCAATGCCAGCACCCAGACACGTGACCTCACCTGCCAAAAGAGGTTTGCCATTCTGTTTTTACTGCCCTAATTCCCCATGGAGTACAGCTAAGCTGCTGCTTATAACTTCTTAACACTCCTTTTAATGGCCCTGAAAACATTCGTAGAGATGGAGCATCCCCTGACCCACCAGGTGAGCAGCTCAAAGTACCAAGAGAAGTATTTTGTGGCTGCTCTGGACACAGAAATCTCTCACAGAGAAGAAGCCCTTCACCAGGAGCTGGGCTGGACCAGCTGGGCAAGAGGCACAAGGTGCAAACACTCAACATCTCACTCGTGGCTTACAAAAAACAAAACCAAACAGAAAAAAAACCAAACAACAACAAAAAAACCCCACAACATTTTGGAGGGGCATCAGCATCTCAACAGACTCTGAAAATGCTGCCTGCAAAATCAAAGTTGGCTCCTCCAGAGATTTGAACATATAAAAAAGCATCAAACAACCTCATTTTTCAGGACAAGAAAAACAAAAACATCTCAGGGTTGTGTGCAGCCCCACCAGGCTTCTGATGCCTTTTGATAAGCAGTTCAGATCCCCACTGCTGATGGCAGGAGGGCAAGGGGAACATCACTCTCAGGGGAGGTTTCGTGCAGCAGGGAGAGCGTGGATTGGCCATGCTCACCCCAGCTCTCGAGTGCTGCACAAGGCAGTGATCACCACCAGAAAATGAAACAGCCACCATCTGCCTGAAGGTGCCCCGCTTGCCTGTGCTCAGCCCTGCTTCCCACCAGCCCCTGCAATTCTGGGCCCCCAGCAGGGCTGTCCCGTGGGGGGGTCTGTGCCAGAAGCATCACCTGGTCTCCAGGGCAGACCCAACCTGCAGGACAAGAAGGATTTAGCAGCAGCCAGGAGCCTCCTGCTTTTGCACCAGCTCTTCTGGAGGAGAAGATCAAACACGGAGCGAAAAGGCGGCGACTTGGATGCTTCTCAAAAAATTAAAATTCTCCTTGGTAGGAAGAAAGCAAAAGCAACACCCGGCCTCGGGTGATGCTTTTCACGCCAGAAAAATGTTTTTGAAGTGAAGCTTTAAAAAGAAAAAAAACCAACACAAACACATATTTGCAATATAAATACCAATAGTATTTTTCAGATATTCACCCCGGAGGGAGATGACCACGGAAATGCAACACAAGAGCTTAAAACTGAATCTGCCGATGGGAGAAGGTTTAAAACACACAGGAGGACTTAACTTGTTAAAAAGGCAAAGAGGCAGCAGCCGTGGGGCTGGTGACAACTGCACCGGGGGGGCACAACCTCTCCACTCCAGGAAGGAGGCCAGAATAGGCCACTGAAATACCAGGGAAGAGGATTAGCCTGCAGGAGGGGGGCATTCTACTGCTACTGGTGCTTCTGGAGGTCCCACTCCAGCTGCTTTCTGGAAAAGGTGCATCCCAAGCCAGCATCTGGGCACCCGCGATGCATCCGATGCCTCCTGAATCAGTGTTCCAGAGCACCAGTTCCACTACCCCCAGCTTTAAAACCAGGAATGAAAGAAAAATATCAATTAAATAACACTCGTGCCCTAAGGGAGGACAACCTCAGGGGTACACCCTAAACCCCTCTCCCTCCAGCATAGCCCCTGATGCTCCTCACCCCAGACATTTTCCCTCCCTGGTTCCCGCAGCGTTGTAAGCGCTCCCTTTTTCTGAACATTGCTCTTTATTCACCGGTTGTTTTTCTTTAAAGGTAGGTAGGAAAGCGAGTACCCTCAAAGGATGGCACAGGGATGAATATTCTGAGTTTCCATTTGTCCAATTAGGAAAATTTTGTGTAGTCTCTCCCCAAATTTGAAGGCGCTCGCAAGGTTTTAATGCCTCAGCATTTCTCCTAAGGGAAAGGATTTGAAGAAGGAGGGGAAAAAAATAAAAAGACAAGAAAAAGACCCAAACCCCGTAGCATGTTTATGAATCAGCCTGTTAAGCGTGTGTTTCGGGGGTGGAAGAGGTGGGCGATGCGCAGAGGAACAGAGAGCAGAGTTAGATGAGTCAGAAAATGCTGCTCTTCCTCTCCTTACCGGCATCTCTAAAATTTCAGCATGAAACAGAAATTTTTTTTTCTCCCCCCCTCCCCCTTTCCTTTTTAGTTGTCAGAAGAGAGCTGGAGCGTAACCTTGGCTGGTTAGTAACTGCCAGCAGCTAACCCGACCTTAAGTAAAGCACCTCGGAGTAGGAGCAGGGCCGCGTGCCCGTGGACCTGCACAACCTTGGTATGGGCTGGGAAAAGGATGGAAATAAGTCCTACATCAGTGGGGTTTGCTGCTGCTTCTAGCAAAGTATGGGCTTGGATCTATGCTCATGCTGAAGGAAATCTCCTCCTGATTGAGCCTCGGTGGGTTCCAGGAGAGCTGCAACACATTACAGGCTGGATTTGGGTTTGGGGACATCTCCTCCTCAAGCCCAGGTAGGTTTGGGCACACACATGCAGAAACACCCACACAGGCTCCGAGTTCCTGACATAAAGCTTAGGGAGATGTAGCGAGGGGGGGTCATGAAAGAAAAGCCAATTTGCTCACAGGCTTTGAGTTTCCCCCAGCCCCGAAGCTGGCCTGAGTAACACCTAAAGCAGCCATCACGTGAACACCGTTATCATCGCACCGTGCGGTGAGGAGCGGAACGTTCTGAACACCACGGTGGGGTGAGCCCCAGGAGCGGCGAGGGTAAAGGAGGAGATGGGCAAGACCCCGAGGAGGGCTGGTGGGCAGGGACCGATCCTGCCCGGTGCTGCTTCCAACCAGGGATGGCAGCGGGGCTTCTGCTTCAGAGTGAGAAGAGATGAAATGCGAGAAGAGATAAACGCCCCTATGCTGCCAACAGCCGAGCACTTGACTCCACTGACATTCACAGTCCATTTAGGTTACCGATGAAGCAAATAAAATTATGCATATGCATTAATGCTGGCAATATCCTGCCTGAAATGTATGCTCATTTACAGATGGAAATCCATTTAGAAGAGAGAAATCACAGCTATATTGAAAACAGAAAAATCACTCGACTGTCCGTGGGGCCACTGCTGTTTACATTGGTCATTCCTTAGCAAAACTGAAATAATTTCGGGGGCGATTGCGCCCTTGGTCTTAAAATTAGAAAGAAAAAACTTTGCACCCCTGCATCCTCCTGCTCAGTCTATTATACAATAAGAGAGGAGCATTTTTGCCTCTTGTATTTTCAATGTTTTGGGGGTTTTTAAGTGTTGTGGTGTAAAAACAACCTGTGGAGCTTGGTGCTGGCAGATGGGAAAAGGTAAAGAAAAGCGCCCACCTGGCACACGTGGAGCACGCCAAGTGTTTATTAGTTAAAAATTAATTGGGAGATTAAAGAGCCTGTTAAGAATCGTCACAGCGAGACCTAAATGTTCTGTGCTTTCTCCAGTTTCCTTGGCAAATGAAATGGCCAGGCTGACAGCACCAATGACAGATCTGAAACTAGAACAAGAGCTCTTCCTAATGGAGAAATATCTTCTTCCAGTCCAGTACTCTATATCTCCCTGCTCGGCTGCCAAGCCACAAACTGGAGATATTAAATAATCAGCATTGCTCTGTTTCCTCCTGAAAATGTAAATATGGAAGTGAAAAAGCAGTTTTAAGCTCAAAAAGAAATCCCCCCTAGAAAATATATTTTTTTTAACATAACCCACACCAATGGCCACTGCTTCTCACTTCACATTGCAGCTCATTGCAGCCCGTGTTTTCTTAAATGCATCGACGCAATAAAAAGCAGCAGAGAGCAGCTCTCTGAAGTACGTCGGGAGGCAGTTTTTGAGAAAGATGATGTATTTTAGATTGTGATTCACAACCACACTGGCAGTTTGACTTCAGCTTTAGAAGGAAATGAATGAATGTGAGACAGGAGGGTGTGAAAATGAAACTAGCTGGATCTGAAGGTCTGCTCTGTGCTTCGAGTCACACAGGATTTGAATTTTCTTCCGCCTTCTGCACAAGCTCAAGCAAAGTCCCCAAACTGCCCTGCACTTCTGCTGCTGGAGTTTGATACAGGCCATTTTCCAGATCCATGCTCCAGAGCCAGCCCAGCTCACCGTCCCACGCTGCTCCCCACAGCAGCTCTCCCAGACGAGGCATCCAAGGCTACCCAGTGCAGGCCGGGAGGGCGGCTCCTGCTGCCGTGACACAACCTGCAAGTTCTCACCAGGCTGGGGAAAAGACTCCTTGCTTAGCACTAAGGTTTTAAACTAAACCAGCACAACAACCAAAAAAACCAAACAAACCACACAGGGTCCCATTCTGCACGATTTTAAGCTGTGCTAACCTGTCCCTGTCACACTCGTGCCACGAGAAGCATACAAATACTGCACAAAAATTGCAAAAATTCAGAATTCTTAGAAATCTGCAAGCACATCTGCACGGATGGCTGCACTGCCCGTGTTAGTGCTCTCAGCATCAGAGCACATCACTGTGAGCTGTGCTGTAAAGGAGATGCAGAGCTCTGCTCAGGAGGCGAAATCCACAGGACATCCCCAAGTGAGAAGCTCTTCTGCATCAACAGCCTGCAAGAAACCCAGCGCTGGACTGTAAGGGAAGCAAAGCTGTAGAGAGAGGCAAGCACAGAGCCATTGCTTGCAAGAAGGTGAAGGAGGAAGAAAAAGAATAATTAAGACAACAAGCTAATTGCTACCACTAACTCTTTGTTTTGCACCTACGTCATACATTCGAGCTCCCCTTTTCAAGGCAGAGCCCAGTGCCATCGAGCAGCCAACGTGCCTGACTCAGTGACGATGATTCACTTGGGCAAACAGGAGAACGAAGCCACCGTGAGCCCCGCAATGGTGATGCCAGCAGGTGACATGCTGCCACACAGCACAGACCACCCTGCCAGCCCGTCATCCCCACCTTCCTGCAGGGCCGAGGGATGGTGCAGAAATAGTGGGAATACACCTCAAAAATCAGACTGATCACCTGCTTGGTTAAGGATGTGTTTTGTGTTCAGCCCCCAAGGCAGAGGGATATCTCCCTTCCCAGCCAACCAGATGGGTCCCCAGCTGCCCTCCTCCAAGATGCAGTCAGATGAGGGCAAGTGTGATGCTCCACCACTTACACCTTGTGCAGAATGCTCCATGGTGGGACCTCCCAAGCCTACCTCCCAAGTCTAGCCCTGACCACACCGACTTCAGGAATGGAGCAGAAGGTGCCTGGCATGGGCAGAGCCGGAGGGATAGGGACCCTGTGCACAGCCCAGCTCACAGAGCTTGTCTGGAGGAGACAAGGACCTCTGATCCCATCCAACACAGCCCTGCCAGCGAATAAAGGTGCAGACAGCAATCCAACCAGCATCTAGTCCAGCTCTCCTTAGCCTCATCCATGAGGATCAATTGAAAGGCAGATGCAACAGGCTCCAAACCAGGAGAGAGTTTACACACACTTAGCTCCTTGCACAACTTCGCTACAGGACCTGACCTCTCTGGTTTCCGTATACAGTTAACGGCCTCGCTAGAGCTGCAGCCCCAACAATCACAGCCACGATCTACCCGGGTCGGACCCAGCAAGTCCCTCCCGGGCACACTGCGCACTCGCAAAACACGACTTTAAAACCCCCCCTTATCTACCCCCAGAAGATGCCCAGCTGCTCACAACAGGGACCCGGGGTTGTCCCATCCCCCCTATCTCCCCTTGCCCCCCCTTCCCCTTCCGCAGCAGCACCCAGGGCTCAGCCAGGGCTGCGGGCAGCTGGCGGCAGGGTCCCCCCCACCGTGACACCTCGATTTTGGGGCTTCCCTCTTTCACCCACAGGCAATGGGGGAACTTCCCCCTCTCCTTCCTGCCGACACACCCGCGTCCCAGCCCCCCACTTTCAGCCGCTCCGCCAGAGGAATTAACCC
>VWZY01003875.1:390924-455706 GCA_013399075.1 Chloroceryle aenea | reverse complement strand
TGGCCCAAGGGGCAGGAAGGTGCAGTGAGCGCTGGAAAGCAAACAGGCAGAAAGCCCTGAGGAACTGGAAGGATCTTTCTCTTGCCCTTCTAACCCTGATTTTGGCTGGGAGAAGACCTCCTGGAGTGGAGCAGAACAGCATCTCTAATCCCTCTTGTGCACAGGGAGAAGTGGGGGGATCTCCTGGACATCACTCCACGCTCCCCCTCACCTCAGCCCTGTGCAGACTTAAAAGCTATAACCTCTCAGCAGCAGGCTCTGCTGCTTTTAGGTGCAAGATTCAGGAGGGATTTGCTTTACTCTCAGAGAGCCTTTGGGTTTCTGGTAAATAAAAGAACTACTTTCAGCTCCCCAGGTCCTGCCTCCACAGGAGGTTTGCCTCCCTCCACCGCCCTGAGACGGCAGAAGCCGCAGCAGGGAGCCCAGCGTGCTGGGGAGGCTGGAGAGTGAAGAGCACACCCTCCGAGGCACCGTCAGCTTTGAAGAAGCTGAAGCATCTCCTGCAGAAAAAAAATAAATAAATAAGGTGCCAAAAGATCAAATGCATCATAATGTATTTTGAGCCCAGCGAACGAGTGGGGGAAAGGGCGAATTTTTAGAGCAATGCAAGAAGGACGATCACTGAAGGCAAAGTGACGTAGCCAAAACTGACCCCCCAGAGGATAAAACACTCTTTTCTCTTTAAATATTAACACTCACAGCATGAAGGAACAAAAAGATTTAAAGAAAATAGAAATCTACAATTGGTGAGGAGGAGAAAAGCCCAACCTGCTACTCCAAGGAACATAAACCCCAAGGGGGGGGAATTTCTGTGAAACCATTGACATTTTTGATTAATGAGTTTTCTGTGGGTGGTTTCTGCAAAGGAGAAGAGAAAGAAAAGCAGACATGACTTATTCTCAAGCAAGCTGATGAGACTAAAGGTCTCCTGACTCAACACTTCTCCTGACTCAAGAATTCTTTTATTTTTGTTGTTTTCTGCCTTCGCCGGTTTTGCCGGATGCGAGACAAAGCCGTACAACTTGTGAACTTTCCATCAACAGTGGAGTCTGTTCAGGCTCCAAGGCAACAAAAACAATTTAAAGCCTACCTTTAAATGCTTGACAACATGCACTTAAGATTACACCTTCATTCCATATCTAACTCAAGCTAAGAGGAGCACGATGATGAACTGAAGCCCCAATAAATGTCTAGCTACACTCAAGTCTTCCCGTTACAGGTGTCATACCATGGGAAATAACTTCCTGGAGAGAGACAAATCTGTATAGGATGCTTTTACTGATTAGAAAGTGTAAAATATAAGAGGAACTATTTCCTGAGGCATCAACATGGGATCCGTCACCCAGAAATTCAGGCTGAGCTTCATGAACTGGCGGTTGACGGGATACCTGCAGAGCCCTCCCAGAGCAATGCTCAGCAGAGATCCAGCAGCACGTTGGGGAAACTCAGTGGTCTGGCTAAAAACACAAGGGGAATGTATTTAAATCATTACCAAAGTTATTGGTAGTAACACTGAGCATCATTTTGCCTTTTTTCATGTCGCTTTGCGTTTGGCCACAGTCCTGATGCAGCAGCAGTGCCACTCGATGAGCAGAGCAGAGCTCCCTTAGAGTCCAAATAAAGAGTTCTGTTGATTCCTGGAAATGTATGTGGTTGAGGAGCTTAAAACCTTTGGGTGCCTGAAAGGCAGCGAGGTGAAAGCTGAGCTCCTGGAGGTGTGTTAAAGAGAAGGGGAATGACTCACTACAAAGAGCTAAAAAGCATTTTGGGTGTCATTCAGCAGGAAGGAGTAAGCAGGTGGGGTGTTTAGCACCCATCTCACCACCAGCTCCTGGAAGAGAGCAAACACCAACAGAGAACAGCAAAGGGCCATCTTCAGAAACCACCAGAGAGCCCAAGCACCCGTTCCCTCCATATCCCCGCGCAATCGCCACGCGTCTCGTCGCGGCCAAGCGACGGAGCCACAAAAGGTTTTGTGGGGAACTTGCAGCAAGGCGTGGAGATGGACCAGAGCAGGGCACAGAAGGGAGACAGCTCAAAACGAGCTACTGCAGCCACCGGCCAGGGCTGGCAGAGGGGTCAGCACAATTAGCAAACCCCAGCCTTCTGCAGGGGGCGATTCCCCCAAGGAGAGAGGACCCATCCCCTGCATGTGAGATGGAGCAGCCCAGCTAGCGCTCGCTCGCAAGGGATGCAGGTACCAGAGTGGCCTGGAGTGGCCACAGCTGATGGTGCAGGTGGCAGGAGATGCTAAACCAAGTGTTTTGGAGCTAAGCCTGCAAGACCACTGACAAATATTTGCAGGTGCTTTAATCTTACATTTGTTTAGTTTTCACAACATTGACTTTTTCCATGCAATGCAAGCTTCAATATTTGTTATTTGCACTGCAAATTTAAAAAAAAAAAGAGTATGATTTATGGGAGGTCAGAGAGTAAAGTCACGAATGGAAGCAAGAAACCAGCTTAATAGTAAAAAAAAAAAGAAAAGTCATTAAAAAGTTGTCAGAAAATTATTAGTAGGACAAATCCCCCAGGAAAGTGCTTCACACTCAAGTGTTAAGACCCCATCTCCAAGACAACCCCATTATCCTTTCTCTACTTCTCTTCTCCTGTTCCCTACATCCAAACATCCTCAGCCCTTGAATGTGAAAGAACAGACCTCTCAATGCTAAGGACCACTACAGAACTCTCTGAGATTTCCATCTGTTTACCAGGAAGGCTTGTCGATGTTTCCAGGTGGAGGACATAAGGATTTTGGTTGATTTGGGGTTTTTTTCCAAGTGTAGACTGCCCACCCATTTATGAGCCCCACCACGACATTGCAGTGTGGGTTTGAGCTGGGTACCAGCTTTCTATTATTTAGGTAACAATCAGGAAAGATTATGGCAGAATAGATCCTGAGCATCATGGAAAGAATGAGCTTTAATCTTACTTCCTTCACCTCTTACTTAATTCCTTCCCTATTCACAGTGGGTTTCTCTCTTATTCACTTGAATCGGAATTGCGACTTTGCTTTAGATTCAGAGATGGGCCAGATTGCCATTTCCCCCTCCAAAGCCCAGCACAGTTCCTGTTTTTCCAGGCCCTTTTACCAATGCCCAGTCTTTGTTCCAGTTATTATCCAGCCTGACCTCCCCGGGACTAACGGGCCGAGTGTTGAAAAGCAGCCTCTTTACATTTACTGATGTTTTCCAACATTCAAGGTGCTTTACCTCAAGCCAGGGTCATGCTTTTTATAGGCTCCCATGGTTGCAGGTGGTGTTTGTCCCCTGAAAAGAAGGTATGATGCTTGTGCTGGTGGCTTCCCCAGGAGATGGCCACCACCACTCACTCCTGGTTGCAAGAAGCCACATTCATCCTTAGGAAGCGAAAGGAAAGCGCTGAATCAAGGGTGTTGGACCTTGCCCTGCTCCAGCCTGCCCAGATTTTATGGCAGGGTACCTTCATGGATTTGCAGATGGTCATTCTGAGTTTGGGGGCTGTAAAAGGGCAGGTCTTGCCCTAATGTATCTTGGCAAACAAGACCTGCTGGAAATGTTACACCCAAGCAAACTTGGGGCATTCTCCTCAAGCAGGCTAAAAAAAAAAAAGTCACCCCCTTCTAAGGTACCTTGCAGCCTAATTCTGGGCTCTTGGAAGAAAAAGTCTTAATTAAGGTGATCTGGAAAACAGTGGTTCCCAAGCTTTGGAGTTGTGGCCGCTGGTGCATTCCAACACCTGGGACCACACTCCATTTAAGAGCAGATGAAACTGAGTTTGTTAAGATTTCTCATCTTGCTTACACCAGCCGAAACCTCAAACCTGATTGTCTCAAGGAACAGTCCCCACAACTTCACAATCCCACTGTTTACTTGTATTGAATAAAATTACCTAATGATAGTGGTGGAAACAACTCCCAGCTTTAGGGAAAGACAGAAAGATGTCAACTTCCTCACTGGTGTTTTCCCTGAGCAACCCTTTCCTCCAGCCAAACCCAAGGTAAATAAGCTTCTAAGGGAAGCCCATTGCGCTCGGTAGGTAGAAGCAGCTCTGCTGATAACCACCACTAATTGGAATCAAGAGATACTGAGACAAATCTCAGCTTTACGTGAGACACTTGGGACCCCAGGCCTGAAAGTGAATAAACACCAGCACTGAAACCCATAGATATCCATTGGAAAACTTCATGTTTAGGATAAGGCCACTGGAATGTAGACAGCAGGGCTGGGATTGAGGAGATTACTCCAGAAATACGGACCCTGCCCAGCTCAGTACGATGTCTGAGATGTAACTAACCACCTGAGGAAGAGCAGGCTTGCTTAGGGGCACTGAAAATGAAGATGGGTAAGAACCCCCCTGGATCTCACTGCAAATTCAAGCATTCATCACTCAGGGAGGAGAGGAGAAAAGCAAACAACAAACCAGACACTGTGTTGTTGTACTTCTTTGTTTTTATAGAATTTTTACAATATATTTCTCTTCATTTGCATATTTTACCCACATCTGTAGCTTTCTTTGTACATGTTGAACTGAACTGGAATAAATCTAAAGGTCTGATATATTTTAAACAACTGATAAAAATTGCAAAGTAGTAAACCCGTAAGAAAAGAAATTATAAAAGGCTCTTTTTGAAGTGTTTAATGAAAGCAAGTCAAATGGATCATTAGAACAATGTGGTTCCTTTTAAACACATCATAGGTGATTCAGGCATGACAACTTTGTTGGTTTGTTTCTATAGTAGGCACATTTTTTTTAGCATACCTGCTTTCCAGACAGTTCTATACTATTCAATAGCATCATCCGCACCCTCTCGGAACTGCTGCAAGATTTGCAAAGTGTGATTGCTCATGAATATTCATTATTGGCATTCTCCTTCCTCTTTCTTGAAAACTATCAGAAGGAAAAAAAATAATTAAGAAAAAAAAAAAGAATCAGTGTTTCTCATCTCTTAAAAAATCCATAATGAATGATTGGAGTTGTAAGGCAGCAACAGATTCAGTGTCAGCTCAGGTCACAGTCCTTCAGTTCCATCTAGTGGGTGGGAATTACATTTAGTGGACACTGTTTGTAGACAGTCCCTCCGGGGCAAGACGACTGACGCAAGGCCAGTTACTGCTGGTAGAGTAAGGTAAGTGGTACATCCAGTAAGGAACACTGGCCACTCCTGTATCATCCCTGCAGCCTCATGTCTTCATACAGAAAGCAAAAGGACAGTCCAACGGGGGGGAAAAAAAGTGGATGCGACAGAGCCATGATGAGTTCTATGAACGGGTTCTTTACATTCTTCATCCCTGATGTGAAAAAAGGAAAACAAAAAGCCTTCTTTAATGAAACCAGGCAGATCTCAGCAGCAAGCCACAGGCCTCAGCACTTCAGCCCGTTGCACATCCCTGACTGCTTCGCCCGGGATCACACCGAGGCGGTGAATAGAAAGTCCTCCTGCTCAAGAAGAGCAATTTCCAAACGCTCACCTCTCCCATCGCTACAACCTAAGAACGTCTTGTTTTGGTGGAGCAACTCCCCGTTCCCAGCATCTGTTTGTGCCATTACAGGGTGTGAAACAGGGGGTTCCTCGGGGATCTCTGGGACACCGCTGCGGTCAGGCTGCAAACTCCGAGACGTTACGCAGATGTGGGAACGACGTGATCCATGTGTTAAAGAAGCGTCACAACTCTGAGAATTCCCTTCCCATCGTGATGTCGTTCAGGAAGGACTGATGCCCTTTTTAACCTCCAGATCCAGGATACTCGAGGAGGGGGGGGTTCAGAGCAGTACTTCTCCACCCCCTTTCAGTTCTTTGAGAAATCGTACGCTTTTTCCTGAATTTTGGTATTCTCATTTGCTAAGAGGGCCACTCCACTCCTGAAGGCAATGGCTTCAGCGTAGTGCTTCTTGGGCTTCAGCTTTAAGTCTTTCACAGGCAGAATAATCACATTCTGACTCAACCTCATCCCCTGAAGAAGCGTTAACTTTGCACTCACCTGGCCGAGCAGAAGTCAAGACATCTTGAACTGCAGCACTAGAGGCCATCCAGTAAAGGGAGACACGTTACTGCACGGCTTCCTCTGAGGGAGGCTGGACCACCTGTAAAACTTCAGCCCCAGCTGATACGACCATCAATTCAGAGGTCATCCCCCAGAGCAGTGCTCCTGTGCACCGCTCACCTTCTGGTGACGAGCAAGGTCAATAAGCACATTCCCTTCTGCCAGGGCCAGCCTCTACACAACCTGCACTCTGTTACTACTGAAGCTTCTGTTGCCTTTTTTTTATTTTAAATATCCTACTATCGAGGTGAGGAAGGGCAGAGGAAAATCATTAGCATAAAAAGTTCTCTGAATCGATACTTGACAAGACCAGCTCCACATAGTGTATAACGATATAGAAAATACACCCCCAAATCCTTCTATGTTCTTTTTAACCCTCTGGAAAGGGAATAACCAGCGTAGCTGAGCAGGAAGAAAGCCAATTTATTTCAGCATAGAAGGTCTGCAATTCATTCCATGTTCACTAAGAGTAATGCAGTTATTGCTCTAAAAGATAAGACTGGATTGATCATTAACCCCCACCCTGAGTGCTGGGAGTCCAGGTTCCCAACATTGCCAAGAAGGACGTTCTAAGCCACTAAGTATTGAACTAATTAAGAGAAAAAAAGCCTCATAAATAATTTTGTGTCAAGATGTGATCTTCAAGAAACGTGTAAGCTCCTCAGTTCTTCATGTCACCGCTGCTTTGCGAAGGGAGGCCAGCCTGTGCTCTCTGCACTAGGGTAATGTACTCTCTAGAGAACACACTGGAGGTAAATCAAGGTAAGAACAGATGATCCAGCTGATCGAATCAAAGACCAGGAGAGACGTTAACCTCTCGCATGAGGATGCTCTGAAACCAGAATCCTTTTGCTGCTATGTCAATCACTCAGAATTTGCTTTACAACAAGAACTGGCTGTTTAGTAAGAATTGAATTCTTTTCCTTCGGTAGTAGCCTTCAAAGCAAAAGCAAACCTGACAGGATTCAAGTGTGGACCATTTCTGCATCAGCCCACCAGATTCTGGTTTGCCTGTTTCACTTCAGTGATACACAATGGATGCTGCTGACAGCATCACTCTGAGTTCAGCAGTATTTTCAAAGCTGTCACGTTCCATCAATCAAGTTTCCTTGGGAGCAGATGATACCAACACGGGGGCCTTCCACTCTCATACTTCAGCTACCTTCTTTCATTTACTTCCTCTGAATAAAAAATAAAATAAAATAAAGTATCGTTCTATTTACTCTAACATGCTACAATATGTGCATACATAACTGTAGGCGATGCGTGAGTTGCTTCAAGATGTGCTTTTTCTTTGAAGTGAGCTTTTACTTTTACAAATTCTACATCAAGGTGGAAGGCAGGCAGGCTGCAGAGTGCTCATACACTGATGCTGAGGGAACTTCTCCTGAACGGTGTTAAGATGTTTGTTCCAAGGTTCCTATGGACAAACTACTCTATCCCATGCACTCCGGCCTGAGCCAGTATTACACATTCCAGAAAGTTGTTGATTTGTTCGGGTAGTTAATGGCGAGGCTGATAGCAGCAATGTTTTTCAGGGCCTAGAAGAGAGGAGGAAAACCAGTCACATTGATGATTCCCCCCAGTCCAAAACCATCAAGAAATCTGCATATGAAATGAAGCAGAAATGGATAAATGGCCATCCTGTCCATTTCTACCTGGTCACCTCCCGCTAGCGCAGTAATTGTCACACATCCAGGCAGAGTCAGCAAGGCACCTGCATTTCCAGCTGCTGAAATCCAGCCCCCCTCCCCAGTTCCACGTTTTGGCAGCTGAGAAGTCAGTTCAGCAAAGCAGATGCACCCAGCAGCCAGCCTGGGGCAGGTCACCTCACTGTCAGAGGAGAGCAGCATCTGTACATAGCTGACAAGTTGCAGGGGCCTGTCCCAGTGCTGTAAAGCCCAAGGACGTCTGTACCTGTTGTATAAAACCCCACTGGGCAATTGGAAATCCTTCCTTCATTTGGGAGGAACAGCCCCCAGCACCAGTACAGGTTAAGGGTGGACTTGCTGGAAAACACTTCTGCTGAGGACGTGGGAGTGCTGGCAGACAGCAAGCTCACCACGAGCCAGCAATGTGCTCTTGGGGCCAAGAAAGCCAATGGTCTCCTGGGGTGCATTTAGAAGAGTGTGACCAGCAGGTTGAGAGAGGCTCTCCGCCCCCTCTGCCCACGTCTAGCCACAGCTGGAGTGTTGTGTCCAGTTCTGGGGCCCCCAGTTCAAGAGAGGACAGGGAACTACTGGAGAGAGACCAGCAGAGGCTGGGAAGGTGAGGAAGGGCCTGGAGCATCTCTGTGCTAAGGAAAGGTTGAGAGCCCTGGAGCTTTCTAGCCTGAAGAAGAGAAGATTCCATGGGGATCTGATCAGTGCTGATCATTAAGGGGTCAAAAGGTTGGGGCCAAACTCTGGTCAGTGGTGCCCAGCCACAGGACAAGGGGCAATGAGGGGCACAAACTGCAACCCAGGAGGTTCCATCTGAGCAGGGGAAAAACTTGTTTGGTGTGAGGGTGTCAGAGCCTGTGCCAGGCTGCCCAGAGAGGCTGTGGAGTCTCCTCTCTGGAGGGATTCCCACCCCGCCTGGACCCTGTGCTGCTGGGCCCCCTGCTCTGGGTGACCCTGCTGGGTGGAGCAGGGGGGTGGCACCAGATGATCCCCGCAGGTCCCTTCTAACCCCCACCAGGCTGGGATTACCTCTGCCAGAAAAATACCACAAACCCACACATCTCTGGGGGTCTGCAAGCTTATTACCTGTGCAGTGCAGCGATGAAGATGATCTTCAGTATTTAAGGCAAGCAAGTACTCCTGGAGAGATCCAAGCTCCTGCAGCCAGAAAGCATTCAGTGAACCCCAGTGTTTCTCTCAAAGATATCCTCCTCCTAACCACCGTTAACATGCTGATCATTGTAGCAGTGCCCAAGAACCAAAAGGCATCAGAACCACACAAGACTCTCCTGGCCTGGAGCATAGTTTGCCACCACAGAAATCAGTTGATCACAGACTGCTCATATGCAGTGTTCAAAATCAACTCAAGGAAAAGCACATTCAAATAGCTTTAAATTAATTATTAAATCAGCATTCCCCTCAGAACACAGAGTGGCCTTAGGGCCTTAGCTGCACAAGGAAGAGTCACAACTATTACTTAAGGTCCCAGGAGAGACAAGGCAGCAGTCAGTGTGTCCCTCTATTAGGATGTGCTACCACACTCCAGAAGAGAAAATCAGCATTTCAGGTTTCTAAAGTTCTGATGAACTTTGCCAAGATAAAGGAAAACTGCATTTAGTTTAACACTGAACGACTTTATCCTCCCCAGCCCCGGGGAGAGGAGGGCACTGCTTACAGTAACTCTGTTCTCTGTAACGAAGAAGAGCTCTGCAAGAGCACGATGAAGAGGAAGGAGAATACCGGGCTTGGCCACATCATGACACAGGTTGTTTTCCATATGGGTGAAAAGCTGCCAAAGTGGCTTCAACAAGGTGAGGTCACAATCCCTGAAAAAAAGGTAATATGAATGAAATCGTGATGTCATCATGAGCAACCATGATCTTATGCCTGTTTCTGGGAGGGAAGAAAAAGCAAATATACAAATTTAAGAGATCAAACCTGTGCAGTTTTGACAAGGGGCTGTATAAATGAAGGAAGAAACACAAGAAGTGTTCTTAAAATCTAAATTCACTCAGGTGTTTCAGCAGAATGAGCTTCATTCTGAACCAGTGAAGTGGAGAAAGCCTCATATCCATGAATGTGTCTAGATGACTTTTCTAAAACTGAGCAGCCTCCTGAAATGAGGACTTAAAAATAACTCCATACATCACTTGGCTCAACTCTCTAGCTCCACTGCTTGAAATTATTGACCTACAGCGCTGAGCGGGGGATGTCCTTGCATAGGGCAGACAGAGAAAAGTTTGATTTATAGCTTTATAAACAATTCCAGCACTGCCTCCTTCCTGCTCCTGAGTTCAAGCGAGCTCACCAAGCTAGCACTTCTCATGTGGATAGGATGACAAATGTTTAGCAGGGGGAAAACTCAGTTTCAGAAGCTATCATCAGATTAGCACAAGAAAACCAATAAACATTATAAGCACAACAGAGACTCGAGCAATTAAATTTGTTGTCCACATGACAAAGCAGGGATTTTCTGTTGAAAAAAATAAAGGAACTTGAAAAAATAATAGATCCATGACTACAAGTAATACCAAAATCAGTTTTTCAGACTTGGATGCAGACTG
The DNA here is from genome assembly GCA_013399075.1 of Chloroceryle aenea. Lineage (NCBI taxonomy): Eukaryota > Metazoa > Chordata > Aves > Coraciiformes > Cerylidae > Chloroceryle > Chloroceryle aenea. The sequence continues at coordinate 445,458 of VWZY01003875.1, read as the reverse complement.
GAGTATCTAAAATTCAAGAGTCCAGCCATCACAGCATTACGGAATGGGTTGGATTGGAAAGGACCTTTCAAAGTCATCTACTCCACCCCCCTACAATGCTCTTATGTAATTGTCCATTTTTATTACTATATGGAATATATTTGGAGTTCTCTTCTCTAAGGCAGGCAGTAGGATGCTGCTGTTTTGACAGTTTTGCTTGTTGTGAACTGAAAGGAGTAAGTGTCACCGTTCCAGTGCTGGCCCTGTCCAGCACTGCTACTGAGTTAATGTCACCAGAGACTACAACACCCTGTAAAAGCTCAGCACTCTAACACTACAGCAAAACACTCTAAAAGCTCAACACAATTTTGAATGAATATTTTCCAGAAATACCCACGTCAGACACAGTTAAGTGTGAGCACACCTATTGCTTCTGAAACTCAGTTACAGCCTTAGTGGTATAACTAATAAAACTTGGAAGTGATTTACTTTATAGAGAATGACATCACCACTTCATTATTTCATTCTCATCTTAATTCTTAAGTACCCCTAATACAGAGAGAATACATTTCTAGAATATTAATTGAAATCTACTTCTTGTCCTGTTTTGGGTTGACTTTTTTTTTTCTTCTTTATAACAACATTTGAATTCATTGGACCCATTTTTAAAGACAATAAAGAAGGGGAAATGTTTTCAGAAACCCCCCCAGGTAGTAACTTTGGGCTATCAAGGCACCATGATCTGTATCCAAAAGGCAAATTAAGAATACATATTGAAAATCATGGGGGTTTGGCCTCAAAATAATATCAGCTTAGTCACTTTCTCTTCACCTGCCCTTTGGCTGTCAGTGTCCAGCACAGAGCAACGTCCTTACCTCTGGGCACTGCACTGCACTATCTTCAAGAGCAAGTGGATGGCCTTCAAACGCTGGTGGCCAGTCTGGCGGCACGCTACCCCCACCTGCCATTCCCAGATCTTGGCCAGGGGGAGGTGAGGAACCACCCTTTCCTCAGACAGCATCTGCTTTAGAATTTCAAATCCTGGGGGAAAAAAAAAAAACAAACCCAAAAATAAACCACACACACACAAAAAAAAAGGAAAGAGATTCAAATAGCTGTTACCTGTGTAGGGACCTACTCTGTTCATACATTCAGTTCTCTCATCTCTGTAGAAGAAGTATTGCTCTGGTAAGCAAAAAGTCTTGAAAAACATCAACCAAAAATCTGAGCTAATTCTAGATTACATCCTGACATGGCAAGTCTTAGATAAAAATGAGAAAGAATCCTATCTGAAATTAAAGTTTTTCCCAGACAAGGCAAACAAAACACAGCTCCTCACTATTAAGTGATAAGCAGTCGAGTTTTATTGGCTGCAAATCATCCCCCAGCCTCAACTGCATTAAAAAGATGTAAACTTTAAAATAAACCAACAAAGCCTCTCAACGCTATATCCAGAAATTAAATCCAGAACTAGCCTAACTCCTTTGTAAAAACACAATTGCAATTATTTCTGTTTCCAATTACAGCACCTTGGAGTGTTTACCAATTGTGTAATCACTGTCATGTCATGAGACTTGGAATGCAAATAACACATTACGATCGTTACCTCCGAGTCTCCGTGCAAACCTGGTATTTCTAGCACCAAGCCACAGCAAGGAAGAGACAGCAGTCAAGTTTCAACTTGAACAAAACTAATCATGTTATTTCCAAAACACCGGAGAAACCAAATTCTAAGTCAAACAAAGGGATAACCACAAGGCTGTCAAAAGTTGACAAAATAACCCCAAGAAGTCCTTTCCAGTATATCCTGAGCAGTTCTTACCTGTCTGAAACCTTCCAAGATGACCTGCAGTCACTGTAAACTTATAACCCCACTCAGTGTTGCTCATGTCAGAAGTAAATCGGTAGTAGAGGGTGTCTCCTGCGGCCAAGGGAAGGAAGAAAATTCACTTTACTACCTTCTGAGTTAGTTTTGCTATTGCAAATATGGTTCAAAGGAAAAGTTTGTCCTAAATTAGCCCTAGCTGTTGTCACCCAAGAGGACCAATCTCTTCATTGTTTGGTAATTCTGAAAGACACTGAACAGAGCCATAACAAGGAGAAGGAAGCAAAAGGTGGAATGGTTTCCATGTACGAAGACACTTCAAAGGGTGAGATCTCTTACATCTTTGTCCACTACACAGAGGAGAGGGAGTTAAAGAAACTCTGCACGGTACGCAGCTGAACTTCACCGTTCCAGTTGGGATCAGTTAAGATCCATGAGAAAAGCAGCTCTACCAAGGCAGCTGAGCTCCCAGACCATTAAGCATGAGGTTGAAAAAACCCCTAACTAAAACTGTGCTGCTTTTAGACATCAGAAAATTTAATCACACGCTTTGAGTCTAGGAGCAAAACTGTTAAACTTAACCACTTAGACAGGGAGGAACTATCAAAATGTTCTGACCATTTTACAAGCAGGTTGTGGAACATTCAAGAAGCTCCTGGCACTGTAGCACCTACAGCCTCACAGAGATAAACACGGGTACTTTGCTGTAATGCTGAACAAAGCACGGCCCTTCCTCCTGTGCTCTGTACTATTGGATCTGGTTAAAACTTTGAGTTTCCTGCTGTTCCATGAACACTCCTACCACCCTGGGCCACACACGCCAGTTTTCATTGCAAAACAGAACTGGTTTCATGAAGAAGAAAAATTTTGAAAACATTTTTTTAGGATTTAAAAAAAAAAAAAGAAACACCCAAAAAACCCAACAGAATAATAAGAGAATTGTAAAAACTTGTTGTCCTCTTATCATGAAATGGAGCCATTGCTCTCTCCTACTCCTGGGAGTCCTGAGGGATTCCTGCCATCAAATGAAAAGCCCAGAAGCCTTCAAACGCCTGGTTTCAGCGGGAGCCTGCTGAGTGACACCAAGAACCTGACAGCCTGGGCTGGCAATGATGTTTCACAAGGTGAAACTCAAGTTTCACAGCCAAGGCTGCTCCAAAGCAACTGGCCTCAGAGTTCAGATTCTTGGCAAACCTCGGCAACTATCTGGGAGGAAAAGGAGGACAGAAAGAAGTTCATAAAAATCCAGCTTATTTTGACGGAGCACACATCTGTTTCCAACCAGCACCTTGCAGCCCAAACTGCTTTGCTAAGGAAGCTCCTACACCTACTTATAGCTACTGACAGCACTCAGAGTCAAAAGCTTCCCATGCTCAGGGGGTTAGAAGAAGCTCCCCCCAGCAGCACAGGAGCACGAGCTCGCTGCTGTTCCTTGCTGTGCTGTCAGAAGCCTGCTTAGATCAGAGAACACGGACTGAAGCTGTTGGACCACGGAGTGGCCTTTGTTTAGCAATGCTCTGTGGCACCAACGGGCACTGGCACACGCTCTGTTTGCTCTGAGCACTAGCAGAGAGCACAGAGGCAAGAGATAAGCCTATCTTTTTGTTGGGTTTTGAGGTTTTTATTTGTTTGTTTAACAAAAATGTGCTTCCTGTGGAAAGTAGGGCAAGGCAGAAACAATGCAAGCGAGTATCGTGCAGAACTGCGCTGGAGCAGAATCAAGATCAGAATTTGTTTCCAGTAGTTAAGTGCATGTTTTGGCTGAGGCGTGGAAAACGAAAAGGTCAAGCAGCAGCACGACAGATAAGCTTCTGCTTAAGAACCAAATGCAACAGCAGCAGGTCAGAGCATACAGACTGGGACACGCATCTCGGGACCATCCACACTGCCGTCTTTCAGCAGTTTCTCTGAAGAGTCCTGGAATCCTCTAGAATCCGAACCCTATGGATTTGTGCATTGAAATGCTGCCTACTCACCTGGAAGCTCAAAATCGTTCCACTTCTGAGGAGAGCCACTGAAGCTGTGCCGATCCTGCTGGAAATCGCTGCTGCTGGACATGAGCAACTCATCACAGCCTTCCTCCGTGTTACACTGAGAGTCAAATTTGATGGAGAGGTAGATAGCACCAGGAATGTGGACTTTATCCTGAGAAATAAACACGGGATCTTTGTAGACTGTAAGTCTGTACCACCACGAAGCTACTTGGCTTTGACCATACAGAAAAGGGATATGGAACAAACGTTACAGCATCTCCATGGCAAAAATACTTGTCAATATTTTACCAGAACCAATATAAAAACAACAAGTAAAGCCTGGCCTGTTGCTTTCATTAGTTGTTAAGCATGTAAAGTTAACTGCTGGCAGTGCTTTGGGTTTTTTTTAAAGGGGTAACTGTTGCTGGTACTGATCTCATTGCCACAGCCAGTTTATATGCATTTTAAAATAAACATTGGAAGAGACAGAGGTGCAGGGAAATATAAAGTCCCAAGGCTGCCCAGAGGCAATAATCACTCACCAAATGATATGAGAAAAATGCTTTCAAAGACTATAAAGAAAAGTAAAAACTGTTTGTGCCATAAGAAATATAAGAAAAATAAAAGATTCCACTCCTAGGTTTGGTCTAACAGCACAGGGAAGTAACAGACCAGCTGAAATAGACCTTTGGATGGAAGGGCAGAAATATTTGCACACTAAGGCCATAAAACCATTTGAAAATATGATCTGCCTCAAACTCATCCATACTAAACCCATTTAAGTCACAGACGTTTCACATGTTTGAATTACAACTACACTGAAGTGCCTTCCTGAACATATTTATTCCCAGGGCAAGGCCTCAGCCACCTGACATCGGCCGTTTCAAAAGGAGGACTCGAGAAAGATCTGACAGGTGCTCCAAGCACCCAAGTCCCACATGGAACATGGTGACTTCTGTTCCAACCACATGGATGTTTTTCAGCTAGCCTTCCAGTCACAGAAACCCACCGCAGGGCAAGAACTGGACAACTGACCTCAAAATTGGTGTTGTTGTTGTAGGGGTGTTTGGATTCGCGCATCTGGACGGCCATGCCGGGCTCCTCCATGAACTGGCAGGCGGTCAGGGCCATCGTCCCCAGCATGCTCTCGCTGCAGCCTTGCAGGACCTTCTGGAGAATCTGGGGAGAAGCAATGTGGCACCTAAATACAACTTGCTCTCCAAACAACACTCACAAAGTGACACCAATCATTTCCAGAATGACGAGAAGAGAGAAGCGAGCTGCTAACAAGGAATGAGGCAAATTCACAAAGAATAGAACCATAGGATGGTAGGGGTTGGAAGGGACCTCTGGAGATCAGCGAGTCCAACCCCCCTGCCAGAGCAGGGTCACCCAGGGCAGCCCACACAGGAACAGAGCCAGGTGGGTTTGGAAAGTCTCCAGAGCAGGAGAATCCACAACACAAATGAAGCACGGAAGATTTAACTCCATCCTCTGCTCCAGATCTCAGTCTTTACCTGATAAAAATGTTGAGAGGTATTATCTGCATCTCTATCTGATAAAAACAGGAGAGGCATTATTTACATCTCTTTCCACAAGCACTAGAATGGAGGCTCATCCACAAAGCAATTAACAGCACACTAAAGCTGCAAACAAGGAAGATAAACCATCTTTGTTGACACAGAGAGACAGCTTTACCTTCTATACCTACAGGTTTCAATTCCAAAAGAGTAGGTCCTATTTTAGCCTTCAAAATGCACAGCTCCATGTAAAAGAAGGAATGATCAGCTGAGTGGCTGCAGTGGTTGAAAGCACTAGATGCTTTCTTTTAAAAATACAAATAAATGCCATTTAGTCTATCAGGACACACTAAATGGTTACTCAGAACAACCAGAGTTTCCACATTTTCTCTTTCTCCAAAGAGCACAAAGGCTCTGAAGCAGGTGTCCTGCTACACAAGATTCTTTCCAGGTCACCACAGCAACCTGTTACTTCTCCTCACCTGCAATTTTCTGATGCCTCCTACAAAACACAGTACTAGCTCAGATCAAAAGGCTTGTCTCCAAAAGTCAGCTAAAACCTTACTTCTTGGGGAAAAGGAGTTTAAAAACCAGAGGCAGTAGTTCTCAGAATGTGTTCTTTTCCTCCAGACACTTGCAGAATAGCCCAAGACATTTGTATTTAATAAGCCTTAACAGAATTTTATTCTATCAGTTCATCCTGTCCTTTTCTGCACCTATATAAACACCCTGTGGCAACAATTCCAAGGACACACTGTGGCAACCAGGTTTTTTCGTTTGTTTTGGACCTACCACTTATCACCTTAATCTGACACTCCTTTGTTTTCTTACTGGGAGGGCCAGAGAATAATAGTTGCTGTTAACTTTTGTAGGCTGCTTACTGCTTTAAAATGACAGAGAAAGAGGAACAGACTTTTTCCTTACTCCTTCTCCCCCAGTGCCCCCACTGGGCACAGAACCAGGATGAAGAGAACGAGCTGGTTCCCCACACTGAAGTTATTCCACAGCTCTAAGAATCCCTGCCACTCTTCCCTGGAACTCCTGAAGTTGTACTAAATCCTTCTTTTTAAAAGAGGTGAGGGTTGGGTCACATCCTGCAGTCAGAGGAGAGCATCCTATTGGGTCAGTGCCATCCTGATGCCTTCCCTTTCATTTTCAATTCCCTCTTTGAAGATTCCCAGCACTTGATTTCCTTCAACTGCTGTGAAGCACTGAGCTGATGTTTTCACTACAACATTCTAATTGTAATCCCAAGATCACTTCCACCCCAGTAACAGCTGATTGGTGGGGTAGCAGCTATTACAATGAGATCTAACATAAAACAGCTTTCAAAGCCAACTGCCTATTTTACCAGTTTCTCTCCCAGGTTTATTTTCCCACATAGCTCTTTCAGAATGGAAAGAGTTGTTTCCACAGGACAAGTTTTTCCATTTTCTGTTAACAAAATCAGGACATTAAGACACTGACAGATTCCAACTGCTTTTTCAGAACTCATTTAAGATTTTGGACTTTCAATTTAGTTTAAAGAAAAACCCCAACTACTTGCAATTTCTTTTTATTTTTTTGTCAGAGTCTCATGGCACGTAGGCACAGCACCTGGTCACATGCATAAGTAAAATCCACTTACTTTTTCCCATAACTGCTTCTCCTCTAGCTGCATGAGCATGTCCAGTATGTATGTCATATGGGGCGGGCCACTGAGATCCAGGATCTCCTCATTTATTGCCACATCATCTGGCCACTCAGCTAGCAACGATGCCAGCACGTGCCTGGCATAGAGAACAGCAGTTGCTTCGTTCACACGATACAGATAGTCCCTCACAGCCTTTTTACTTCTGGAGTCCAGCTCCTTGTGCAGGAGGATTGAACTCTTGGTGCGACGCTGCTTGGCGTAGCTGAGCTGGAGATCACTCTCGGTGTTGGTTATCAGCTTCTGGGCGACCGGATTGGTTTCTTCTGTTGCTTTATCACAGAGCACAGGCTTTGACTGCAAAAAAAATAAAAGCAAGTTTGGAAACAGGCTCTCAACAACTTCCTTCCTTACGTTTGGGTACCTGATCAGTTCATCAGGCTGCCAGCTGAATTTACCAATGAATTTGTCTTTGGCACACTGAAAATCAGACACATCAGAGAACACAAAAGTGTGATCTCTCGTGCAGCTACAGGGGCAGGAGTCCTCAAAACAACTGTTCATGTCAACTATACACTGATGCATTAGTGTCTGTACACACGAGCACCAACAGCAGTCAGCATTCTGACCAGAAGCAGCGATTTAAGCTGATCTACGGGGGCAAAGGCACAAAGTGCCACGCTCTCTGTGACAGGCAAGTTGGGAGGGACCTGTAGAGATCATTTGGTCCAAATCTGACTGAAAGCTGAACCACCTGCAAAATCATGGCTTTGTCCAGTCCAGTCTGGAGAATTTCCAGGGGTGCCTATTTCAAAGCCTCTGTGTGAGCTGTTGTAAAGCCTGGGTTTCTTTTCATTAGGTGAAACTACTCCAGGAAGCCCTTGATCCACTTTGCTATGCAACTGGTAGATGACTGTGCTGGTGATGCCACATGGGCAGCAATCAGCACCCAAAATACAGCAGAGCTGTGGGACTGTGCTACTGAATGCAAAACCTAAAGCTTTGGAGGGTAGTGTCCACTTTCCAAGAGAAATTCATTGCTTCCTTTCTCTGCTGAAATTACTGTAAGATAACAATAATATGCCAAAGCAGGCATATTTACAGCATGAGTCTGCAGCATTTAGATACAATCTCTCTTGTACAGGAGAGGAAATTACGGCACACAATCACAGTTTGTTCTCCTGACCTGAAGTTCTCTTCCTTCCTTAAGGAAGGAATGACAAGGAAGAAATACTTGTTGCTTCTTGTACCCGCTTATTCATTTTGACATAAAACATTAACAACAGATTATTTCAGATGTGAAAATGAACCAAACAAAAAACAACCCCCAAACCCTCAGGTTTGATGTTACTAAACAGCTCTGAAGTTAGTCAATGCCCACATTAATTATTCCACAACTGCTCCCTTCCGTGGAGATGTACGTACCAAACAGGGTAAGATGATCATATCTGTGTCCACTGCTTTTGAACTCTGCTCCTCCAGCCTCAAACGCTTGCTGGGCTGCCACTTCTGAGCCAGTGTTCGGATCCTCTCGTCTGTCGTAATTACGTCTCCATCAAACCTGAAGAGAGGCAAAAGAAAATAAAGAAAAAAATAAGTAAGAAAAAACCCCCACCACACGAATGTGTTTTGAACGTAATGCAAACTAAATTAGTGTGATTAAATGCAGATTAAATCTTCCCACCTTCTGTTTTAGAAGGGTTCATTAAACTCTAGCTATTTTTATCATATTATGTTAACCAGCTTCCCTCCTCTAACAAGTCAAAGGTTTAAATGTTATAAAGTTGCTCATCTCTGCGAGAGCAGGGTGGCCCCACGACATCCTCTGATTACTGGGAGCCACACGTAAGCTCTCCATTCTTCCTCAGGGTAATTTGGAGACATAGTAGAGCTTCCTAAGGGAGTTACCATATTGAAAAGAACACGCAACGTATTGCAGAAGATGGTGACTTGTTTCCATAAATACAACTTAGTAGGAGTTTATTTCCTTACTTTTTCACACACGAGGACCAGCTCGTATCCTTGGCACGATTTCTGTTCAGCACCTATTATATTTTAGGTTACCACCCACATCTAGTGGTTTTCCTGCTGGACCCAGTCTTGCACATACCTCTTTTGAACTTCCAGGAAAAAAGAATCTGTTCTTTTCATCTGCAACTCATACATAGCTCGGAGAATATGGAGAGGTGCATTAAGGGCATCATGTGTCATCTGAGCAAGGAGACAAGGGAAAAAAAACAAAGAGGCACAGATGATGTTACAGGAAAAAAAGAAGAATTAGTTTCTTTAAGGGTGACCTAAGTGTTATTTTCCCCACTTAGCACATAGATAGAGAATTAATGAACTTAATAACTGGATTAATAAAAATTAGAAGTAATTTAATAAAATGCTTTATAATAATTCTGTAGAGTTCATTAGTGGAGTTATAATTTATTTCTTTTAGATGACAATATTTCATAACCATAGACACGTGCTCCATCTATTTAGAAGAAAACCAGCCATATAAACTACCAAATATTTTATGCAACTAGAAAATTTGAAGACCACTTCAAAGAAAGTAAAAATTAGTTTAAGTACCAAGAAGCAGATTTTGGTGGCTTCATCCAAACCCTCCAGAGGATCAAGTTTGTTCTGCTCCAAATCGACAGGTCCAACAATGGGTTGCTCCACATCTTGATCTTGTTCCCTCTCCTCCAGTTCCGTATCCTCGCGTTCAGCCAGGGAACTGATCTCTTTCTTTGAGGAGTACAGCATTATTGACAAAATCTACACAGAGAAGAGGTAGCATATGGTGTGACAGCTGTAGAGATTATTGGCCTATCTGCAATCAGCATTTTATAAGAACACTGTAAGATTTGGACGGTGCTTAACATGTGCTATTCTGAACAGAAGCAGCACCTAAAAAAAGAAAACCAACAAACCACAAACCCAAACTATTTCCCACTTCCCAAATGAGTTATACCTTCCAGGCTGCTACGAAGACAAATTAAGTGATTAGCAGAAAGTGGAAAAAAAAATTGAGAAAGTAATTATTTAACTACTTCAGTACATCGAAGATCTGAGGACTCTTGGACAAAAACAGAGCAGAGGTGAGGACCAAAAGCCAGCAATGCCCCTACACACCCTTTGCATCTGAAGACACTACTTGGGCTTCAGCACAGCTAACACTAGTACTCGTAAGAGGAGTTATGTTACACATGGTGTTGAATACATCCTGTTCTACGCTCCCCTGGTGCTCCCATTTGTGTCAGCCTCAGCTCTGAGGAGTACTGGGGCTGAGCTTTGACATCACATTTTAGTACCCAGGGCAGAACATTCAGGTGGTAGGATGCTGCCCAGAGGGGAGGAAGGTGGGACACCTCCCCAAGCCAGGGCTGGTGCTCTGGGTGCAGGTCAGGAGGATCCTGCATCCAGACCTGAGTCTGCAGTATTTGTAACCAACCACGTGGGGCAAATTTCCAGAGGGATTTCAGGGCTTCACTCGCTCACATGGCTATGGTCCCAACTACAAATTAACAGGACTCTTGCCTATGAGCCAGGCTTATCCTCCAGCAGTTAACAAACATGCAGGAAGAATGGGCCACACATGTATCCATCCCCTCCTTCTGCACTGCAGCGACACCTCGCACACCAGCCAGTGAGTAATGCAAGCCATGGGTTCCTTCCAGACACATCAGAATTTTTAAATTGAAGAATGGAGTTTGCAAAACCAGTCTAAACACAATTCCTCAAAGAAACTGAGTAGGTGATTAATGCCTCATCATGCAAATTCCTTTCAAATGCAATCAGATTAATTAAAATCAGCTCCTGCTTTGAAGAACTTAGACTATTATCTACACAGTAAAGATGGACAGAGGAAGGCAGATTTAGGGATACAGTTAGGTGAATGTTTTTATAAAGACTAATTAGAAATACTCTTGAGACTTTCTCCACAGAAGGGAAGAGCAGGGTCATAACCTTTCAAGCCACCCTGTGATGCCTGACTCCTTACCAAACATAAAACTTTTCTTACCTCCAAGTCCCTGAGAAGCCAGGTCTTACTGAAGCCAGTTCCTTTGCTACATTTCTTCACCAGAAGCTTGAGTAAACCAGACTGAAGAAAGGCAGCTTGGATCTCCTTAAAGCCATGAATCTACAGAGACAGAAACGCACAAATCAGTAAAAAGGGAACCAAGCATCACAACACTTGCAAGGTCTTATCGTACGGTCTCAGATAAATTTCCTGCCTGGATAAATTGCATTGGGAATCTTTTTCCTTCATTTCCCTCAAAACCTCTAAAATACAAATCCCCACCTCAAATAATGTGAGAGTATCATCTATGACACACACAGTAGTAACTGGGTATCTGGTTTGCTCTGACAGCCCCAGAAAATAGAGATCCCCTCTTCAAATACTTCACAAGTGAGAAAACGGATGCGTGAGCTTCACTCCTTAAAGTGGGGTTTTTATGTCCCTCTAAATTTCTTCTTCAGCTTTCCTGAATGGTCAGCCCCCACAGAGGAAAAGTGATCCAACTTTCAACTCAGACTGAAAAATGCTGTTTAAAGCCTAGCAACATTTCCAGCCTCCTCCAGAGAGGGGACAAAAAGAGCCAGCTGCAAGAGAAATGAACTCGTGTTTGCTCCCCAACCTGCCTGGTCAACACACAAGTTCCCAGCACAAGGTAGAATCCCAACTGTCATTCATCTATCTATTATCTTCCACGTTTCAGGAAAAAGGTACCTTAAGTGTTCTGTAAAGCCCCTTTAGAGCAAGGGACAAGACCCAGGTGGCTTCCACTGCCTCGGCATAGCTGCTGTCCATGGTGGTCTGCAGAAGGTGGGTGGATATAAGAACAAAGTGCTGGAGGTACTGTCTCAGCTGGGTTTGGGACTCATTGCCTTCCTGCCCACACTTCTGAATCAACTGATAGTCTTTCACTACAAGAGAGAAAAAAACACAGGTCACTAGGTTCATCCTAAAGGGTTGTGGAATCATCTCCTACCACTAGATACAAGTAGGCTCAGACATGAACACAATCCATACATGAACTATGTTCTGATAATGGTCTTCTACTAAAATGATCAATTATTCATTGAGCAGGCAAGAAAAGATTCTATTTTTCAGTGCAAGTTAAAAACTCCCTAGGTAATTTCTGGAAACAGTCTGCACATGTGTGCACAGAAAGAGTAGAGCACACAAAGCAGCACATCTTGTATTTTACAATGAAAATGGGGAAAATTCTGACCTGCAGTTGATATGATAAAATAAATCCTGCTGATCATACTGCTTAAAATGTCAACAGAAAAAAAAAAAGACAAACAGAAAAGAAAAAGAAAAGCTTTTATATTGAAATCTTTCTTCCATATCAAAAAGCAGTTCAGTCTGTTGATCTTTCCACATCTCTTAAGCAACTTAAAAAGTCAAAACTTAGCACAACCTTTGCTTTATTAACTTCACAATATTTGGCTGTGTGTGCTGAAGCTGAAAGCCCCTGCTCCTAGAAATTCAACTGATTTGTTCTATTTTAAAGGACTAACTTTTAAACAAGGTGAAATACAGGAAGAAAATTCCCTCTGGTACAACAAATGGAACCCAGGAAGCAGACTCAGGCTCTGGGGTTTTATTATTGGTTTCTGGTAGGTTCTCTTGTTGGTCTGTAGCCTTCAGACACCATAATAACCAACAGACACTACTGATGTGGCCTGGAATGGATTGTTCTAAAACACCCAGACACATTTGCTGGAGCATTTTGTGCTGCACAGCTCTTTTGAACTTTTGCCTCACATTTCAGGGGTATCCAAACTGTTTTGAAAAAAGTTCTTCCAGACAGCAGGAAAGCAGAGAAGATACTCCTGAGATTTTATGAAGCATATGACTAAAGAAGTTAGGCCTGTCCTCAGCGCATGCTTCTTTAGGGGACCAGGAGAAAGCAGCCAATGCAGCATCATTTCAGAAGCCATCATGGGCATGTTTGTGTTTGGTCTTCACTCACTGGCAGGCAGCACATCTTGCCCACAGTGGACACAGGCACTTTATAAAAATGCAGAGTATTTTTGGACCAAGAAAATGGACTATCCCCAAATTATTCTGGCTCCAAGTATCTTTCCCTCGTATGGCATCCCCTAGCCATGCAGAGGCAGCACATAATTTTTTTTAAATATTCAATTTTTAAAACACATTAAACAAGTTGGTAAAGATTAAGACATGAGCAGTTAGCAAATCTCAAACCAGAAACAATTCCTTAATCAAAAGCCTATTTCTGAGCTCTCCCAATTAATAAAATCATCTCAGCAGTTTCCTAAATCCTTTTGAGAATAAAAGTAAGTATCAGAGTTTAAAAAAAAATTAAAAAATGAAGCTCTATAATCTTTACTGCAGAAGTTTCCCCATCTGGTTTTACCTACAAGCAGAAACAGGTGATTTATTCAAACTCTGCAGACCTGCACAAAGGGGTCTGGTTAAAATATGCTTTTGGATATCCAGAAAAACCTGTAAGGAAATCCTCTGTGATTCTTTGATAAAAGAAAAGTGTCACAGAACCTGTTTTTCTCTTTCGGGTTTTGATGTCTACTACAACTGCCCTGTTCTTCTCAGTGAAATGCTTCAGGATGATCACGTTGTGAGGCTCATTCGCGTTGTCCATGTACACGGAACGAGTCCCCATACACAGCACCTGAAATGGCAGCAGAGGTGGCAGTCAGGCTTTGGAATGCTCATTGGTAAATACACAGGTGTCTTTTATATTGGGTGTGCTCACTTATACTTGGGATTGCATTGTTTTAGCTGAACAATCTGCTTGCTGCCAGGTATTTGCTGAGCTTTAGGAAGAGGCAGTTCACTTCTATTAAAAAAAATAACAAATGCCTCCAATTGCTACACAAGCAATATTATCAGAGCTACACAACCATCAAAAGAATAGCAGACTGAGAGGGGATCTAATTAATGTCTATCAATACATCAGGGCTGGGTGTCAGGAAGGCAGGGACAGCCTCTTTGCACTTGTGCCTTGTGACAGGACGAGGGGCAGTGGAGTCAAGCTTGAGTACAGGCAGTTCCACCTCAACATGAGGAAGAACTTCTGTACTGGGAGGGTGACAGAGCACTGGGACAGACTCCCCAGAGGTTGTGGAGTCTCCTCTGGAGACTTTCAAGCCCCGTCTGGATGCTTCTGAGGGATCTGCTCTAGTTCTGCCCTGCTCTGTCAGGGCAGTTGGACTTGATGATCTCTGGAGGTCCCCTCCAACCCCTACCATTCTGTGACTCTGTGAAGAGTGAGATTGGATTGTTCAGCTTGTATAAAATACCCTTTTTGATGCTCAAATGTACTAAGCTGGTTTTCTTGTGATCATTCTAAGTAGCACTCAAAGAAATGCAAGGCAAAACCAGCTACATTATTCCTCATTAGACAAAACATTAATTGTCCACAAGTGGAAAGATGTGAGCTCTGACACATACTGGGTTTTGACAGCTTATAAGGGATGTCCCCAGCTGATGAAATATTTAGAAACAGAAACCTAAAAGCTCTAACTAGCTGTCGTTTCCTTCAGTATCAACAGGCCACTTACCTCAGGAAACCCAACCAGCACCAAGAGTGTGAAGATGTTGGTGTGCTTTAGCTGGACAGGCAGCTGCTTAATGCAGTGGTCAGTGAAAGCAGCGATCACGTTGTGCCACTGCGCTGAAGAGTTCAAAGAGCGCAGAATATCTGCCATGGAGCTCGCCCAGTCCAGACCCACACGACTGGAAAGCAAGAGCAGTCTGGATTAGGAGGGCTAACTACAGATTTACCTGCAACTGTTTTTGCTCAAGACAGCAGATCATTGTTTTTTCCAAATACTTGAAGTTTTCCCATCAGCTGACAAAGGAATTTTGGGTTAGTTTTCACTGCTGGAACATAAATGCTGCTCTGTTCTACTAAATGGTTTACAGTCCCAAATCAATGTGTGCTGAACACTGTCACCTTTAATAGTTACTGTTAGTTTAGAGCTCAGAAGGTTGTTTTTTCTGCTTAACAGCACGTGGTTTATTTCCCCTGCATGAGACTGCTACCTGCTCTCCCTCTGTGGACTACCCAAATAATCTACAGGGACTGGCCTCCTTGCTCTAAAGTTAAGTCTCTGAGAAAATCCCTTCCCTTGGCTGATCCTCTGGATATTCTGCCTCTAAATTTCATATGCTTTTCTCTTGGTCTATGAACCTTCCCCATGAAACATTTCTCCAGTGAAAAATAACACTGTCTGATTTTAACAGGCACGACACTCATCTTGGAATGCTTGAGAGCTTTCTCAAGACCTTCAGAATGGAGCCCTGCCCCTCCTTGCTCTTTCCTGAGCCATTTTACTACACAAAGGTCTCTCTGATACTCTTAGATAAAAAGGGCCAGACCCTGAAGTCAGCACTGGTGATAGTTACCACATGACACTCTCTCCTCTTTCCCAAGTTACACAAGAGGTATGTAACTCAACAGGAGAGAATTAATGTCATATTAAAAAATACAGGACTACATTTTGGTTTTCCTTGAAGTTTCCAAACCCTTCCTTCTTCAGTAACACTCTACGTAGACTTCTTTTGGAGGGAAATTAAAATGACTCTCACAGCAACAAGGGCTGAAGGCACTAAGTCCCCTCTGTGATCAGGGTGCAGGTTTCACCAAATTTTTGTAAAAAGCCTCTTATACAAGAGGCACACATGAAGAAAATTAGTATTAGTCATCAGAAAGCAACTGCTAGGTTTGAAGTAAAAAGCACCTGTCTAAGCACACAGCTCCCAGACTGAACAGAAGATGAGTTGTCTTCCAGCCTTCGGGCACTGTAGATCCATCTCCCGCAGCAAACAGATTATGTTTGGCTGAAAGGACTTTAGCCACTGCAGCATCCACTTCTGAAGGCTTCAGTCTCAGGATTAACTGGCCCAGAAGTCCCAGTGTTAAATGATATGTTTCATTCAGGTGGCCAGCGTTTGAGATTACAACCTGAAACATCAGTGGCAGTATTTGTTCCAGGTTAATCAAAGACATTGTGGAGCCCTACAGAAAAAGAAAAATCTCAGTAAGGCAGGGAAAGAAAATGAGGTTCTCAGTCATAGTCATAGCACATACAAAAACATCTCTTCTAATGCTCCTTCAAACGGGACAGAAGGAAATGAGAAACTAGGTTCCTCCTTTGGTTGTTGACCTCTTAAGGTGACCTGACATGGAAACCTCAGTAGATGATTTACACTTTTCAAGTGTTGAACAGTTAAGACAGACTGCTCTACAGACAAATTCAAATTCCTCTCCCCATCCACCCACCCAGGAACCAGCCCTTACATTCCTTAGTAACAAGAAATGGCTTAAGACATTCTGATCTGCATTTTATACCATATCAAATGCAACAAGAGCCCATGTCCCCCATTTAATTCACTGTGAATTGTAGTCGTGTTGTTTGTGACACCTCGAAAACTCCACAGATCAGAAGTAAGAAGAACCAACCGATTTGAAAGGTGGTAACATCGCTGCCAGCAATCCTAGAATCCTCTTCTGAGAGCATTCAGCAAAGACTTGCTCCTGGCTAGGTATTAAAACCTTCTCTGCTTGCTTCTGGGATGAATCCTCCGAGAGACAGTCAGCTGCTTTTTAAATTAAAACAAAAGAAGACAATCCTCAAGGTGACATTAAAAACTGAAAGAAATAAGTGCTAGCTTAATTTTTATAGTTACAATCCAAGGATAAAAAAAAGGTATAAAAATGGATTAAAATTCAAAAAGCAAACCTTTAGCAAAGTGTATAAAAAGAAAATAGGTGAAGAGATTTACAACATTTATTACACACCCTGAAGTTTAGTATTAGTAATATTTAACTATCAGAATTCTTACAACACTAGCCTTTAATAGCCTGGATACTTAATTTCTGTTCCATGTACCTAGGAATACACCAGTGTTGTGTTAGACCAACAGGAACTACAATCTCTCCAGGTGGATATAGAGCATGGAATTCTACTCCCATTTCTGGGATCCTTTACACCAACTGCAGGGTGGCAAAGCAGCCGCCTCGCTTGCGTTAAAGATGTTTGCACATGGGAAAAATGGGTTAGGAATAAAAAAAAATTTAAAAAGCTCTTTGCTTTGTATACGAATGGCTATTTCTGTGACATGGAAAATGAGAAATCTTTTTTACCTGTTGGAGAAGCATTATCATCCACAGACAAGTCTGGCTCTTGTCTTGAAGCAGCTTTCTTTGCCAAGACAGCTTTGCTTTCACTTCCTTGTTTTCCTGCTTTATCTCTTGCAGGAGACTGGATTTCATTGCCAATATCTCCTTTCCCCTAAAAATAAATAAGATTAAATCAAAATTTAATACTTGCAGAAAGAGCCACGGAAAGAAGCAGCTGGTCAGCTGCATCTGACAAACATTCTTCCTTGAATATCAAAACTTCTCATTGGATAAGAATACCTGGATGTCTACACATCTGAAGCTCCCAGAGAGTAAAACCACAGTTTGCTATCTTGCTCCTATCACTGTGCACAAAGTTTTTACACCATCACAGTTTTATGCACTGTATAAAACTGTAGGAAACTTGTTCTTCTCCCTAAACAGTGCTAACAACTGGGGGAAAAGACAATCCCTTTCAGAAAGGATGATCTTTGCCCCCTCCCTCCAATGCTTTTGTGAATCAGTTGCCTGCAAGAACATAAGGTGATGCTTTTGTCTTTGATCAGCTGGACCTAATACAAAAAGTGAACCAACCAACAAATGTTCCCTTGCCCTCCAACTTTTCCTACAAATGAAATCATCGCCGTCCATTGTTCCAGTTACATATCCAGAATGGGATGTCTGAGCTTCTGAAGATCACACATCTGATAGCAGGGGGGCTGGAAATAGCAGGTACTTACATTACATTGCAGAAAAGAGCCTGTGCTTGGTTTCTCCTCTTTTCCCTTCCCCGTTTTATCACCAGCAGGACTTTTTGGAGCACCATCTGTGGGAGGACCGACTGAAAGGGTGTCATTCTCCGAGAGGGATTCACCTTCTGGTAACATGCAAAGGAGAGCTAAATTCTTCAGACCTGAAAGCAAGAAAGTTAGAAAAGCTATTTAGCTGTTGAGTGGCAAGATAGGCAAAAAAGCAGAACTGAAACCTTTTGAGAGAGAATTACAATTACACTTCTTTTGAATATCAGCTCCACCAAAAGGATGTTCCCCATCATGTTCACTTAATTATTCAGTTCCATTAAAGAAGAGATGAACAGGTGGTGACATTTTCCACCTCACAAAGATACCATCAGGATAGAAGCCTTAATTAATTTAAGGAAGTATTAGAGATAGCCCCCAACAGTGCAAATAATGAAAGGTAAATTAAATGTCTTGGATTTAATCTTCTGACAACTTAAATATTTATACAATAAAACTGTACATGAAAATAAATGGATTAAATAATGAGTGTGCATAAGTATTTGGTATTTTTGTCATATTAGAGCTACTAAAAAAAAATAGTAGTAAACTTATTTGAAATTGAGTCCAGAATTTTTGATACATTCAACATAGGTCTCCATTGTACCACCCTACTTTCTGCAACAGGTCTTAGCTCACAGAAATCCTCCTTTCCAGACAAACAGACATCATCTCCAGAAACTTATTCCTCAAGTAACATTAAAAAATTCTTGCCAAGGGATGCAGAACAAAACAAACAAACCCCCAAACATTTTCCACCAACTTATTTGTCGTCCTTCAGCTGTCAGTAATGTGCTAGTAACAGAACATGAAGTTATATCAACTGATCCCTTTACAACATCTAAGATGGAGTAAAAAACAGCCAGAGAGTTGCCAAGTTGTCTTCAATATTTATGTAAGCATAAAATTAATTTTTTCAAGCACCCTATTTTCCATGTTCCAGTGAACAACACCCGTTCTCCACTTGCTTTCTCCATAAACAGTTACTCTGCAGGAAGTACACAGTAGCTTCCCCTTTCCTTTGGAAACTTCAAAGTGAGTAATCCCAGACTTTTCTTCGGACACTTGCTAGAAACCCTTGTTTTGGTGAAGGAGGAGCTGACTCACCTTTTCCGTGCTGGGCTTTCAGCAAGCAGTCTCCAATGAGCTGTATGCACTGATGTTGCAGAACTCTGGCATGACCGAGGACCTCTGAATCTAGTTTCTCTCCTTCTAGTTCCTCCCCGTTTGCCAGATCTGCACTGTAGAGAGTCAAAGCTGCAAACAACAGCCAGGAGTAGTTGTGGACGTAGGGCTGGATGAGCCTCTGCCGGTCGCTGATTCGAATAGTCACCATCGGATACACCGTGATGCTGTGAGTGGGCAAGTGACTGGAAGAAGAAGGCACATGATGTAAAATGCAGCCACTTTCTTGCCAAGCAACCTAGTTAGGAACACACGACGCCTTCACAGGAACTACAAAAACCCCAGCCTGTTCCAGTTACACGCTGTAGACCTTCAAGTGCTGTCAGCTGTCAGAGCCTCGCTGACTTCAGCGGTGCTCATTTAATGGAGCCTGAAGTGTCACCAGAGCTCCTGCTTCTAGAATGAAATCTTTTAAGCTATTTGGTACCAAGCATTGAAATGTCTGTTGTCATTTCCTCTATGCTATCATCCAGGGGTGATTCCTACAACCTTCACAGGGGAGGCTAGAAAACAAGTGCCACTAAGTTAATTCATTTGGGGCAGGTTTCCAAGCTGCAGAAAGTTTTGCTGAACGGGTCCTGTATTTGCTAGGTTTCCTTGAAGGACACCAGCTAGGTGTTCTGATGTGAGAGACAACCTTGGAGAATGACTGATTGCACTTAGCTGCTAATCACTGCTTTTCTGCCAAGTGGGGGAGCAGAACCACACATTTAGTACCTGTCAGAGTATTTCTTGGCAGAATAGCATCCGTAGCAAAGGTCAAAGTCATCACACACGTTGCAGTTCATTCTCCGACCTATGATAACTCCTTGGCAGTGATCACAGGCATACTCCATGTTAACCATTTCATGGTCATCCTCATGTCCTTCAGGTTTAACTCCACCTGTAAAGAAATATTTTGACAAAGGAGCTTTCTTAATTTCAAGTTCACATTCAGATTAGGAAATGGAAAGCTTAAAATATCCAGAAGGAAGTATTTCAATTTAGTTTACGTGTAATTAAGGTGGCAATATTTTGCATTCAAGCATGGAGTTTTAAGGATTGTTTGGGGTTTTTTTTTTGTGGTTCTTACCAAGAAAACAAGTTTTGCAGAGATCCATGTCATTGCACTGCAGACAGCGGTAGCGATGCCACGGTGCAATCTCATCACAGCCATCACAGGAGATGTCCACATTTAACAGGTCACAGTAACGAGCCACAAACATGTGCATCTACAGCCACAAAAAAAGGCACGATTTACTTGAGTATTATTATTATTGAGTCTTTGGGAAAGCTTGTTTTAGACAGTATGCAGAGCATTCCCCTGCAAAAGAAGGGATGGGGAGCTTTCAATCATTTTCGACTTTCGACTCATGAAAAATCAGTTTAAGGCAGATTCATTTCTCTCCTTGAGGTTTTTAATAGTCTCTTATTTCCCCCCTTCTGCAGAAAGATAAACAAACCATGAGGTCACCTTTCTCTGCTTCTCTGGGTCTGCTTGAGCTATCTTTTCATACCAGGTCTCAAACATCACATCCTGACATTCATCCATCCACTCGCAGTTTTGCTTGTAGTCTGCAATTTCATCTTCTTCACTCCACTGACTAAAAGAAAAGCAAGCTCAACATTAAGTTTGAATGTAATCAGGCTTCTCTCTAAGAAATTTGGAATTGTTTGGGTTTTTTTAAAGAACAAAGTGCTATGACATGTTAATAAAACCCAAACTGTGGGAACTCCAGTTCACTTGGTTAATAAAGAACCATGCAGACACCTGCTTCTTGCCTCTGTGGCAAGTTTTCAAATACCTACAGGGACCATAATGCCAAATCAGAAAGATCTACACTTAGAAAGCTGGTTTTGGTAACATTAGGAGATCAGGGGAGACATTTTAAATGCTCTTTGGCCTTTACATTTGCTAACTACTGTAGAACTGCAACATGGAGGTGTTAAAAACATTTGATATTTAGCAAGACAAGAAACATCAGTATTTACCTCCTGCTACACTGGAGCAAGTGAAGTGTTCTGGCAGTAATCAGGTTAAAGGTAAAATTGTAATAGTTTGTGCACTAGCAATGCTGCAAAAAATCTCAAATACTTCAGTTAAGCCCTTGGATACTGGCCAGAATGATGCCATACTTGTTAATAGCACTGCTACTGCTTGTTCCAGCACAGAGTTCAGGAGCATTTCTTGGTAAAAATAGTGTCAGTCCCTAGTACCATGTGAAAGTTGCATTCTTTCTGACTCACCAAATGACACTGTCATGAATGCTTATGTTTTCTTGGGACGTAGTCATAAGGAGATGTGGTAACTGAATCTCAACGAAGAAGGAAAGATCACTCGGTTCCCAGCTCATATCCAGAAGGTGAAGGAGAGTTGTCTGCACACATGACAAGGCTGGAAGCAGTGATCTAAATAAAAACACAATGACAATAAAACATGGCAGCTCTAAGTTAGAGTTGAAATATTTGGGCAGCAAGGGCAGACAATCACTGTACAGCAGTTTCCAGGCTTTACCCTGCATTAACTGAACTCTGTGGCAGAAAACTCAGGTTTACTAACACATAAAAAAGTAGCCAATACAAATTGAAATGAAGATGCTATCCCCTGTGGAACCAGCTTAAACAGAGTTTGTGCAACAGCCTGAGTACTGGCAAGAGGGTCTGGCTCTTCTTTTACTGTGGCATTACTCTTGCCAAAGGATCCCATAATAACTTTGCTATTTCTAGAATCTTCCTGCAAAGCTTCAGAAGCAGACTGCAGAATTCTAACCCCAAAATGCAGTAAGTCAATGTTTCAGCATTGATACATTTATTGTGCTTTCCTGCATAGCATTAATAAAAAGGTAACTTGGCATTTTTGATCACGAGATCGATGCAAAGTACAGTCCAACTTAATTAAGGAATTAGACAATAAGTAACAAGTGACATGGGTAAGAAAAAGAATAAATAAATCTCACATAAGTAATGCAAGCAAAGTACTGTACCTGTCATTTATAGCACTAAATCCCTTCACAGAATTGACCAGGAACAAAACAAGCTGATAGTAGGATTCTCGAATCTCTTTGTGCAGCTCAGCACCACAGCCTTCCAAGTTCCCAAAGTAGCTAGAAATTAAAGACTCAGTTTAGTAACCTAGAATTCACTGCTACGTTTCAGGTAGCAGTGCAAATTTTACAAACACAATCTTTCAAACACTCCCCACAAGCAGGAAGGATGTTAAGTTTTGTTGAAAATGCAGCTTGCCACTGTCAGAAAAAGAAAAGAATCCCGTACCAGGAATCAGAAGGTAGGAAGCAAAAGAGGCAGAGAGAATATTCTCTAAGTTCACAAAAAATTACAAAGATGCAACGCTACAGAAGTAGTTACAAGTTAAATGGTTTAGATCACTACAGCTATACTGGATGAAAAACAAAACCAGTCTGGAGTTAGACAGGAACTTAACTAAAGCAATAAATGAAGACTCTACCATCTTGCTGAGTTTGTTGTGATCTGGTTTGAACTGTAAAGATGTTTCTAGGCATCCAGGCTGTGATTCAATTCAATTGCATGACACCCACTGGCAGGAGCAGCTGTACAGCTAAGTNTTGTTTGTTTGTTTGTTTGTTTTGTTTTTAAATGAAGTACTTAAGATATGCATAGTAGCCTAAAAACTAATCTTCAGGTCATATTTTTACTTGATTTACAAAGTAAATTCACAAAAAAAATATGAAGATGCAATGCTACATAGGTCATTACAAGCTGTGGATACATGGATTGGAACTTCCTCCTCTTTTCAGTACACATGACTGGGAGAACACAAGGGCTGTGATATTAAATCACATGGCAGAGACTTGTCTAGATAATGACTTACTTTGTGAAGTCTTTCTGACAGGCTAGAAGCTCTAAGAGGAACAGGACACAGGGTGGATGAAAACAGTGTGGCTGCCCGAGCGAGTCCAGGCACTGGCGGATTGTCTTGAGCACTTCCATAATACTCTGCCCTTGGGATTTTCTCAGAGCAAGAACCTTCAAAACACTGAGGAGAAAAAAACACAACAAACCACACACCTATGAGGACTTCAAAACACTGTGCTTAAAACAACCCCAATAAATCACGAGTACTTGACTAGTTAAACCAGAGCTTGGTATCTACATTCCCAATTGTATTTTAGCTGTGGGATGTTGGAGTGAGTGATAAAACTTCCACCAGAATCCGGCACTCCCTCCACCAGTCCAAGTTTTAGAGCCTAGAACAGACAAGCTCAGAACTGGAAACCTTCTCTTTTGATTTACATTCTCACAGTATCAGGCAATCTAATAAGACACACAGCTAGTCTGTATCTGGTAGCAAGGATTTCTAGTTGCTCCACCACGTTTTCCTTGTTTGCAGATAAGAAG
Organism: Chloroceryle aenea; assembly: GCA_013399075.1. Classification (NCBI taxonomy): domain Eukaryota; kingdom Metazoa; phylum Chordata; class Aves; order Coraciiformes; family Cerylidae; genus Chloroceryle; species Chloroceryle aenea. The sequence goes on along the minus strand of VWZY01003875.1, from coordinate 422,081 downwards.
CAAAATGCCACTGGAGCAGGACAAGAAACAGCCAAGGAATTGTTTGGTTTTTTTTTCACATTCTGAAACTCTGTGCGATAGAAATGAATCCAAAGGAAGTAATACACACTACAAGGCCCTAGATGGTTGTGAATAACTGACATCTGATACATCAATCTGACAGCTATTTCTGGACAGAGTGGCTCTCCCTGCTCCCTTGCAGCTAAAAGATGTTTTATTCCACCCAAAGCCATCTGAAGACAACTTTCTGTGTTTTATAACTGGCAACATTTTCAATCTGCTTACCTTTCGTGCGAAAGGGATTGATCCTTGATAAAGTCTAGGATGTTTTTCAATATGGGATATTTCTCCTTGACAGTAGGCAGAGCTCTGGGCTCCTCCATCGATCTGAACGACAGCAGCCGTAGCCTTCCACGGCTGAGCTGAGATTTTCGTGTAGGAGTGGAAGGAGGTGACGATACATCTTCTTGCTGTGAAACTGTATTCTCTGCAGGCTTACTAGGAAATGCAGATGCTTCTTCTGTTTGGAGGGGCTCAGGAACTTGTTTAGTCTTTGTATCAGAGCGTGTCACTTGGCCCCCCTCTTTTGAGACAGAATGAGTTCCTCCACTGGAGGACAATGAGCGTGCTGCCTGGAAGTCTGTGTCCACAACAGAACCTTTTCTTTGGCTTTTTTCACCAAAGTACTGTTGGGTATCATCAGGGTCTTGGGCTTCCAAACTGTCTGAAGTGGAATGTTTCGTCTTTGCTCTTACAGGCAAAAAGGTCAGTAACAAAAGGCTCTTCTGCATGCAAAGTTTTGCTGTGACACAAAAATTGGAAGAGTTAAAATCAGGACAATAGAACACTATACTTGCTGCCTTCTGCTTAGGAAGGGATTCATCTTGCTTCTTCCGAGCCAAGACAGCCAGAAAATACTGGGTTTCTTATTATATTGATCATGGTGCTGTCAGATACTTCAGTCTAGATGTCCAAATGCTGAAGTTGAACAATCACACTGAACTGTATGAAGCACACATTTTATTCTAATAACATCAGCTGCTGTTCTAACATCAGTTAATTGTGGTAACAAGTATCTACAAAAATAGATGGATGTAAGTTTGAAACCAGGTGACCCAAGGGAGAGGTCACTCCCTGGAGAATTTTCTCATGTACTATTTTCTGCAAAGAACAGCAGAACATGATCCCAGATTGTTAATGCAATGTACACTAGTTTATCTCTTAAGGCATTAAAAATAACCTCCATTGCTAACTTACCTTTTACAGCAAAAATAACAACTAAGATTTACAAGGCCACGCTTTAGTCAACTACCTGGAATGCTTAGACATTTGGAAAGGCAACACTTACCGAGAGTTTCTGGGTTCACTTCACTTGCTTCTGAACTCTGCTTCTCCTCAGCATCATTTCCCCTACCCATCAGGGATTTCTGCTTCATTTCCAGCTGTAGACAGGATGTTAAAATAGTTAAAATATGACTCCCCCTGTGTAACTACACAGCAAGGCAGTATGAAGACTGCATCACATTAAAAGGATTCAATCTCAGGAACAGATGACAGGAATTACTATTCCCTACTGCAGAACCAAAACCCCAGTAAGCTTATGTACTGCTCTTTTAGCCATCAGGCCAGGTAACACAGCCTCCTGCTGAGATGCTCAGGGTTTGTAGCCCAGGACATCATCTTGTTTCTGGATGTACATCAGCCCTCCAAGAAAAAGGCTTCCCCTTTACCCCCACCACTCAGGAAAAGATACACATCTAGTGATGAGATAGCATTCTCCAGGAGCATCATGTCATCTAACTAGCAAGTGCTGCCAGATGCAAACATCACCTGTCGTGCTCAGACTACAGAGCAATCACTCATCTGAACGGGCATCTGCACTCACGGCACCGCTAGCGTGCCACGCTGCCAGGAATACCCCTGCGGGCAGCAGGGAGGAGGGAGGAAGCCTGTTCTGGTATCTTGGGACAATTTGGCCAACCCGCACCTGAGGGGCTCACGAGAGAAGCAGAAACTCAGGCCACAGTCTGCATTAGCTGTTCTCAAAGGCCACAGTTGCTGACACTCAGAATCTCCTGCAGGCTGGTGGAATCTAAATGAATTTGGGGTCTCTGCGGCTGTGGGTGGTGACACGGACACCTCTTGCCAGGTTGGGAGCTGATGACAACACCTCTCCATACAGGGCTTATGTTTCAAGGAGAATTATGTGCAAAACCCATACTCTTAACTGAGGCCAGTTACTTGCTTGTCAGAGAAGTGCTTATTTACTTTTCTGTTAGCAGGCACTACTGTGAGAATGATGCTTCAGACGGATTGCTTTCTAGGCTGTATCTCAGAAAACTCCAACTGCTACACAAGAATCTTCCTAATTAACAACAGACATTCTTGCCAAAAAAAAGTAACAGAGATTTAACCAATTTGGAGTCAAATTTGATCCTGAACACCCGTGCTGATACATCTGGGGCTGAGGGAAGGAGGGGAGGGTAAGAATACATTTAAACATCTAAGTTCAATCTTGAGAAGTGAATTTAATGTTCTTAAGTGAACACAGATGACCTAGAATCAGTGAAGGAAAATGTGGTTCCCCACTACTCCTTAGCATTGCATTGTGAAATATTAAGGTAAATGACATTAACAGAGACCCTCCTGAGTGATCTTACCATCCATAATCTAATTGAATCAGCCAGGGAATATACTTGGGCAAACTCATCACTCAAAGGCACCTTGCCTCCACTGTTGACTGGAAATGAGAGAAAGAAAGAGTCTGGTTTATTTACAGTTCCATTTTTACACAACTTGACGACTTCACTACAATTATGCTAGAACCTTCACTTCACCTCTTAGTCAATGCTTGGAATTATGCCTGTAAGAAAAGTAGGGTATAAAACCTGCCAGCTTTCATATGCTTTAAACACAAGCTGCACCTTGACAGAGTTATTTGCAAAGCTGTGAGCATCTTTCTTGTCTCTTCCCCAAACGGATGCCTGCAGTTATGAAAAATAAAAACCTCTCCCTACACACACAAATATCACTAATGCAAACTGATACCAGAAGGAGCAAAAAATGCTTAGCATTAAAGCTCTACCATTTGGTTATCCTCTTCCCCCCAGCCCCCTTTTCTTCTGCGCCGTGAATTCCTAGAATGGACTTTGAAGATCAACTGACAAAAATTGAAAGACCCAACAAGAGACTTTCCATCAAAACTGGCACAACAATGACTACAAAGAAAAAGACATTCCTATTCAGGAATTCCCTTCCCCCTCCCATTCCCCCATTTATTTTTAATTTTTTTCCTTCTTTTCAGTACACTTCACATGGCATTAGGTGATCATGGGTCCTGAAATTAGCCTGCCCCAGCAGACAGACCAGTGAGGCTATTCACACAGGAGGGTATCTTATCCACTCATTAATTTCACAGCTACTACAGTTTTCAATCTTACTAATTAGATTACAATCTAATGAGATGACAATCTTAATTTTCTTACTGTATAGTTGGATCAATTGTATAGACAAAAGGACTAAAAGCAATAATGACTTAAGTCATCAAGCCAATCTTGGTGTCAATCATTTTTACCCATAACTTGATAGCTCAAAAATGTAGGATGCTTAGCTTCAAAATTGTGACAGGAAGTGAAAGCCTGAAATGAAACCTTTCAAACCCAAGCAACACCTTATTATCTGATACTTCAAATGTGTCAATGAGCTCAGTGGAAGGATGGTGCAAGTTTAAAGGTTGGTTCATTTTACCTACTGAAAAAATATATATACACAATGGGCATTAGGCAAGTTAAAAGCAAAAAATTACCTTGTATTAAAAAAGAAAATAAAAATTAAGAAATATAAAAGTTGAGATATATATATTTATATATTTTGAGATTGCCAAGGTTAATTTCCACAGTGTAACATTCCAGGAGGTAACTCACACCTTCTCCACTCTCAATAATTAAAACCATCTATAAGTTGGTGTTGGCTTTTAGAAAATACAGAATGAGAGTGGAAAATGATGCAAGAACCTCCAAGCACTGGGAGCCACACTGCTCTGAATTAAAACCCCAGAGGATGTCACTACTCTCTTTATGTCTTTTTAAGACTTAGTAGCTTATGATGGTTGATATTTGGACAGAGCTCTGAGGATAAAAGCACATGTCAATAAAAAATAAACCCTCTAGAGAGAAGGCTTCCCTCATCTACCTCAATGCTGACTTCTTTAGACAGAAAAACTCTTTAAAAATTACCAGACTAAACCGACGTTTCCAAGTTTATAAACTGAACTTTAAGGCAGCCTTTACAAAGTTTAAGTCTCCATTATTAAGATAGTCTAATATTAGAGTTACCATATTTCTGAAGCTTCTCATACAAATCTGGAGTGAGATACACCAAAGCAGCAAATGTGGAGTTCACAGCTTGATCAACAGTAGAACCAGCAACTATATCTGTCTTTGGGGTCTGTTTTTTACATGCCTGTATAAGTCCTTTGAAAAGTTCAGATTTTTGCCCACTGAAGTCCTGGGCAGGATCTGATTTTGCAAAGTCGATAAGAAAGTTACGGCAGTCATCCTGGTGACAGCTCCTAGCCTGGAAAGAATGTTAGAAAACAGTTACTTTCATACTATCTGAAAACTGGTGCAGCTCATTTCTACAATAAAGTCAACTTGCAGTAAATCTGCTGCAGTTGGGCAACCTGAAAGATTCATTCCTCAAGGCGGGGGGGGTGTGTGTGAACTGATGATCTTTGAAGGTCCCTCCCAACCATTCCATGATTCTAGGGAAATGGAAACTAATAAAGGGTGCAGGACAAGTTTCTTTCCTCCCTGGTATTTGAATTAAACAGCACAAGTGATGACAACTTTAGCCCAACAGCAAAGGATGCTATAAAGTAATGGAGCCTGACTGAAAGCGTGCGACAGACGGGGAGTTCGCGCCGATGAAGCAAAAGCCGTGGGGTCAGCACCTCTTTTTTATCTTGGTGCAGTCTGCTGCTTTGCCTGGCTCCCAGGAGCGCCTCAGGACACATCTGATGCCTGAAGACAGGTTTCCACAGAGGAGAATTAAGAACTGATGTTACTTTCAAAGGAGGCAAGTCTGCTTCACTACCTAGTTCTGCAAGAAATCCAGAACAGACACTTCAGTCACTAAATATTTTGTTTGGTTTTTTTTACAGATTAATGAAAATAATAAATGTTAAACATTACAAACAGACTGAACAAGTAATTTACCAACACTAATTTTTGTTTCTCTAATTTAGTGCAGAAATCTGAGGTACCCTTCCTTTAATGACAGTGTCAATACCTGACTGTGACAATGTCACATTATGGCAGGACTTCAAATTAAACATTTTTGCTGCTCATAACCATAGAAATTCCCCAAGTTGCAAGAGCTTGTTCTCTTACTAAAGACATAATAATTTGCTCTGTGTAAGCATGCTCATGTGAATAAAAGGAGGAAATACTCTCTGATAGTTCCCTAGATTCACAGGGAAGTACCTGCCTCATTTCCCAAGGTAAGTGCTGACCATCTGAGGGCAGCAAGAGCTCTTTAACCTTATTTAATTTCTCGGAAGTGGTCATTTAATTTAGATTTAGGGAGCCAGACAGAAGTGTTCTGGTTTTGAAACTAAAGAATAAACAACTCTTTTTTTGTTTTGGTTTGGGTTTTTTTTGTTGGTTAGTTGTTGGTTTTGTTCTTCTTTTGCTCTTGTATCCATCCCCTACTTTGTATTTCACTTTTCCTCAGTGGCAGAAATCCAGAGTGTACTTAAGTTCTGGAATTAGCCAAACTTAATTTGCCAATTCAAATTTAAATCAATACCAAATGCTCACGTGAAACTTTTGAAATCATTTGTCTTCTAAGCTCTGTATTTTTTTTCAGTTTGCTGGCTCCATATTCACACCACTAACAGGGGGTGGATCACAGCACCAGGGAACAACTTTAAAAGAAGAAGGAACAGGAGGAACTGAAGATTGGGCAAACTCTGCTATTACTTCATAAATTAATCCAGCTTAGCGTGATCACTTCCAAGGGTCTACATCTTCCTAACACTGGCTCCTGGTTACCAGATAAATCACAGGGATCCCTGGGATGTTCTCCAAGTGGTCCCACACACAGAACAGCAGCCAAGCTTGCCACAAAACCTGGGTCCAGCTCAACGACCGAACTTTGCTAAGCAGCACCACAGCAACTCTCCCATCGTCAGACGAGGGACAAACAGCAAAGGGACTTCCTTTTCCCAGGGGATTTGAAGCACAAGGTCCTTGTATCTCCTCTTTATATGGCATCACAACCTGAGGAGCAATGAACCACACTCACCTCGTAGTGATTTCAGCGCCATGCTTCGGGAAGCCAAGCGCCCCATCAGCCGGGATACAAGAAGCTGTAAATCCAAGCCCCAAGAGACGGCAACATCTGGGAGGCCATAAGCAGTGACGGAAAACTTGTAGCCCCACTCATTATTACTGCTGTCAGAGTGAAAGAGAAACTGCAGCCGTGGGCCAGCCTTAAAGGTCACTTTCTACAGAGCAACAAAACAGTCATTTTGCCAAATGTACATGACAGGAAGACGTTTCAGGGTAATGAATTTCCTTCAGCAACTGTGGGGTTTTTAGTATTATGTTCTGGCTATAACAGATCTAATTCCCACCCCCCTCCCCAGCTGAATGAGAGCCCCACAATGCTAAGCATGTAGAATTTCTATTCAATAGATTAATGCGAAATTTTATAGATAATTGAGCTTTAGAAGTCAGAGCCATAAGCCAACAGAGAAGCCAACACTGCAGACACAGCGTGGCCACGGGAAGCGCTACGCTTGTCTCGTGATGGTTCAAGATTGAGAGGGCAGAGTGTCAACAGAGTAAGTTTTATCCATTTAATTACTGGCAGTTAAACATGATCATTACTTTTTGCTTTGACCAAATGCTCCCGTGATACCAGTAACAAAGAGGGATTCTTTACTCATTCACTCCTTTGCAGACCTCCTTCCCCACCCCCTGCCCCCACCTTTGAGATGGAATAAGCACACACTCATAGAAGCACACAGCCCATTAGACAACAGGTTTTCCACAGGAATCATAAGAAATTCTTAAGATCGGATCGATCACTTGGTTCAGAATTTTAAGGGTGCTCACCTTAGGCCACTTCTCAGTGCCAACCTTTGTATCGTAACGAGTTTTTGCACCTCTGGCATCAGTAAACTCCAGGTAATCATACCTGTGAAAATTGCAATTCATTACTTCCTAATTCACTTTTTTGAGTATTGGGGGAAAATATTAGCTTTTGGATTTTCACAAGTGCTGCATCTCCGTGTACCCTGTCCCATCTTTCTGAACCACTCCTGCCTTGCTTCACGTGGCTGCCAAGGAATTTGTTTCACGTTTCAACACAACGGTCTCAGCAAACACAGACTTGATTTCCTGCAGAACCTTCCCAACTCTTCAGATTTGGGAGTGGGTGCTAATTTTAACTTCTGGCATGTGCCTTAACTAAGCAGTAGCCTGATATGTTAACAAGAAAAACCAAGCCAATGGTTTTGCCTGAAAAGGACAAAATAAATACCACAAGCGCACGCTGGGGCGGTCACGGAAATATTACAAAACAGATGAAGGCCAATGAAAGCAAAATTCATATGAACAGCAAGGCTGTACTTCAGCCAGAAGTGGCTTCCAGCACGAGAAATCATTCAAAATGCACATTATATTTTACACAGGACAATGAAGAACTGAACTGGCACAACTGGAGTGCAAGAAGTATTCCTTGGGCACTGAAACATGAATTGATTGCCCCTCTGTAAATAGACACTGGACTCTAACATGGCACAAGATTCAATTACCTCCTTTCAGTTTCACATTTTTCATCAAATTCCACCTCAAAGTAAGTTGCCCCATGACAGAGGAAGACTGAGACCTCGTGGCAATTATTTTCATAGTTATGAGGCGATTCCATTGTCCATGTTCGCAATACCACAGGCTGTTCTTGCTGCCAGCTTTCCATTTCCATCTGTAGATCAAAAGTACAGTTTTGAGATACAAACAGAAAGCATTTAAAACAAAAAAAGAAGAAAATATTACCACACTAGATTTTTGTGTTTGTACTTTCAAGTTGCAAGATGCACATATAAAGTGGCATTCAAAAACCTGCAGAACTTATTTACAGCTGACCTAGCTATAAACATCCTTGATAACCAGGGTAAGGAAGCACTTCTAAAGCAAAATCCATCTAGTCTACTGAGGGAGGAGAAAGTTTCACCCCAGAAGCATCTACAAGTCTCCAGTGATAACAAGAAGAGAGTCTGGATGACTAATGCAGATTTAAGAATCTACATGACAGACTTTGTTGGCATCTCCACAAGCAATGAAAAACTAAAACCATTAAGCACGTACTATTTTCAAATTAAAATGTTAAGCACTCACTATTTTTAATTCATTTTCCTCTTCATCCTCAGAATCCCCCCTTCCTATCTACCTTCCATGCTTTGCATTCCAGCTGCACATTCTGGTCACTTTGCTCATTTTCCATAACACTACAGACAAATTTCAGTTCTTCACTCAACATGTCATTACACATCCCATGCTTTTGGAAGCTTTCCAGCTCTTTTCAAACACTCACCAGTAGAATTACCCGAGTTTTCTATAGCTTTCTTGCACCTTTGCTTTTGTTTCACCGCACTTAATGGTGCCTTTAGCTTTAGTTACCTTATGAGGCTCACTACAAAGGCTTTTCAGTGGTTCTATCAAAGTGCTGAATCCCTGTAGCAGAGTACAGTGTGGAATGTCTAAAGTGCAAAAATCCAACAAGAAGATGACCTAGGAGAAAACACAGGTCTCATGAAAACACAGGTAACCAGAGCCGTGCTACCCGGGAATGGTACAAAATCCCAAGGGTCACTTACCAGCTGACGAGTTGCCATAGCAAAGACAGAGTTACTTATTTTTTCTACTATTGTTTTGCCACTATATTGAGATAAAAGTGACTGCAAAATCGTTCTGATATTTGACAGGAACTGGCCCACATCTAAAGAGAAAAAAAACCCTTAATAGCCACCTTAAGATTTGCTACCACAACCTGCTTTATGAAACACTTAAGCGCGTGATGATGTGCACGAGGAGGAGGAGGAGGGCAGCAGGAAAGCATCTGCTGCCCAAGGCAGTGACACTCAAGTGAAAACAATTCAGAGAAGTTGTGTGTGATATTTCTATTGTGGAATCGAGTCATGCTTATCAACTACTACAAAAAAGATGAGTGATGAGTAATTTAATCAAACACTCCAAGATAGTTCCAATAATCTCCGTGCATCCAGCAGCCTCCCTAGGCAACTCAGAAATGCAGCTTAAGTAAGGAGTGAGGCTGGTTAAGTCTTAGCTATAACATCACTCTATTTTTAAATGTAAGACAGGAACACCTCAAACTTATTTATACATAAATAACACAAATATGAAGTAATTTGACATGACATTACACCTCCCTTAGTACTTGGCTCAATTAAGTACTTAATACGGAGCTGCTGCACCAAGGAAAAAAAGATATCCAAAGAAACACATCAAAAAAACCTCAACAAAACAACATCAAAACCCAAGCAAACCACAAAACCACCCATCCCAAACCACTGTAGCAAAACATCCCTCAGAATTGCCCAGCTTCTTAAGCAAGCTCCTTTCTTCCTGCTGTCACAAACATCTAGGAAAATACACATCACCAAACAGGAGCTTGTCAAAATAAGGGATGTTTGAAGAACCCAAAATATTTAAATGCAAGTCTATAACTATTTGTTGGGGTCTTTTTCCTCAGTATATGGCCCCCATAAACTCACTGAAATGTTTTCTGGGGGTTCTCTCAACATTAAATTACTGGTAGAGCTTTAAGTTACTCAATATGCCTACAAACTCCTTCCTAGAGAGATAAGAAATGCTCTGACAGTTACGAGTGTGCCTCAGGCAACCACTGGGAAAGGCTTATTATACTGCAATTTGCAAAATCCCAATTTAAACTCCTGTATTACACCACACTTAATTCTGTATTCAACCCCAGCACTTACAGTTTTTAAGTATTTCTACTGCAAGATCCTTGGCTGAATCATCGCTACCCTTAAGTTGCAGGTAGCACCATGAAAGGAGGCTACCTTGAACAGACCAGAATAAGGAAGACAAGACTGTGCCACTTTCTTGCTGTGCAACATCCAGCATCATCATTTCACACTGAAAAATAAAGAAGGGAACGAAAGGAGATCCTTTAGCACTGCAGAATGACACACAGCATGGACTAAGTAAACCGTGATGGACATCATCATCCCACTCAGCCCACAAAAAAAAATAAGCTGGAATGCCAGCTGACAAGCAGCATGTAACACCGTGAAGCAACTGATGGATTTTGATCTGATAAATCACAACTTTAACAGGAAAAGCCACGGATGAGTCACTCTGTATTCTCAGCACATTTTTTTCTGTGTATGTAAATGCCCCTCTGCCACTCGCACCTCCCTCCGTGGCACGACCAACTCTAACCTCCCAATATGGGATGATCACTGCTGGTGCCTCGTGTTGATGGGGTGCTGTAAAGTCTTTGTGATGCTATGGAAATCTACCACATCTTATACATTACTCACTTGACTATTAAAAAGTTAATTTTTAAAGGAAAATACCTCAACTGCTTGGAAAAAAATCTAACCCTGCAGACTTGAATGTTATCCCAAAGGCCAGAAAACCTGCTTCTTTAGCACACATCTCAGGCATGCAGCTGTGTTTGCATGCATACTAAAAACCACAGCAAAAAAAGTAGGAAGAGGAACAGTGGAAAGACAGTTACCTCTCTTGCTGCCACCAGCAGAAGGGTATCCATGACTGACAGCACTTCACTTATGTCAAAATTTGCAGAAACTCCTTTCTCTGGTAATAATAAAAGTCCACCTGGATCTTGATCACTACAAAACAAAAATCTTCTTACTGATCAACAAGTGGCACAGCTCCAAGTCACAAAATTAGCTATCCTTGGTACAAATCTGTAGAGATCCTACTGTATAATTAATATGACAATGGAAAGTTTGGGTTCTGAAGACTCCAGGCTGGTTAAATGAATACCAACCATCACCACTGACACACAATCACAAGAAAACCCATTTCAGAATTGAAGACAGCACAGGAGAAGCCCGAGAGCAATATCTTGGGATTTCAGCATCAACCTCAGGCAACAATTTATATTTATAAATCAATGTTTTATCTACCAGTCCAGTTAAACATATTAAGTAGCAGCATTCTCCTTTCTAAAGTCAAGTCCATGTCAGGACCCTTTACCTGAAGTGGGAACACAAGGATCTGAAGGCAAGATGTACAGACTGCTTATGCTCTTGCTCTGTGATGTTTTTCTAGAAAAGGAAAAAGATTTCTTGTTATAACATGTTCTCTTTCCCTCCCCTGTGAGAAAGAATTCTAATGTCTGCATTCTACTCTTCCTTTTGGGTAAAAAAGTCAGGGTTAGCTCCACTTTCTTTGGATAAGCTGGAGAGAGAGAGAGAAGGAGGAAAGTAAAAAAGAGGCAAAGAAAGAAAAAGAAAAAAATAAAAGAAAGGTTTTTATTTTAATGGCACTTAATATACATTATTTGACAAGAACAATCGTTCTGAATCATCCTCTTTTCTGCATTGACAAAAAAAAGGCAGGTACTAAACAATTAATTTCTGATGGAGTGGTTTACCATCATGGTGAAGAGCTGGTGTCTCCTGGTCTGTCTGTCAGGGAAAAAGATTGCTGCTCCACTGAGCAAGGTGTTCTTCACTTCCTCCTTCAGCACCTTCAGTGGCACCAAGCTGCTGTCCCCCATATCCACTACTGCTCAGAGGAAAAGAAAAGAGAATTGCAAGTTCCAGTGAACACTCCATCTGTTAGGGGCATAACTGAATTAGAAGTCTTGTTTTACACAACTTCAAGCCCATTATAGGCATAGAAAATGAGAGGAAACTTTTAGAAGAAATATTGTTCTCAGGATAGTTTTATTCACTGAATAAATTAATTCTAAGAACATTAAGACTTGAAAAAGTACCAGAGCTAGTAAAGTTCTCTAGATGTGACAGCTTCTACATAAACTGCTGTCTCAGGCTTGCTTTTCAAGAGACTGTTAGGTAATAAATGGAAAAATTACACCTGAATAGAGAGGATGCCATCCTACTCCCAGGGAAATCTAACGTGCAATGCCCATTCTCTTCCCTGTGTTTCTGTAAACCTTACAGGCTCCTTGTAAGATTATTTATAGGAACAATCAGAAATTAATGAGCCCTGGTAACGTTACAGTTAAAGGATCCCATTCCCTGCTGGGTCAAGCAGGTGATACATTTGAAAAAGGTTTTCTATTGCAGCTGTTTCCAGGCTGCATGGTGTGAGAAAGTCTGTAAAAGCATTTCATGGGATCAAGGGAACTTTCACTGGGACTGGCTAATTAGCACACACTGACCTGAAGAACAAAGGAGCAGGAGCTGATTCGGCCTCTAGGAATAAATGCCTTTCCCCACATTCTAACTTGTCAGGCAGAACAGACAGCACAGTTGATAGGTTTCATATAAATTACCTTCACACAAATGTCTGTAAAGCTCTTCGGCAGCTTCTGCGTGACCAGATGTTTTGCTCTGGGAAGCTTCTTGAGGTTTAGTAGTTTTATTATCTCCAGTAAGTACAGAGAAGCAGCTCTGGAGAAGCTGCAATAGCAGTGTTTGAGCAAAGATACATTCTTCCCTCGGGCTGTAAGAAAACATAAACCCAACAGAAGCAAAACTAGGAGAGAAGCTCTTTTGCACCAAATAGATAATACCATGAAAGTCACTATCTCAGATGGATAAAAACCACTGAGTAGAGAGCACATAACCAGAAAAAGTATAGCTAATTTAATCTGCATCTCAAGCTTACAGAATGCTATGGTTACAAACCCATATGGCAGCAGTAGGAAAATGTTATTTATGCAAATCATGTAGCTTAGGAAGAAGAAACTGCTGCAATTAAACTAAGCATACTTTATTTATACATACACACACAGATCAGTGCTTCACCACACAGTAAAAGGGACTTACTTTTGATGAAGTTTATTGTAAAAATTCCAGAACAGCTGCAAATCAAGGCCTGTGAAATCTAAAAATGACTTGTATTTTAATCCACTCTCCTTCTGTTGAACCTTAAAAAGGCAAAGAAAATGCAGGATTGGAAAATTAACTCTCTACAGAGCACAACTTATTAAAAGTAAATCCCTGAGCCCTGGGTTTAAAGCAGCCTAGTTTCCTGTAAGCTCGCAGCTAAAATGAATTCTTGCTGGCAGGGAGGTATGAGGAGCAAAAGAGACCTTGACTCTGTGCAAGCACTGTTCAGTAGTAACTAAAATATCCCTGAATTGCCAACATTTGTCTCCAGAACAAATCCAAAACAGAGTCCCATACAACCTGCCATGAAGGAAATTAACCCTACTGAGGCCAAAACCAGATCACAGCCAAAATGAGACTGCCCAGGTCCATGCTCTGGATGAACAAAACACGACTGACACATATCCTCAAAAGCAGGGTACATTATGCTGACAGACATCAGCACGTAGCAGCCATGTCTCTTAACTGTGTATGGCTCACTCTAAATAGTTATTTCTCCTGAAGAGGAGATGTTTCAATCTATGCAACTTCCCTAGCTACCTCTCTGTGCTTTCCAGGTGCTTGCTACAGAGCTAGCTGCACAAACAGCCTGCAGAGCATCCTCCCCTTGTATCTACACCCAGCACTGTAACCNGTTTTTCCTCCTGTTGAGGTGGAACTGCCTGGGTTTCAGCTTGTGACCATCACCTCTCATCCTGTCACAGGGCACAACTGCAAAGAGACTGTCCCTGTCTACTTGACACCCACCTGATACTGAAAAATGTCTCTTAACTCTCTTCTGGACCCAAAGCAAGCACATTCCAGTCAACTTCAGTAAACAAACAGAATGTTGTTTTTCAGAAAACAAGTTTTTCCTTTAGTTTTAAAACTTGTTGGCACCCACCACTAAGTCTTGCTTTATCCAATCACAATTACTGTTAGAACAGCCTAATTACTTCTAGCATAGCCAATACACACTTAAAAAAGAATTACTAGCTACAAATACCAAATCCTGTGCCAGCTGCTGGATGAAATGAAGAGTCTTCAGCAGGAGAGTTGTGCCACAGACGGTATCATCATCAGTCTTCCGGCACTGCAAACAGCTCAGGCTCCTGTTGGGCTCATCCCGCACCAGCCGAAGGTACCCAAGAACACTCAGGCCTTGGACACCCAGCCGTTCTGCTGTGTCTTGTCTCGTGCACAAGAACTTTACCATCAAGTACTAGAAGAAGATAAAAATGGTGTAAGATCTGTGTACAAATTTGGCTTTTAAAAGGCGTGAGCGAGCGTATGTGAGGAGGCTGGAGGTGGGGGTGTGGAGGAACAGCCTTAGTCCCTGTCAGACACCTTCAGAAGTTGAAAATACCGAGCCTGGGATTCAGGCTAAGCTTGAACTCTCCCCACATCCCCAAAAAAGTCACAGCGATGGTTTTGTGAGCTCTACAAACTTAGTTAATTCTTAGCAGCTCCTTTCATTCTCCAGACTCTGTCCCTTGGCTCTTCAGTTAGAGCACTTTTGCTGGTTAAAGTTCTTAGCTGCATTTAAAAGCAAGGAGAGGATCAAGACATAATATTTCAACCCTACTTTCCTGCAATCTGTCCAGAGAGGTACAGGATGCAGAGGTGAAGGGAACAGCAAGCTCTGCCATCCAGTCGTACCTAGTAACTCTGCAGAATCATAAGTCTCAGGGAGTAAGGGTCACACAGATGACAGCAGAAGGTCCTAGCAAGCCATGATGGTTTTAGAAAAAAAATAAATCCCAGCTGACTTTTAACTGGGCCACCACTTCTGCTGCTTTCACAGTAAAAAAAGGACAGGGGAGCTACACAACAGTCGATCCCAGAAACAACATCAGTGCAGGGGCTGAAAAGCAAAGTTTCCTACTTAAGCACTACAAACCAAAACCCATCCTCTGCCACTTGTGAAGCAGAAAAGTCCCACATTCCTCAAGGAAATCAACATAACTGATGGAACAGCTCAGTAATGGTTTGTCCCTTAAAACAAGGGTTGAAGAGCCTGACACTGAAAGAAGAAATGCTGCAACTACGCAGTAGTGAATTCTTCTAGATATTAAAATCAAGCAACAACCATGCCATCCTGTTTAGAAATACTTCCTTGTGATAAAATCAGCATTCTGTGCATCGTCATCTAATGCAGCACTAAATTTAACCCCAAAGCACTGTTTAGCTGCAGCTGTAGGTGTGTGTGTACAGAGAAAGAGAATAAAACCCAGAGGACAAAAGACAAATCACCCAATTAGCTCGAAGCCCATTGCTTTTTACCTCTACCCCAAAGAGGTCTCCTTGCACACAAAAAAGAGTTATGTTTATTCCAACTGGCACTACAACCAAGCACAGAGATGAGCCACTGCTCACTGTGACGGGGTCAATGGATTTCCATGGTTTCTTACTTGGGAAATTCTGCACTGCTGCATTTTGACATCGACTTCGTCCCATTCTTCTTCCACTTCAAACCAGCCAATAGGGTCATCATCTCCCAAATCATCACTCGAGCAACTGCTTCTGCATGTGAAAGAACGTTAAGCTTTGTCAAGAAAAAGTTTAAAGAAGCTGCAAAGCTGTCAATAGGTCAGCAAAGTGGTTTTTCCATGTTATGGCCACAAGGGCAACTTTCACATTCCCAAACTCTAGTGGATGAAAGGTAAGAAAATTCATGGTCCCTACCACTCCTAAGCAACAGCTGACTCGCCATCCCTGGAGGTGTTTAAGGAAAGACTGGATGTGGTGATTCGTGACATGGTCTAGAGAGACCTTAGTGTGGCCTTTCACACTTCAAGGGGCCTGTCAGAAAGATGGGGACAGACTTTTCAGCAGGGCCTGTTATGATGGGACAAGGGAGGATGTTTTTAAACAAAGAGGGAAATTTAGACTGGAGAGAAGGAAGAAAATTTTTACACTTGAGGGCGGGGAGAGCCTGGCCCAGGCTGCCCAGAGAGGTGGTGTCTGCCCCATCCCTGGCACCATCCCAGGGGAGGTGGCCGGGGCTCTGAGCACCCTGCTCTAGGTGCAGATGGCCCTGCTCAGTGCAGGGGGTTGGACTAGAGGAGCTTGAAGGGTCCCTCCCAACGCAAACCAGTCTGTGACTCTGAGAAAGCAGTTTAATAAAGGCTAATTAACACATGATCCCCCTAGAAGTTGTTTCTGCTATCAGCGAGCTACACCTCAAGTAGAAAGTTTATTATATCCCTTTTTAAACTGGTCTTTAAATCAAGAGGCTGAAGGCAACAGCTCCATACACATTTCCTCAAACACATCAAATGGAGGCTCATGAAAATCCAACAAGTAACAGTTAAAGATGCACCTTTTTTACATCCATTGGAAGAATTCTCCATAGCCCAAGCAGCTTTACAAAAAAGATCAAACACAACACTTATTTACCATGCATTCCCTACAAAAAAAAAGTTCACTTATACCTGGATTTTAAGAATTGTTTGAATTCCCTCAGCTTCCACTTGTCATAGCTTTCAAATCTCCTGAAGTGCTCCTCTGCGTGGAACTTCTCCGACGCGCTGTTGTAAGCGAACACCAGCCCACACTGGGCCCCGATGGCACCTCTTCGGACCTACAGGACAAACCCAGAGCACTCTCAAGACTGGCCATAAAGGAAGGTGTTGATTTCACAGGAAAAAAGAAAAAAAAATAAATACTGCCAATATCAATCTCAGAATGACCCAAGGGAAAATGAAACGTGTTTGGAGAAATGGTTCTGAAAACTTCTGTAACTTGCTGAGCCAGGATTGTGTACATGGTTTATTAAACTTGGTACATGGGTAATTAAACTACTGCTTGGGCTTAAATAAAATTCAGTTGCAGAAATCTTACTCAAGTTTTATCCTGGTCACAAGATTTTGCTTTTAAACCAGGTAAAAATCACACCCTGTGTTCAAAGTACACCGCTGTCTCTCAAATTTGAAGACCCAGTGTTTAATCTGAACTCAAATGCTGTATGTCTTGAAACCTGGTAAAAAAAATATTCAAAGGTCTGTAATTTTACAAATAAATCCATGCTCTTTAGTGAGAAACCATACACCTCAGGCTCACTGGCTTGAATGTATCACAAGATACAGACAAAAGCAACAGAAACTAAATATCTTCACTGCACGTTTGCAGTACCCTGAAACAATTTAAGGCTTCCATTTCCTCAAGTTCCCTGGGACTTACATAAAGGCAAAACCCCCAAATGAAACCATTGCATCACTCATTTGAAATTTCAGTTTGTACAACAAAAAAATAATTCTAATTCAACTCTATTAGGGGAAAAACCAGAAGGGCTTTTACTTGAAAAAGCACAGAGGAGCTACATACCTTTATTCTAATCTGTGTCACTTGAAATGAAGATTCGGTTCCAGTAGAAAGAATGATACTTGCTCTGGTCTTCCCAGTTTCAGTAAGAAAACCTAAAGCAGCAGCAGGAATGGGGTGAGGTTGGAAGGAGTGCTAGGGCAAGCTGTCTGAAGGAGAATAGCAGGATTGTGGACTAACTGGGGCAGGGGGGAACAAAACCACTCTGCTTTTCTAGGGAAATGCTCGTTAGGAAATATTCCCAAATAAAAGAGTAAAAGACAAGTTAAAGAAGATTGTGTCATGTTATTGTACACTCCCACAGAGCACAGAGGTGTCTGCAGCCTGGCTCTCTCCAGGGAATGACCTATCTACAGCTCCTTCAGCAGTGTTTCCACACTGAAGTTCACTGGTAACTCCCAAACATAACTTTGGTTTATGGCTCTGTCCACTGGTAAAACTCCCTGTTCCTCAGACTACGATCCAGAAAACATCAGAAAACAACCCACAAATAACTCAATGAACCCCAACAGGAGCAGAAGGGTAAAATAAGCATCTAGAATGAGCCCAGTTTTCTGCCACAATAGCTTTCATTTACTGGTAGCAATGCACAGGGCAACACACAATTTTTGGAAAATAAAAAAGATTAGGTGGCATTTCACTTAAAAAAAAAGTCAAAAAAAGACAAATCTGTTTCTTTAGGTTGCATCCAGTACATAAACCCATTACATTACAAGGACAGGCTTTAAAGGAGAATTAATAGTTACATGCAGTCAGTGAGAATCTCACTGATTTCTGTCCTCTCTCTCCACCAGCGTCTGGGAAATGAGCAGTGAATGATTCACGACTTCAACCCACAAAATGCACTCTAGAACCACTTTCCTTGTGACAGCTCATCACTCACTTCCACACAGAGTATCAATAATTGTCCCCCAAATCCATTCTACTGTTTGTTTTGACAATAAAGTGGCTCCTGAGAAATCCATCCTGTTGTAAAATAGAATTTACATCTTGGGTTTGTTTGGGTATTTTTTTAATTATAGAGCTTCTGTGTAGTAAAACTCTGGAGTAGAACTAACTGCATATGCTACATACACCACAACAGCCTGTTAACAGCCTTTGTGTCTGCTTGAATATTCTGGATTTTAAGTCCAGGTTCTTACCATCCCCAGTCCATGGCTCTACAAGGAGGTTTTCAGGTCCTGATTTATCTTCTTTTCCCTTTACATCACATGCTTGTAAAGTTAGTCGCAATGGTTTTCCTAAGTAAGAAAATCAAGAGGTTTATCAAATTCATAAAACAGAAAGTCTGTTTGTCCAGTTTTAAGCTCTTTATGCAGAAAACAAATGAAAAGAATTGCAACACTGAGATTTTTGTCATTGTCGGACAAAAAAGGGAAAAGAAGAAGAAGCTACAGTACAAGAGAGACAGTAATGGAAAATGGCTTGAGTTTTAGGTGCAGAGAGAAGGACAATGAAAAGCACGACACACTAATGTTCCTTCAACTGTGTGCACGCTTTGGAATTCACAACACAAACTCCCCTTGTCCTGCAAAAAGCAACAGCTACTCTGGGAAAAGCAAAGTCATTTTCCAAACTTCGAAACTAAATTATTTTATAATTAACTTATTCTTTGGCAGAGGCCAGGAAGTCCTGACATAAGAATACTAATAGGCAAGCAAAGGGAAAAATTCCTCGTGAGAGACTAAGGATAATTTCAGAATTTGACACCTGAGAAAACAGATTTATCAGACAACTACAATGGCTAGAGCAAAATCCTATCACCATGTGGCAGACTGTGCACAGCTCTACACTTCTGACACAATCAGATTAATTTATGAAAGTGAAAAGAACTGCAAAGAGATGCCAATGACATTACATTTAAATTTCCACGTCTCCAAGAGAGACCACTTACTGAGGCTAAGCACACAAAAGGAGTGTGTCAACAAAAGAATCAAAATACTCCGTGTCATTTGCCTCGTATCAGTACAAACCCTGCCACCACCTGGATACAGGGGCCACTGTCTACAAAGTTCATGGTTTCTCCCTGGTTCAATTCTTCCATCACAGAAAGCTGCTCATCACCAGAACAAGCAGCAAACCAACTCAGAGCTGCACGCTGCCTTTGGTGGGTAGAGCAGAGGAGTCAGGCGTTGCTCACGTACCGTATTTGTAGAGCAGGTTCTGCCTCACTGTTGCCATGGAAGCGATAAGGGATGAAGCCTTGTATGGAGTGTCCAGATGATCAGTGATTGTACAAAGGGAACTCAGCACTTTAGCGACACTCCCTCTGGCTAAGGCAAAGGCCAAGAGTGTAAGTTCAACCTCTGGAGTAGTACAACAGCTGAGGAGGAAAAAAGAAAAAAACAAACCACCACAATAGTACAAAAGGAAAATTCAGGACATTTTGGTTTTACATAAAGACAAATAATGCTCACATGAAAAAAAATCTCTACGCTGCTTGTTTCTTATGTTTCTGAATTTTTTAAGATACTAAAACCAGAGCAGTAGAGTAAAAATGAGGCAAATTTGCTGTACAAATCCTTCTAAACCACTTTCCACTACATCAAAATACATCACCACAATCTCACCTTGTTATTCTTATAAGGAAGCTATCGACTTCTTCCAAAACATTTGGAGATAAGAAGCTTGAAAAATCAGTAGAGCCCGGCGTAAGGGACAGAGGTGGCATGTGTTGCAGTGCTTTCCTAGTAAGGGGGACAGAAGAGAACATCAGAAAGCCAGATGGAATCAGAGAAAACAGCCTCCTAAAATTAATTGGACATTTGAATCTCCCTGCTTTTCATGAGTAGGTCTCTACAAATAGATTCTGGGTGCAGAAATTCTATTGACACTGAGAAGCTGTTTAAGGACAGTATTGCATTCGAGGTGGGGAAAGTTCAATGACTGCTAGGTAAACTTGACTCTCAGCTTCATCACCTCAGATTTAATGAGACAAATAAATCAAGATGTTTTGAATTAAACGTATGACAGCATTAGAAATAGCTTAGTGTCCAAGTACTGCCTCATTTTAAATAGTTCCAGAATTGCGTAAGGGAAAATTGCTTTTAAGTTCTTTCAGAACGATTACAGCAACTATGAGAGAAAGCTGCAAGTTTAGATGAGAGTTTTTTGTTGCTTCTGTGTTTCTGTGATTTCTTAGGGTAACATAACTACCCCTGAAAACAGGCATTTGGAAGTGGCTTCAGCCAAGCCATGCTATCCATAGCCAGAGCTGGAGTTTGGCTTTTGTAATTCCATACACTGAATTTGTAATTTCAGAATGCCTGTTGTTAGTCAAGACTTCTCCTTTGTAACTTTCCTAGGCTTTGTTAGATCCACGTTATGTTTCCATCAGATACCTCAACTGCAGCAAGACTGAAAGCTCGGAACTGTGAACCTTCCTCAGCAGCAAGCGCCTCTGGAGTCATCTAAACGAAGAGGGCTCAGGCATGACACAAATTAAGGGCAGGCTTAATGGACTTTAGCCTACAGCATTCATTAACCTAATGAGCAGTGCTCTTAGCTGGTGGCATCACACTAAGCTCTGTAAAAGCCGATGTGGGTGTGTATGAGTTTTATCAGGATTCCAATCCTTCAAGTCACCCAGCAGAAGCGTTTGGCAGCCAAACAGGGAAAGGTTACGAGGCAAACGGCCGCTGGCCACCAGCAGCCTTCTGCACACAGGGCATCACCCAGCTGCAGCCCAGCTAAGGCTGGCCTCAAGCAAAAAACTGCTGAAAATGAAGCTTTTAAGATCCATTCCTAAGTGGAAGGTGTCCAATGTTTATAGTCAATAAAATTAGCAACGTTTATTTTAGTTTTCTCAAAATTACTGCAAGTCAGAAGATAAGTTCAAACTGTGTTTTTCAATGTCTGGCTAGTCACAGCCGAGCAACTCGACTAGATACAACAGCTAGGAGATTTACAATTGTCTGTGCAAATGGATAAAAGAGAAATACCAAAATTTACACAGTGTGATAGCTGAAAAGATGTTTAAACACCTTAATGGAGGGAGTGGAAACCAGTTAGACAAGATAGATTACTTCACTGAAGCTGGAAGAATTCAAAAAAGAAATTAAAAAAAAAAAATTGACATAAATCACACCCTTGGAAGTTTGGTACTTACTGAGTATTTTGGAGAATAGTGTGAACAAATGCTGGGTTTGTTTCCATGGAAGCTGTTACCAGAGAGGTGAGCAGGGACCAGTACCAGATAGCAGAGGCATCGCACACGGAGACGCCCACCTTCTTCACTCGCTGGTAACCCACGGCCCTGAGCCCGTGGATTCTCGTGTCGCATCCATCACTAAGGCAACGCTTGATGTTTATCTGTACATCTGCCAAAACACAAAAGAGAAACATTTTTCTTTTTCCCCCCCATTTTTTTTCTGCTGGATTAGACCTGGAAGAATCCAGATATTCAAAATAATAATTACTGCAAAATCTCTTAGAAAAGCAGCAGCAGATATGTAACAGCACTCCCACGTGTACTCAACTCTCTGTGTTTCTCCACTGTGCACCCCACAGTTTGAAAGGGGTACCCTTTGGATGGCCTCTGTGATCCATTACGCAGGAATTAGGAAACGAGTAGTAAAAGATCCTCAAAGTGGAAAATAGATTGTTGATCATTCCCCCAGTACCTCTTTACCTACATCCCTAAGAAGTGTCTTGGAAGCGGTAGTGGAGAGCACAGGGATAAAGAATAAAGCTGTTAAGCTTTAAAGCTCAAGCTTTTAAGTAAAGTTTTAAGTTACGTAAAAATTAACCCCTAAGTTTGTGACTATTTTTCATGGCTAACTTGGTCCTAGTTACTTTTGAGGAACAACATCCCTGCTGCCCACTTCTGAGGCAGCAAAAGTCCAGCATAGTGAGAAGTGCCTGTTTGAACCGAAGGGACAGAACTCCTGAAGCTGCAGAAACCATCTGAGGAAGGAGCAGCTTTTCTCTAGAGCATTTCCTATAGCTTTCCTCTATAGATTCCAGTGCAGCACCCACACATAACAACCTCATTTAAAACCCTTCAGCACAAAACCTGCTTTACAAAAAGCATCTGAACCGACTCCAGTTTTGCTACTAAAACACAAAAAGGAGTTGCTCAGAAGCACTTTTTTATTGCTGGATACTAGCATCCAACATAGGGTCTGCAAGCAGAGATATTCTAAAATCACCCAGTGCCTTCAAACTGAGAGGCTAAACCAACACCTTTACTCGTTCCAGACCTTCAGCCCTCAGCCTGGGTTACACGGATGCCGTGAGAAAGAGCCCAGAGACTCTCTTACAGGTTAGAAATTAAACCACAATTAAAACAACTTTTCCGACTCAAGAGCGAGGTCAAAAGTTTCTTCTGTAACAAACCAACACCTCAACGCATCATTCCACGATCCAGCCAACCTCTCACCTTCCAAACAACCAACCAGCAGACAACCAAAAAGCAGCAAACCAATACACCAACAGTTGTCTTTATTGACTCACACATCTGACTAATGTTGGCATTTTCCAGCAGCGTGACGTAGCCGGTGACATTGCTGGGAATGTGAACGTCTCGGACCTCCTGGAGACTGCTGGCATTCCTTCCCACTGCCACTGTCACCTGCTGTGGCATGTAACTCTGGTCGTTGGCTGCCACCGCGATGGACAGGTGTCTCAAAACCACATCTGGTTTCATCTTTAGGCTGCCAAGGCAAAGAAGATAATGTAGCTCTTGCAGAGGGAAGGGAAATCAAGCACCTCTTTTTACTTCTACAGACAGAAATAAATCCGCTGGGAATTGCCTCGTGCTTCACAGGAGTTACCTACCCTGTACCATGGGGATGTTTCTAACTGACTTACAAGACCCCTGACTCACAAGACTCTGCTAGCCAGACTGTAGACAGAAGTTTGTTATCACCCAGCCTTCCAACTGAGAATTCATTCCTCAGGAATAAAAATGTAGCATCGATAATGACCAAAGGGAGATTTGCTTTTTTAAAAGTATACATTCTTACATCTACTACTGAAAAACCACCAAACACTCCTGCTTCTTGGAGCATTTCTGTTTCGTGGAACTTCCTGGACAGTGGCAAAGTGCTTCTGTTTGGAAAGCTCCTCTACAAGCCCAGGGTATGTGCCAGCATGGAGGACAAATGCATTTCACAGGGGAACACCTTCACTTGGTGCTTAGGCCTTCAGATGCCATGCAGGGGTTAATGACTCTGCTGTCAATGACAGCCATCTGTCACTCTTAATTCTCCACTTTTTTCAGTTACACCAGTACCAGTTTTGCATTGCAAGGGTTTGGCTGCAGGGGAGCTACATGGGTGGCTTCTGTGAGAAGGTGCTGGAAGCCTCCCCCACGTGCAATAGAGACCATGCCAGCTCTGGCTCCAAGATAGACCTGCCACTGGCCACGGCTGAGCCCACTGGTGACAGNAAGGAGGTTGTAACGCCATAGGAAGCCTGCACCACAACAACCTCCTGGCAGGACCTGTGGTGAGAGAGAAGCCCATGCTAGAGCAGCTTTCCTGGCAGGACTTGTGACCCCAGAGGGGACCCACATTGGAGCCATCTGTTCCTGAGGGATTGCACCCTGTGGAGGGGACCCAGGCTGGAGCAGTTCATGAAGAACTGCAGCCCCTGGGAAGGATTTATGTTGGAGAAGCNTCTTAATTCTCCACTTTTTTCAGTTACACCAGTACCAGTTTTGCATTGCAAGGGTTTGGCTGCAGGGGAGCTACATGGGTGGCTTCTGTGAGAAGGTGCTGGAAGCCTCCCCCACGTGCAATAGAGACCATGCCAGCTCTGGCTCCAAGATAGACCTGCCACTGGCCACGGCTGAGCCCACTGGTGACAGTGGTGGCACTCCTGTGACAACTTATTTAAGAAGGGGAAAAAGCTACTGTGGGAGAGCAACTGCAGCTGGAGAGAGGAGTGAGAATGTGAGAAACAACCCTGCAGACACCAAGGTCAGTGAAGGAAGAGGGGCAGGAGGTGCTCCAGGCACCAGAGGAGAGATTTCCCTGCAGCCCATGGAGAAGGCCACGGTGAGGCAGGCTGTGTCCTGCAGCCCATGGAGGTCTCTGGTGGAGCAGAATCCACCTGTAGCCCGTGGGGGACCCCACACTGGATCAGGTGGATGCCCAAAGGAGGCTGTAACCCCATAGGAAGCCTGCACCACAACAAACTCCTGGCAGGACCTGTGGTGAGNTGACTCTGCTGTCAATGACAGCCATCTGTCACTCTTAATTCTCCACTTTTTTCAGTTACACCAGTACCAGTTTTGCATTGCAAGGGTTTGGCTGCAGGGGAGCTACATGGGTGGCTTCTGTGAGAAGGTGCTGGAAGCCTCCCCCACGTGCAATAGAGACCATGCCAGCTCTGGCTCCAAGATAGACCTGCCACTGGCCACGGCTGAGCCCACTGGTGACAGTGGTGGCACTCCTGTGACAACTTATTTAAGAAGGGGAAAAAGCTACTGTGGGAGAGCAACTGCAGCTGGAGAGAGGAGTGAGAATGTGAGAAACAACCCTGCAGACACCAAGGTCAGTGAAGGAAGAGGGGCAGGAGGTGCTCCAGGCACCAGAGGAGAGATTTCCCTGCAGCCCATGGAGAAGGCCACGGTGAGGCAGGCTGTGTCCTGCAGCCCATGGAGGTCTCTGGTGGAGCAGAATCCACCTGTAGCCCGTGGGGGACCCCACACTGGATCAGGTGGATGCCCAAAGGAGGCTGTAACCCCATAGGAAGCCTGCACCACAACAAACTCCTGGCAGGACCTGTGGTGAGAGAGAAGCCCATGCTAGAGCAGCTTTCCTGGCAGGACTTGTGACCCCAGAGGGGACCCACATTGGAGCCATCTGTTCCTGAGGGATTGCACCCTGTGGAGGGGACCCAGGCTGGAGCAGTTCATGAAGAACTGCAGCCCCTGGGAAGGATTTATGTTGGAGAAGCTCACGGAGGATGGTCTCCTGTGGGAGGGACCTTAGGCTGGAGCAGGAGAGGAGTGTGAGGAGCCCTGCCCCTGAGGAGAAAATGGGGCAGAGACAATGTGTGGTGAACTGAACACAACCCCCGTGCCCTGTCCCNTTGAGGCAGGGGAGTGATAAAGCAGCCTTGGCGGGCACCTGGCATCCAGCCAGAGTCAACCCACCACAGCACCCCACTGGCTGTCGACCCACGGACTAACCACCCGATCCTCGGCTGTACGCTGCTGGGTNGTGTGAGGAGCCCTGCCCCTGAGGAGAAAATGGGGCAGAGACAATGTGTGGTGAACTGAACACAACCCCCGTGCCCTGTCCCCCTGCGCCGCTCAGGGAGAGGAGGGAGAGAAATCAGAGGTGAAGCTGAGCCCAGGAAGAAGCGAGGGGTTGGGAAAATTTGTTTCAAGTTTTGGTTTTATTTGTCATTACCCTTCTCTGAGTTGACTGGTAATAAATTAAAATAAAAATAAATTTCTGNTCACCCAGGGCAGGCCCCACAGGAGCAGAGCCAGGCTCACCGTATCCAGTGCGAGCGAGCGCTCCCGTCCGACTGCCAGAAGGAGGTCGTTTCTCCGTTTGTCATCTTGTCAATATCAGCAGAATTGGATGAGGTTTCTATGTGAGTGTAGCACTTGGTGACAGACTTCAGTTTGTCCGACTCCTGGTTACCATTCAAGTCACTGGGGTATTCTGCAAGGAAAATAAAGCACTCTTAGCATTCTTCTTCAGCTTGTTTGGAGAGTTGTTACACCTTTACAATAACCATCTCATATAAAGTTACTTGTTGGCACAGAACACAGCTCCTAAAGAACTGTTTCTGACAGAAACCAGAGGACAGGGAGGTTTCCTTTCAGATGAAATGCAATAATCTCTACCATTTACAGCATGGAAACACCTGCTCTGCCTGGAGTTCAACAGCCTTTACCTCCTCCTTTCACTGCTAGCCTTCCCTCTTCTCATTATGCCAAAATACCAAAAACAAGAGGAAAAGGTAAAATATGCTGGAGAAAACCTCAATTCAGCTCTTCTAGGGAAGGCACAGAGCAGGCTGTTTCTCCAAGTAACTTGACCTATTTCAAAAGAAGTGCAGAGGGCTGAAAACATCAAGTCAAGCTGTGAAAAACAGGAGTCATCTCCTCTGGGGAGGCCACCAGGACAGTCCCATCTGAAATACAGTTTGGGTATCCACCACCTCCACCCCAAAACCATACATTAATACCAAGCAGTTAACTTCATCAAACGTTCACCTTCACACGGAAGGAAAGTTTCTTGCAACTAGCAGAGATATTTGGCTCACTAGAGACCATCACAAATCAGTAACTGTCATTCTGAAACGGGTCAGGAGAAAGACCAAAACCACCAGAGTGTTACTCAGATCACCAGGTAGTTAGGAAAGCAATTTATGTACCTCAAATGAAACAACAAAACCACCACAGAAACACGCAGGTCAACTTCATAAGTCATGGCCCATAAAAAGGAAACCCCTTTATTGTAGCTGTCATCTCTTCTTCACGCTCTGCTTGCATCGTACTGTTCTCAGAAAAAGAAAAACAAGTAAAAAGATACTGAGACAGTACCTCTCTCTTTTAGGAGAAGCCGATCTAAAGAGTCCTTCAGCACGGAAGAGCGCATGGTGCAGATGTTGTTGAAGTACTCCAGCACTGGGTACGGGATGGCAGTGCTAGAGATCCGGTTCCGGTGCAGGAACCTCAGGATCATGGAGGCATGAAGACCAAGACGCTCTTTCGACTCGGAGAATATATCAATAAAACCTAGAAAGAGACATCATTTCTGCCTTACTTGCAACATCTGACTTGAGCAAGTCATCATTTTCCCTCTCTGCGTCTTAGTGCCGGGTAAATCCAAATTAAGCACGGGAGCCAGTACTGGAACTGCATCCCCCCATGTGAAGCAGCTCAAGTTTGCAGCCTTTACAGCAGGATGGTGAAAGGTGCAGGTAAATATTTTTGCCAGTTACTTGAAAAGCCTGAGGGTGTTTAAAATAACTAATAAACCCCTTAGCTCTTACCCTTATTTTGCTGTCCCAAAGTTCCAAACTCTTACCTTCAATATCCATGTGGAACAGCTGCTGCTTGGCTAATGAGCTGGTGTGCTCACACCACTCACCCTGAGCTACACCAAGGTTCTCACTTGGCATTGGGGATTATTCCCAAAGAGATCCCTAATGCCTTCCACTAACTGCATAAGGATCTTCATCTCCCAAACAGCAGGACTCGAAATCACTGGGCATTATGATGCCTGGAACACTGCCTCGTAAGTACTCTCCTCTGCCTTATCTCTCAGCCACTTCTAACCTGTCTGATCCTCTAAGGCAAATCCTCTTCCGCCACTTATCATCAAGAGCTTGGAAGTGAAGCCAGTAACTGATACTTATCCCAGAAATCAAATTCTGGACACTGACACTTTCTAAACTCTATGCTCTTAAGATGTGAATCGACATCTAGCAGGATTTCAAATGTTAAATAATAATATAATAATAAAGAAGATGAGTCACCACCTGAAACAGATTCAATGGGGGATTTATTCCTCCAGTTACCAAGTACAAGGCTGCAGGAGCCAGACACTCACCAAAATTCTGCAAGGAACTGTTACCTGGCTGCGAGATAAACCACACAAGGATAAGAAGCTCCCCAGTCACACCAAGAAGAAAATATTGGTTATTTATGAAAGTAACTTAGCTGGCTGTAACTATGGGAAAATGTTATTTTACAGCAACTTCACTTGTCTGATACTAGAGAAGTGAAATGACCTGGAGTGTGGTTTTGATAAGATTAGCACAAGCAATACTATTAAAGCAATTTACTAAAGCAGTGCCCTGGGGCAGGACTTGGGAAACCATTTGTTTTGTCACTGTTCTCATACCTGGAACCAGTGAGCAAGCTTGCAGCTGCCTGATTACGTGGCTAAGCTCTCCTTGAAGATTAGCTCCACTGGAGTTCTTGAGAGCCTCCAGCATATTCTCCACGTCTACGGTGCCATCTCCTTCAGCATCAAACTGTGCAAAAGCCTGAAGAGAGAGAGAGTTATTATTTCAGCGTGTTTGTTTCAAGCAGAAATTCAAGGAACTCGATAGAAGCCACCTCGGTAAACATTGTAACTCTCTTAAATACAACTCGGAAGAACCCCTTTTCCACAGCACTGAGTTTGTGACACCAGGAAGCAGGCCGATTGGAAAGCTGCAGTCTTCAGTGAGAGTGGGGGTCTCGCACTGCCTGCCTCCAGAGGTCAACCCCAGTTCTGCTCCGGTGGAGCCACCGCGTGGTCCCCAGCAGGGAATCAGCAGCGCCAGCCACCGGCAGCTCTGGTGCCCTTCCCAAGCTCTCCCGTGGAAGGGTGAGTGGAGTCAGCTCTCATCATTCATTACTCACTGCTGCTGCATCCATTCTAATTCATTCAGGTTTTAAATATTTTCTTCCTTTAAGTGTCCTCAGAACCAGAATAATTTTAAGTGTGTGTTTCCTTCCATAGGCTGTTGTCCTGCACAAAACACCAGTTCAAGGGAGTTTGTCGAGTGCTTGTGAAAACAATGAAGAACATTAGAAAATAGTCTTTTTTTTTTTTTTTTTTTTTCTTATTGAAGGGAACCACTGCCAGGTATTTATTAGTTTTGACCTTAATGGAAGTTTTTAATATCCAAAGTTGTGTTGAGCATGCATACAGCAAAATAACTCGCACTGCGTGCCCTGCACATCTTTGTACTAGCAGAAGTAGAGGATTTTTTTATTCAGCTAAGCCTGTAAGCCAGAAACAAGCTCATAAATGTAATTTTTGACCTAGCCACTTCAGAGAACTCGTGACCCATGGCACACTATTAAAAAATCTAGCTACATTTTCAAACTCATATTTAATTTTGAAACTAATTTCTGTTTAATTGATAAAAACCTGAATGTACTCCAAAAAGAAAGGCAATATTTCATGAGCATCCACTTTTTCCATATAAACTGGGTATGTACTTACAAAAGATATTTCTTTACATCATGACCTGAGTCTCCCAGCCCTGAACTCAGTGTTTCAAGCTCAGCTGCTCAGCCAAGCACATTTGGTCTCCAAGAGCATCTCACAAGTGTCTGACAGAGTCCAGAAATCCCTGCTCCTCAGGAGGAAGTTTGTGCCTGAATCTCTTGGTTTGCTACCTGATTATCAAACTTGATGTGCCCTGAAAGGCACTGTCCTAGAGAGAAGCAATCCAAAATGATTAGATCAAAATAACCTGCCAATTAACTGTGACACCATTACACCACTTAAAGGAGAGCAAAGTCCTCAGAAGACAACAGACTCGAGATGCCTTATTTCAGCTGATTAAAGCTCCAGGAGCACAGAGCTGAATTTCAGCTCAGGAGCTTTAGAAACTCTTGTTAAACATGCAGCTGAACCCAGGCTAACAAGGATCCCCTTTAAAAGGGTTATTCCCAGTAGCTGGGCACCCAGAAGGTACCACAGCCAGGAGAGGTGACTGATGCTGGGCATCAGGTGGATACCAAAGCTGGAAGACAAAGACCCTTGCTTGAGGACAACAATACAGGGGGAATTAATTTAACAAACATAATTCCCTTGACAAAACACTTCCACGTCCAGTCTGGCACCACGCCATTCTTGCCATTATGACTTTTCCTCCTCATATTTGAGGTCAAACTGAGCAGTTACTAAAATCTGAGGTGAGCCAGTGAGAGAGCTGTGTGATGCTATTAGCAAAGACAAACCACGCACGAGGCAACGAGGCTGGATCTGCTGCTTGCTTCTTTAAACCAATTTCTTATGCTTTCATATAAGGAGAGGTCACCACATACACACCTTTCTGGGCATAACACAGTATTTTCTTATGTGATTTTTAAACTCTTCCTATGATGTCAGGAGATTGCACCAGCTAGAACTCTAAAATTAGTTTTTGTCAGGTCAGTGTAACTTAGACTCTGTATTTGACACAAAACATGCACAACATCCACTGCTCAGCCAAGCTGCTCTGTGCAATGGGGGTAAAAGCAAACAAACAAACAAAAAATATAAAGAATCAGGAAGCAAACCTCTAGTCAGAGCCTTTGAGTGCATCCACAACTGGGACACAATGGAAATGCAGCAGCAGCAGCTTTACCACAACCCAGCTACACTCTGCTTCTAAATAAATACTTCAAGTCCACGCACTTCCTACCCTGTTCAACCCTGAACACGAAGAAACACCAAAGAAGCAGCTTTGAGGGAAGCAGTGGCCAAGGTGATCGCTAGAAAACACGGCTCATGTCACAGAGAGCTCTGGAGCTGGGCAGCACGGCAGAGTATCTGGAGTGCAACTTGGGAAGCCCTGTATTTCATCCTTCGCTCTCAGCAGAGCTGCAGGACGAACGTCTGAAGCGAAAGCTGGAGCCATCCCGTGAGAACTGCTGAAGTACTGCTGAATAAAAAGGGATCCAGTGCTCCAGTTTATCTAGAAACTAGACTGTGTGTTACAGCAGGGGTTCGTTCTGCCCCTGCAGCACTCAGAGTGTGTGTTCACACGCCCCACACGCCCCACACCGAGAACAGAACTGAACTGGCAGGTCCAGGCTTAGCCTCTGCCAGACAGGATTCTACACACAGTCAGAAGTGAAACCTAGTGACCTGCCACCCACAAACTAACTTCTCATCAGTCTAAAACTCATCCTGGAAATCTAAAACATGGGCTGCTGCCAGTTATAGAAACAATGACATCAAGGTTTTCCACACAACTGCCAACATCTCAGCTCCGCAGCACGGAGTAGATGTGAGCACATATCCGTACCATGAGAAATCCTTTGACAAGTTTTTTCCCCACTCCCAAGAGCAGG
>VWZY01003875.1:347968-385094 GCA_013399075.1 Chloroceryle aenea | reverse complement strand
GCCTGGAGGAGTACGAGGGCTGCCCCCCCCTGGCCGAGCAGTGTGTCCTCAGCGTGTGACACCAAGCACTGGAGCCCAGGAGGAGTGGAGCCCTGCAGCAAAACGTCGTGCTTTGGTCGGGCAGCTCCAGTTTCCTTCCCTTCCGTCCACGCAAAGGGAGCAGTGATGATTTCATGTTGCCTGGGACTCTGTTTTAGGGTGTGGAGATGAGAGGAGGAAAGAGTTGAGCTAAGTTAGTGGCTAAAAAGTGAGTAACAGGTGACTGATTTCTCTCTTTCATAGTACGTGATTCCCGTGGTATTTTTACATCTGGCACCAACATCTAAGATGCAGAGCCTGAGTGATCTTTAAAAACTGATTTCTTGTGCAGTCAGGAAACAGCTGCTCTGTACACAGTGGTAGGAGCAGCGTGTTGTGGGTTCAGTCACGAGGTAGAGAGCACAAAAGCTGCTGCTGCGTCACCCACCCCAGCTCTCTGGTCGCTTGAACTCTCTGCCCTGTAGAGCTAGTGCCCCTTCCCTCTCACCTCATTTACTCCCGAGGTAGCAGGGCAGGGAGAAGCCTGAATTTCTTACAGTGAAGGTGTCTAGGAACTGTTGAGGTTACTTCCACACAAGCTTTATCAAATTCTTGGAGTACAGAAGGCAAAGGTCAGCCCTGTTTCCTAAGGCAGTGTTTGTATTAGATACCAGGCAAAGAAGGTCAGGGGAGCCACCTACGAGGACTGGTGTTTTACATGAACCTTGCCAGCCTGGTCCTCTGATGGACCTTCCAAGGACTCCACATCAGGAGTGGGTGGGTTTAAATAGGCACTAAGACAAGTTATGTGGCCACACAACCATCCTGCTGTCAGCTGCCTCCTCTTTCCTCTCTGCTGTGACCTCCTCCAGCTGCTCTGTGCCCATCAGACTATAACCCAAGGCTGGGTGTATCCTCACAGGGTCCAGCTCTGTTAAAGCCCCTGCTCATTTTGTCACAGTTGATGAAATTCAGTACTGGAAGCAACTCCCAGAAGAGCAGGATGAGCTATTGCCATGTGGGTGTAGGGCCTGGGTGCTGTAAATGCCTGTCCCCAGGGAAGCAGCTGCTGGTTTTCATAGAATCTTCCATCAGAATCAGTGTCTGGTGAAGCTGCAGCCTTGAGAGACACCCCAGACACACAGATCCCAGCAGTGGATCAATCCCCATGGAGTTTGTTCAGTTCTTTTCCTTAAGGCAGCTGCCACTGAGTTACAAACTCCTTACTTTGGAGCCACCTCTGAAGACAGCCCCACAAATCTTAGTAAGCAGTTAACCAGGAAGGGTACAGGAGGCTGGCAGTGCTGCTTCAAAGCAGGAGTAACGGGGTCACTGCAGCAACAGGAGGACACACTACAGCACTTCCCACCTCTGAGGGTGGACGAGGCTACACCCACCCTGGGTGGGAGCTGTACAGCCCTTCAAATCTGGAGATGCTTAGTGAAATAAAGGGATTTTATTTTTGTACCTGTCCTGTCTTGTCCTGTCTTGTTTCTTTTCTACCAACTGCTGATCTCACTGAGGACTCACCCACACACATCAGCTCTCCTCAGTCATCAGTGGAAGCTGTAGATGGGCAGTAGTCATCATGGTGGTCAAGTCCCCACTCCCACCACTGGACCTGAAACAGCCAGGGGCTTGTGCCATCCTCAGGGGGGCTGTGTCACTAACAGTCCTGAGGGTAACTGCGTGAAAGGGCAGCACAGCAGCACCCCACGTCCACACCGTGGTGGGCAGGGCAAGTATCAGCCCCTCAGCTGCTGTTACACACAGCTTTAGCAAGAACTGGCTAAAAAAACCCCCAAGACAACAAAACCCACCCCCCTAAAGGATTGGCAAGTGTCTTTAAAATAGTTTTTTCAAGTTATTTAGAAGTTGCAGCAAATTACATGTTATTAAATATTGTAAAAAGTATCATAAAAGGGTAGGGGGTGGAAGGGACCTCTGGAGATCATCGAGTCCAACCCCCCTGCCAGAGCAGGGTCACCCAGGGCAGCCCACACAGGAACAGAGCCAGGGGGGGCTGGAAAGTCTCCAGAGCAGGAGACTCCACAGCCTCTCTGGGCAGCCTGGGCCAGGCTCTGTCACACTCAAAGGGAAAAGTTCACTTCATGTGCAGGTGGAAAAAACTAGTTTGTAAGGGCAAGTCCCTGTCACACCTCCACTAGGACTCCAACTGGTATCTACTGTGGAACTTCTAAGCAAGTTCCATCTTGCTGTGGTGCTTGAGCACTATGCAAATAGTGCTGAAATGGTGAGGGGATGATCTTAAAGCTGCACAAAAAAATCAAATCAGCTGCTGCAGGAAGACAAGAGGGGTGGTACTGCTTTCAGTTAAAGTTTGGAAACCAATTCACAGCTTATCCCTCAGTTTAGTGTTTGGAAGCACAAAGGGGAGGGAGTTTGTCTTGCACTCAGAATAAGTCAGCTATTAAAGCAAACAAGGAGACTCCCTCACCTGCAGTGCTCCAGGGTGACCTTGTTTCTGCTCTAGTCCCAGAGCTCAGCAAGGCTCACCCCTGGTGGAAAAGGGGGGGAGGAAGAGAGCAGTAGTTACACAGGGTCAAGAGAACAGCCAGTGCTCCACTAGAGCTCACCCTTCACCTCTACTTCAGCCCCTCTGATGGACACAAGACCAACAAATCAGGGTGCTGGAGAGGGTTTGGCTGCTGCACCCGTGCTTTCCTGCTCCCGAAGTAAAGCTGCAGCAGCTCTCCCCTTTCCAAAGAAGCCACACTGCCCCCCAGGACACCGCTGAACTCCCCGAGTCTGCTACGGAGGCAGCTCAGCTCATCTGTTTGAATGCATCCGAGCTGAGAACAGATTTACTGGCCTGGAGTGAGACAGAGGAGTCTCATACAAGGCCTGCCCAGTGACTACACCCTAAGAACCAGAACCCAGCCCCCCAAAGAACAGTCGCAGTAGTTCCACTACCTTAAATACCTGGAATGATTTCAGAACACGGGATGAAGCTGTCACAGCCCAGGGAGTGTTGGGTGCCTGGTTTACCAGCCCCCAGGGACAGGAGAGCTCACGGGACAGCTGCCTCAGCAGCAGAGGACAGTTTCTTAGCAAGGCTTCCACTGGACGCTGCACTGCCTGGTTATGCCTTTTATTACAAGTAGAATCCTTACACAACAAAGTAATGCATATTGGAAAAATACATTTTTACAATGACTCCAGACAAACATTGCAGATAAAATGCCATTGTTCTAAGACTTCCTTTTCTGTCTCACAGCGGGTAGTAGAAGATTCAGAGTTATTTTTGTCACTCGTACAAGCTTTGATTTTTCTAGAGCTGAGTTTGCTGCAGTACCCAGCTGCTGGTTACAGGAAAAAGGGGACTTGCCTATTAACATCTGATCGACAAAACCCCAGCCTCGGCCTCTCCTATTGTTACATATTAATGAAGCACTAGGTGAGAAGTTGTACACGCCCTTGATCTCCAGCACAAGAAGTCATTAAGGCATCTGTCAGCTTTCAGCCAGCAGCTTGCTAGGTGCTGTTAGTACCTTCCACACCAACATTCTTACTCCACTTAGTGGCACGAAACAGCCACTACACCTCTTTCAGATACACAAAACTTAAGCCAGACCCAGTTTGTGCTCACCCAAGAGCGAGTGCTGGGTGACCGCAGACAAAAGGAATCCAGTCTCAGAAGAAAAAGCTCCAGGATGAGCCCCACAGGCTTCCCGTGCAGCCTTGAAGTGCCTGGAGCCTCCTTTGACAGCCTCGCTCCTCAGAGACACAAGTTTGTTTTCCATTGACCCTTTTGTTCAAGGCTTGGCAGACTGGAGTCTGAACTCCAGAGACACCACTGAAGACAGTCGGGGTAAGGGGGTGGGGGTTTGGTCACAACTGCAGTATGCTACAAAAAGGAAGAGCAGCTGTCTCCAGAGTTAGAAATGTGTTGACCACAAGCACATTATACCACATGCCTCCCTCCACAGCTGTACCCTGCAGTGGAGCATTGCCAGCAAAGCTCCCCAAGAAACCCAATCTGCGAGTTCAGACCGAGCCCAGGCAGAGTGCAGGAAGGACTGAGCCCCTCCAGTGTTTGCCAAGGTCAACCTCTTCAGCTGAAGGAGAAGAGCCTTCTCCCCTGAACTCTGGCAGAAAGCTGTTTAGAGCTGGCTGGAAGGAAACTCTCTCAAAGGCACTTCAAAAAGGAACAAAATTTGCTGAATTTAGTTGCTTTCAATTTAATGGACATTTCAGGCTGTATCAATACCCTTCACTTTCAGACTTCCGTGAGCACACTGGTACAGTACTGCCTGGACAGGAGCATTTTATGGGGTCCCCCAGATCTTTCAGAGTTTCAGGCAGTTATAATTTGACTTTTAGAGCATCCAGCCAGCTGTAAACCTGCCATTCCATTCAGCTGAATTTTGACAAGATCTACATTTTTCATCATTTAAAATGTTGCTTATTCTGTTAGAACTGGGCTCCCTGTTCCCTCGCCCCTTCTAGCAGAGAAGTCACTGAAGCAGTGGTGTTGAAATGCTTTTGCAGTCACATCTTGTGCAGCTTTCCACAGAAGTTAAAGCCCAGGGGCTGTGGCCTGGGAAGAACGCTCCTGTGCCGCTACCTTTCAGTGCTCTGAGCACACACCACAGCTCTGCAGCTCCAAACCAAGGAGGAAGTCACCACGTCACCACAGGATACACCATAGCCAAGACTTGTGTCACCAATGCACCCTCTCCGTTACCTTTCACCGCTGGAGACTCGCAACCAGTGACATTCTGAACCACCAGAAAGCAGTGGACTAGAAGTACCGTGTCTTCCATCATCTAGTTCACTCCAAAACCCCCAACTGTATCTGAAATGCTTTAGACACCATTATTTTTCCACCTCATTCACCTGGAATATTATGCCAGAGATGCACCACTTGCATTAGTAACTGCATTAGAGACTAGTTGTGTTGACCTGGGCGCTCTGGTGGAACACGACAGCAGCAGGCATTAAACAGTGAGGCAAATCTATCATCATCCATTATTCTTCTCTAGTGTTAAGGGCGAGATTCCAGTTCTATGCATATTAGAAGGTCAAAGTGCAGGTCAAGTGAGACTTGATGTGAAATTCATTGTGCAAATGTCAGCAATTACACCCTCTCCCATCCTTTTCTTTTACAAGTTTGGAAACAAACAAATGAATCCTCAAGCACGTCTCCCACGAGAGCAGCAGCCCGGTTTATCATCTTGTCTTACTCTTTCAGACTGACAAGTCACAATTCCAAGCAGAGCAATGTGTCACCAACTTGTCCATGGAGAGAAGTCAATAAAGAAATGCACACCAGTTCATGGAGTAGAGATGAGGAATGCTGAGTCGAGTCTAAACGAGGTTCATCTCTTGGGATGAAAACAGCCTTAGCATGGCATAAAGTTTTGCTCAAGTACATTGTTTTCTCTGACTGAAGCCTTTACCCACCTAATCATAGCCTTGCCTATCAGCAAAGTGCTTTCCTGCTCACTCAGACACCCTGGTGCTGGATTTTTACAGACTCTGCACGTTTAAGAGCACAAGCTGCACTGTTCTACGGGGGCTGGTTAATCCAAGTGCCAGACACCACACTGCCAGCTCAGGATCCCTCCTTTGAGGCCAGAGGCTTAACATTAATAGGAAGCCACCAAGGCAACTCCCGCTCAGCAGCAGTCCTGTTGAAAATGCAATGTCTAGAGGTGCAGCACATTCTACACTGGCAGGGCTGACTCTCCTGCAGCAGACAACCAGGGTCTCCAAGCCAAGGGAAAGTGCTCCTCTCCCTCCCAGGACTCATAATGCACTTCAGCATTTATTGCTGTGCTGAGAGTTGAACGACTTCACCAGTTTAGTGTTTGTCCGGTTAGCGGATGCTGGGGCCTTTCAGCACTCACCTTCAGTTACAGTTTCACAAAGTGGAAGGACTAGAAACGGAAATACTCAAGAGCAACAAAGTAGACTTTGACAGCTCCAGCAGGTAGGAGCAAGAGCGTTTACGGGCTAAACCAATCCTGCACTTCTCTTGAACATGCTAAAGCTAATGAGACGCTTACTGAGGAGGTATCAAGACGTGGATCTGCAATTCTGACTGCTTTGCATCAGATGTTGTAAAGCTTTCTGTTGTAAGGCCACATTTCTTGAGCTATGCTTAGAACTACCCCATTTTTGAAGAGTTTCTTGACTCGGACAGTGGTTGCAACAGCTCGGTCTAGCTTCACAAGAAGTCTTCTCTAGAGAAAGGGAACATTAAGACAAAGCAAAGAGAGATACCTGGTTACCCTGAAACTTAATGCCACCTCTACTAAGCAGCCTGAAAGCCCCAGGACTTTAAGTAGAGTTGCTCAGTGCAAAGCACCATGTCAAGGACAGACCTGGTTTCGTATCAATTCGAATATCAGCCTAACTATCTCAGCTTCCATACCCCACTGCAGCTAGAAGAGGGTCTAATTCTTTTGTCACTTGGTTTCAACGATCCACTCGAATTCCTAGTGAAGTCTATCACAGCCCAATACATTTACAGTCATACAAAGTCATTTATACCGGAATATAGTGTAACAGGGTCTTTAGTCTTTAGTTCAGTCTATTGCAGACGACATGTATAGGCCTCCTCTTCCCTATCCAGAGGGCTTGTAAGCAGAGCTGCTGTCAGAGCACTGACTGGGAATCCCTTTGCTTCCACAGCATACTAGGAGACTCCTCCCAGAGTCAGGACATCAAAGCAGATGTTGCAAACTCGAACTGGCTTGTTCAGATCAAATTTTATGATAGGAATCTCCTTCGTTGAGCACTTATGGCAGAGCAGGCGTCCACAGTGTCGGCTGTTGGTAGAAGAGGGGTGGGAGAAATGTCAACTCACTCATAGTGAACACCGTGGTTAAGTCCTTGATACTACTTATCAATGATACCATCACTAGAGAGGTAAAGCAGCAAGGGAAGTGCTACATTGTTCCTGTACCTTCTGGTATTTCTCATGGAGTAATTGAGTACTAGTGCCAAAGCCACACGCTGCTGACTGACTGGTCAGTCACCCGATGCCACTACAGCTGCCAGGTGTAGCTCATCAGGAACACCAGGCTAAGAAACAGCCCTTGGTTTAACATCCATCTAACCCAGAGCATTGTGTAGACAGTCAGACTTGCTAAGAAAAGCTAACTCATGGCAGCATCTTCAGTCATTTCCACAGCAACCCTGACCTAAGCTGGCAGCAGCTGCCCAAACCTGTCACCTGTTTCAGAGCAAGTCAGCCCCACCACTGCAAGCAGCCTCTACTTCACTACTGGAACTTGGACATGACTTCTTTCCAACAAGCCTACCCCAGTCCTATCCACCAGATAAAGTGCACAACCTGCTTAAGATACAATTCTAGTCAGACTAATCTGGGGTGGAATATTTCAGCTGGATTCCTGGTTATACACCTAGGTTAGTGTGGAGGTTTCCTAACCCCCCCATCCCCAAGGAACAAGTCTAGCTACATCTGGAGGAGGAATCCCTTTCCTTGTAAGCACAGCAAGATGTGTTGTATTACCAGTGATGCTTTCTTGTTGTGACTCCAAATTTGGCAGTGCATTCATAGCAGTTGGAGCCATCACACCAGGGAGGTTCTTTCGTCAGCATATCTGTTAGAGGCAAAAAATGTAAAGGCAAAACAGGCTCAGCCACCTCTTGAGCACACCAACATTGAGGAGGGTTTTCCCAGTTCCAGGCTGCACCCAGCACAGTTGCTTTAACTGCCCTTGCAGCAGCTGCAGTCTTCTTCATAGGCACAGTTGCTTTCACCAACATCACGTTCTCCACAGTGACTACACAGCACAAGTTAGAAACAGAAATGTCTGGGTTGGAACGGACACCAGAGGTCATCTGGTCCAACCCTGCTGACAGCAGGGTTCCTCAACTAGAGCAGGGTACTGAGAGCTCTATCAAGCCCCACCTTGAATGTCTCCAGGGATGGAGCCTCAGCTACCTCCCTGGGGAACCTGTTCCAATGCTCTATCACTCTCCTGGTAAAGAGCTTCCTCCTCATTTCTAATCTAAATCCACTCCTTTCTAATTTAAAACTATTACCCCTCATCCTTTCACTCCAGGCCCTCTCCACTCTTTCTATCAGTTCCCTTCAGGTACTGGAAGGTCGCTATTAGGTCTCCCTGGAGCCTTCTCTTCTCCAGACTGAAGTTATAAAGCAGTACTGAGGGTTTAAGCTACATCAGACCAAGATACCAGCCAGAAGTCTTCATGTCTATCCTGTCAGAGTAAACAATACTTGACAGGTCTGCATTGTGCAGCTCTTCAGTCTATCATGAGACAACGCAGTACTTCTGGCACCCCTTGTAAAGCAGCAGACTATTCAGCAGTCTGGCCCCTCTGCTATTACTGTCATCCAAGTCAGGTCTCCAGAGTTCTTTCCTTCAAAGTATCTCAGAAGCAACAAGCCAAAACCACTTTCCATCCATAGCAAGTAGCACTTACCCAGCAGCCTAAAAAGCAGCTGTTTTGTGGCAACTTGGTAGTTGAAGATGTTGACTCCTTGATTATTGTTAACTCCAAGCCGAGCCCCAGCTCTCACTATTGCACGACACAAGTTTGCATTTCCCTTCATGTAAGCCAAGAGAAGCACTGAAAAAGAAAAGCCAGACACTTCCCTGGTAACAGATCAGTAGGTCTCGTGTGACAAATCCAGAGTAGGATCTTGAAGTTTCATCTCCCTACATTTAACTCAACACTGGAATAATTGGCAGTAGGAAGTGACGCACCGTTAGGGACTTGAGTGACTTCTCCAGCTCCATAGCTATCGAACCTCACCCACCTGTGTTTCCTTCAGCATCAGGTTTGTCCAGGGGGTACTCCGGCATACACTCCAGGAAGAGGTCACAGATGGCTGCTGCATTATCTTTCCCATACTGTCCCAAAATATGCATTGGTGACTGGCCTCTGGGGAAGAGAGTTCATTATCCTGATCAGAGTCTGTTTGCTACCACAGTTAATCACCCATCTCCCCTCATTTTCAAGGCTGGTTCAGACTTAAGCACTGCTATCCCTCGGGAACTCAGCACATCACACACAGCCCCTACTTGAACTTTGATTTCCACACAATTTAGACACAGCATACTCTGCACACTTCCCTGTAAAATTCGTGTAGAAATACTGTACTTCAAGTCAAACCTTAGAGGTTTTGTAAATCTAGTTATACCAGCGTGTATTTTAAGGGATGGTGCTTCTTAGTCTGTTAAGAGTAGTTACCTAATATTAAAGGCTTCTGCATCTACGTTGCACTCTGTGAGGAGGACCCGGATGTTGTTTAGACGGCCGTGCATCACTGCCAGGTGAAGAGCTGCAAAGTAAAAGAAAAGCTTCAAGAATCTGAAGTAGTTAAATGTCAGCAGTAATTACAGCCTGATAAAATAAAGCACTCCTCTTCCACTTCCCCCAGCTTCCCTCTTCAAAACTCCTTCCACCAGCTTTTTCTTGCTCTTTCCCTCCTTTCAAGAGTAAGCCCATTCAGCAGGCTATCGCTACTGCTAGGAGAGATCTCAACAGACCCACTGCAGTGCTCCTCTCTGCTTGTGTCACTTCAGAAGTTTACCGTTATTTCCATTTTCATCTACAGCTGCAAAGTCTACTCCATTCTCCAGAAGGACTGAACAAATTGTGGGTAAATCTTGCTGGGCTGCTAAGTGAAGAGCAGTCTGACGATGCTTAGTCAGTTCATTCACCTGGGCACCTGCAAGGAGCTGTCAAGATGCAAGAAGGAACATGTTCAGAGATGTTTTCAGGGCTATTAGCCAGCAGTTGATTTCTGTGAATGAAGCACACAGGACTCCCCTGTACAGAGATACTTCCAGGCCTCCAGCATACATAGAAAGCTGTTGTTTCAGAGCTGCTGCAACTTGTGTTCACACAAGTCTGCAAACAGTGCAAGGAACAGGCAGCCTGGAGAGGCTGTAGAGCCTCCTTCCCTGGAGAGATTCAAAACCTGCCTAGCTATTATCCTGGGCAACCTGCTCTGGGAGGCCCTGTTGAGTAGGTGGGTTTGGACAAGGTGATTGCCAGAGGTCCCTTCTGATTCCCACCATGCTGGGATCCTGTGAAGCTCTTCCTTTAAAGTGAGCCACACTACCTAGTGCTGGCTACAGATCAAATAAGCTCAAAGGAAGGCTACTGATGCAGCAGTACAGGCCAGGTGAGCTTTATGTAAGCAAGTTCTGTTTCAGAAAAAGTGGTGTCACCTTCAGCTGACTTGTCCAGCCTACAGGCAACATGCACTGAAGCAAGATGGGCCTTTGCAAGAAAAAAGCAGCTCTCCAGTACGTACCAGATTACGCACAATGATCTCTGAGCCTGCTTGCACAGCCAGGTGGAGAGGTGTTAGCTTGGAGGCATCCTGCACCCGAGAGTTCACATTGGCCTGTACACTTATCAGGAACAGCACACTCTCAATGTCCGAGTTCTGAACAGCTACATGTAGGAAATTCCGACCTTTATTATCAACCTGGGGCAGAAAGGGCACATGGAACAAGACCTGTTGTATCTGTAGAACAGCAAATTTATGTAGCAGGACATCCCTCCAAGAGATACTTCCTTCCTCTACATAATGTCAACTGTAGTGTCTTATTCCTTTCACTGCTTGACATCAGAGACTTAGCTGATGGATGTGACTATCACATAGCTGAACTGAGGAATTATCAGGAGCAACTGCTCCCTCTAGTCTGCTTCAGACCACTTTATTTCTACTTTAGAACCTTGCCACTTCTTGACCACACACTGGAGAGCATGATAACAGACAACAT
The DNA here is from genome assembly GCA_013399075.1 of Chloroceryle aenea. Classification (NCBI taxonomy): domain Eukaryota; kingdom Metazoa; phylum Chordata; class Aves; order Coraciiformes; family Cerylidae; genus Chloroceryle; species Chloroceryle aenea. Next base: position 374,316 of record VWZY01003875.1, on the reverse strand, counting down.
CAACAGCTGCTGCAGCAAGCACTGAGCAGCAGTTAATGATCAACTCTGATAAATGAAACAAACTTGAGTCAGTCTGGCAGCTTTCACTGAAGGAGGAAGCAACAGGCAGTCCCATCACACTGATGTGAAGTGCACTCATTTTTTGGCTTAATACCCAGTGCAGATTGACACTGATCTTTGCCTTAACACTGATATTAAAGCATATGTAGAACTGGCTGTACTTGTAACCACAATTTAGATCTATCACAAAAGCTCACTAAGCTCTCAAATACTTTACTAGTAATTAAACTCAGACTAAAACTCCTGAACAGCTGCCTGAGCATCACACCAGAAGCTTGGAGATGTAGTTGGAGGTTTTGTAGTTTAGCAGTGCAGCCTAACATCCATTACTCAGTTATTTTAGATCAGAGTTTGTGCTTTGGGTAGCTTTAGAACAAGGTAATAAATTATTTTTGTACTAATCCAGCACAAGAGTAGAGTCAGAACTTTTTCTTTAAGCCCGTTTTCCTATTTAGTCCTGACAAGATAAGGTTTGATAAGACCCCAGCCCTTGATGTTCTCACACACACCACATACACACCCACAGTTTCCCAGTCCATCCTGCTACAGAAACTGGCACCTGGCAGATGTCATGGCATGTAAAGCCACAAGAGGATAAAGCAGAATTTGCTTGTGCAACACCTGTCACCACAAACTAGGGTGGTAAGACAACTTAAGCCTTGAATACTCCCAGCTTACCTGTTCAGCAGCTCCTGGTTCCCTCTTCAAAATTGCTTCAGCTGCTTTGTTGTTTTTATACGTCATAGCACATGCAAAGGGAGTCATTCCTTGCCTGTCACGTACATTTAGCTTAATATCTGGATGGGAAATCATCAGCTGAATGATAACATTATGTTGGTTGCTAATAGCAACATGGATCGGAGTTCTTCCTTCTGCATCCTAGAAGGAAACCAGGAAGTTTGTAACATGATTCAGAAATGCTCAAATCCTTCCCTAATGCTGAAGGGTCACATTTTGGGGACACAGAGGAGTGTCCAAACTTAAGTCTAGCTAATTAAAATATGTTTAATCACTTGTCTCTATCAGCCAACAGTTTACAGCTGTGGCTGGTCTGTGACTCCATGTTCTGGCATTTTGATGCCACCTGCAGCAGCACTGGGATCTGGAAACATTCTGCATTCATGTTTTGCTGCTATTTGTCAACCTTTTGTTTAAGGATTACTGTGTCAGCCAAAGTGACGTGCAAGTTGTACTTAATCACCTCAGTTTACTCAGGAACTGAAGACACTTCCCAAACATACTAACAAAGTAAAGTATTCTGGGGTTTTAGCTACAGCTAATCTGAGGATTAATTGCAGCAGAATACAGCCCTGCTCCTGCTTTTAACTCGCACCAGGACCATAAGAGTTGAATTCCAATCATTACATCACAAAATTAACACTGCAAGAAGTTTTCTGTATCATTAGTTTCCTTCAATATAGCTTCCTGAACTAACCCACCACAGGGGCAAAGAGGCACTAGATCTGCTAACAAGGGACAGGAAAAAAAAAAAGTAGAACAGCAGCCAGTGCTTGCACTGGCTCAGCTATAACAGAAGGATGGGTTTTCCCCTATCAAAAAAAAAAAAACAGCTGAGAAGAAAGCCTGTTTTCACTACATTACAGGCAAAGAACTGACTTCAAAGAAGCCATGCACAATTTCTCTACATACCTGAGCATTGACATTGGCACCAAACTCCAAAAGGCACTGGATCACCTCTTCTAGTCCCCAGCAGGCTGCCAAGTGTAGAGGTGTCTGTCCATCATGAGCTTCCTCTTCACCTTCTCCATTGGGGCCTGGCTTTCTGGGACTATTCACATCACAACCACTACAAGACAATACAATTTATTACATTTAATCCAGATTTACCATTTCAAACACAGGTCAGAAAAAAGTATGCCAGAGATAATCCAACAACTGCTGACAAGTTCTAAAAAAGCATCAGTTCCTGGATTTAGTTTGACTTATGTCATCAAGCTCATGATAATAATATGGAGAAAAGAATGTGTCTTAAAGTGCCATCCACCCACCAGAAGTCTGAAGCATATTCCTGTTACTGGTTCAAAACAGCATTCAGTTAATTTATGCCAGGAAAATATGCACATGCACATTAGGAGGTTTGTATTTTAGAGGGGGTCTGACCTGCGAATAAGAAAGCATGCTATTTGTTCACTGTTTTCATCAATAGCTCTATGAAGAAGGGTTTGTAAGCAGCCACTTGGTCCTGACCCCCAACAGGTTGAATCACAGCCATGCCTAACCTGGAAGGAGAAGCACAATGAGGCAGTAAAGGTTTTTTTAATGTCTCTAGCAGTCTCCTACTACTTTATATAGTCCTTGACTACTGCTCCTGAAACATTATCCCTCAGAGGTAGAATCCAAGATGCCTTATCTAATCTCATGACAATCAGTGAGCTTCAGGAAGCTACTTCAATGTTTCCTGGACTGCTATTTTATTAGTCTATTATGCAGTACTTAATTAGGTAGCATTTACCAACACTTCAGACACTCCCCCTATACTGTGAGCAGACAAGTCTGAAGCCAGTCTGGCCAAAGTTCCCTCCCTTTCAGGGATGAGCACCTACAGCGAGTCGAGCAGCATCAGCAGACATCGCCTTTGAAGGTCTGGCCCATGTACTTGCTTTCCTGTACATTCAGCTAAGCAGAGACAGTATTTTCAGGAACTATATTTCTATTATTTGTAGTCTTCTACTACAGAAGAACTTAAGCAATGTGGCACTTTGGAGTGGGACAAGTCTCACTGCTTTACACACTATGTACAAGTTTTATACATGAGTGGTTTCAGCAGTGGCTCCATAAAGCTCCCTATCCAACACCAGCACAAATGGTCAAGCACAGTTACAAGACCTATTACTCAGCTCAGCAGCACAGCTCTTCAATAGCTGTCTCTAGCAGACACTAACTGGATACTGGAGACAAAGCTTTTGAGTAACTTCCTTATGAAGATGTAAGATAGGCAAGTAGACTTCCTTAAGTTCTCCTGCTGGCTCACCTCTGCCTGAAAATAAATAGCCTTAAAAGTAAAAAAGACTTTAAAGGCATTCCTAATGGAAGTTTCAGATGCAATATAAACCAACACATACTCTAAAGGACACATGCATCAGCTCTGGAAGCTGATCATTATTTGAGTCTGGTGTGCTACAGCCTGCTGGTTTTAGCAGATCCTTACTCTTTCCAGGAATCCAGATAGCATATGCTATACTTTTGTTACAGTGGCTGCAAGATATTTGGCTATGCAGACTACAATCTTTCTCAAGAAAATGGAAATTCTGGAGAAAAAAACCTCTAGAAGTTAGACAGTGGTACAAGACTACTCCAGTCTTTTCACACATTGAGTTTTTGCTGACGAGTCCTTTGTTGCTAGCAAGAGGCATAAGAGTGAGACTAAATTAAGTCAACTGACAGTCTTACCAAAGTCGATGCAATATCTTCCAGGTTGCTTTCTAAGGCAAGCCATAAAGGAGGGTTTCCTTTCTCATCTGGCACAGTCATGTCTGCTCCCCTGGTACAAATTGCATCCACCACGAGAGGGAGCTGTTTTTTTATGGCCAGCTGTAAGGCAGTCTCTCCATCCTGTGTCCTGCAGTCAGTACAGTTTGAAGTGGATTACTGTCACTTTATAAAGTTAGGCCTCGTGTTACAGTAGTTTATTGGCACAGCCAAGAACTCTCTCACGTGTGGGGTTTTGCTGTGGTAAAACCCAATCTCTACAGCCAAAAGAATGCACCGTGTTTGTTTTCACCACAGGGATGTAGTTTTACCTTTCTTTCCTACCCCTCCCTTTAGTAGCAAGTGATTGATTTCTGCAGTTTGAAAAGCACATAGCTGGGAAGTCTGTCATCTCCTTCAGAGCAGCCACTGCTGGAACAGAATTCCTTCAGAGCAAGCCTACTGCCATGAGCCAACAGCATCACCTGCACTGCAGTAACACTTCCAGCGACAGTCAGAAATACCAGCTGTTAAAAACTGACCTTAGAACAGCACTTTGTACCTGGGACATCACAGAACAGGTCGATGAATTTCAAAGACAGCCTGTCAGCCATGTATGTGGATAAAGGGTTTCATGAAGTCTACTCAGGAAGCAAGTTCTATCCAAATCTAATAGTTTAAATGGCAGAAAGCATGCAGCCCCAACAGGCTAGCAGAGGGGACTTCAGATGCTCAGTACCACATCTCTAGGACTTGAGTGTTACAGAGGATTCTCTTCTACCTAGAATTACCTCCCTCTACAGCCTCAAGAGGGGGTACCGACCAGTGGAGCTATATATAGGTCCAAGTTCACATCTGTAATCCCTCAGTGGTAACTAGCACCATAAAAAAAGGCACCAAACACAACTATGTGCAAATCAGATCTGAAAAGACATTATATAAAAGCTGGTCATTACTACCTGCTCCAAAACACATCTCTAGTTGAGAGCTGCATCAGTCTTACCTGACATTTATATCTGCCTGATGCTCCAGCAGAAAGAGAGCACTCTTGCTGTCCTGTCTCTGGATTGCCATGTGTAGCAGAGTCTGCCCGTCCGACATCGTGTCATTGATGGACGCCCCGGATCCAAGCAGCTGAGCTGCTATCGTGTGCATGCCTAAAGAGAGGAAGCTCATTAGTAGGTGACCTTCAGTTCTATAAGACACACACTGAAGATTAATAAAGCTTCAAGCTTGCAATTTTCAGGCATTGCAGTAGGAGATGCACTGAAACAGTGCTAGAACTTACTAAAATTTATAAACATGGCCTAAACCAACTCAGCTTGGAATATTCATTTACAGGCTGAGTGCATATTGATTACCTTGTCCTTCTGATCATTGCTTGAAGACACGAGATCTGGTCTGGTATACAGCACAGCTTTCCCATTAGTTCTGCCAACCTAAGTGTAGTAGAGCCCTCCTTAACCCTGCCTCACCTAATCCTTCACATCACTTCAGACTTTTGCCCAAACACACACACTAAATTTGGTGTTATCTATTCCCTTGAATATTTACTGTGGTCAATGTTTAGCTCAGTTCCTCCTGTCTCAGAAGCAGCTAAGGGCAATGGTAGAGAGGAAGCTACATTTTAGCTTCCTTTCATTGGAAAGGAAAGCAAGAAGCCTGGACAGTAAAGATACATTATACCCAGGGATGACATCCAGCACTCAGCAGTAAGCTTGCTGCCTCATCTCAAGATCAGAGTATGAGCAGTCATCCCCATACAGCTGCTGTTTCCAGCTTAGTAGGACATCCTTAAAATTGATTCAGGAGTGACCACACCACCACCTCTTTCTTTTATGTCCTGATACTGTTGAAATGTCACTTGGCTGCAAACAAAAATACCTAGTTTCGCCCAAACCATTCCCCTCCACATTTCAGAGTGGAAAGCATCTTCTGAGGCAGTGTTTCTAAAGTTCCACTGCCCTCAACAGCTACTTGAAGCAGCTCACCCTCCCTTTGCAAAGGTTAGTGCTACTGTATTTACAGCACCATGAGCAAACAAGAGCCATCTGACACAAGTGCCAGGGAATTTAGTGGAACAGTTCCACAGAACTGGAAGTACAGTTGCAGGCATGAAGCTCCAGGCTACCTGCCAGTCAACAAGGGAAGCTGCAGGGCTAGAAATCTACAGTAAGTCAGATGTGAACATTCAGTTTTAAAAGCTGAAAAATCATCTACAGCTTTCCTTGACAGTTTCTCACTAGCAGCACAAGCCAGGACAGTCAGTCAACTGGTGGTTTGTCTTAAAAAAAGTAAATAAAAAATATCTACATCATAGCTTCCACATCTTTGTAAATACTCATCTTGTTTTGAAGGCAAATACCTGTCCAAAGAGCCAATCCCAGCACAGTCTGGTCTCTTGAGTCCTTTAGACTGAAGTCAGGAATAATTTGCAAGTTGTTGGTAGCATGAAGAGCATTAGCTACAGAAAAGGAAAAAAGCATAAAGAATTAGAGCAGTCTCATACCTGACCTGCAGCTGCACTACAATCTGCAGAAGCAGCAGTGTCACATTTTGAAGTAGGCTGTTCTTTCAGCAGTCAGTTTGAAATACCTAAACAAGATACCTCCAGTTTGCCAGATGTGATACTGCTTGGGATTCAGGTGGTATTGCCACTACTACCATATCTCAACTGTCTAGCCAAGAGGCTTAACCTCCCCCTTTCTACCTCCCTTTCCAAATACAGGGACATACACAGCTCTGAGAATGCAGAGTGGCATCTGTTCTGCAAGGTGGTGGCAGCATCCCCTCCTTCCAGCTCCCTGGGATGGAGTTATCCTCCCCAATTCACCTACTCCCTCCTAAATCCCACTTACAGCTGAAGACAAAATAGGCCTTGCTTTAACTGTGTCACACCCTTCCTGCTGCTAGAAGGGAGAAGCTGAACTGGTAGCATTGAATCAACTGCCATCTGCTAGTATTTTGGTACTCAAGCTTCAACTCTACTACTGGCTATTAGTCTACAAAATCTTCTTACAGTAAGAGCTGAGGGAGGCAGGAATCTCACCCTAGAAAGACACCTTTAACCATATCTGATTCCAGCAACTCCCCGAACCAGTGCTTCAAGGGGGAGAGAGCTAGAATACAACTTGGGGCTAAGTGTTCAAGTCCATTATCTACAGTGGAGAATTTAGAAAGATTCATGGGCAATTTCATTTTCTACTCTTAACAAGCAGACAATTCCAGTTTAAGACTATCTTTATCCAGTCTTATGAACTGCCCTACCTAATGTTTCCAGGAAGGCATGCTTTATTAGTACTCTAGATGCCATCTTGACACAGTGATCCACTACAGCATCAACTCAGTCTGAACCAGAGGAAACATACCTTTCTGTTCCAGGATGACTGACACCACATCTGGGTGATTGTGAGCGATAGCCATGTGAAGGGGAGTTTGCAGGTAAACATTCTCTGCTGTTGGAGAAGGGGCATCCTTCTGACCAAGCACTGCTTCTGCCGTCTGGATGTTTGGGTTGGCTCCCTGTTGCAGCAGCTCTGCTGTCAGGTTTGCTAGGCCATGCCTACAGGCTGTGTGCAGGGGTGTTTCTCCCTTTAACAAACAGGGTACGAGGTTAACAGCTTGAGACAAAGAGAAGTAGCTTTTCAACTACTAATGCCCAGAAGAACTGGTGTGAGGAGGTTAACTCCTAGTAGCTGAAGCTCCTTAGGACTTTCAAGCTACATGTTGGCCTATATTAAGGACTATTGCAACAGGCACTGAGGGAAACATTAAAGGCATGCTAACAACTGGTGATGTTGCAAGAACAGTGCCACGAGACCTCAACAGTTGTCTGATCACCAGCAAACATCTGAAAACAGGCAAAAGGCTCAGCAAGTGTTTCAACTTGCTTTAAGCTACAGCTGGCAATGAGAGATCTCTGCTATCTTCAGAAAGAAGAGAAATAAGGAAACTTTCAGACTACAGCCTGTAAGTTTCTGCTTTTACCCATTTGTTTTGGTGATTGACTTTTGCTCCATGAGTTGCTAGGAAGAGAGAAGCTGCCTCATTTCCTGCACCAGCTGCCCTCTGAAGCAAGCAGTTTCCTAAAGAAGAAGCCATGAACACTGTCAGAATGCTATCCCAACCACACTGATGCTACCAAGTGTGCTAGTTCCTGCCCCTCTACCTTACAACATTTAAATTTGAAGCCAACAAGGAAAACCCTATGTACTGGTAGTCCCCTTGCAACACTGGACTGCCACAGGCACTAAGATTTAGCAACTACACATTCTGAAACTGTAAAGAGGATATTAGGACCTGGCAAGGAGTCCAGATTTTCTGTCACTTCCTGCAAGTCACACTCAGCTTGGGACTGTCAGTGTAGGTATCAGTAGCTTTACCCAGAGCTGGCACATTCACTAAGCAGCAAATGCTGCTGAAACCCCATTAAGCAATGAACTTCCAAGCCTTCCACCTACGCAGAAATACAAACCTCTGGTTTACCTGTTACTGTGTCTGGAGCATCTGTATTGCTGCCTCGTTGGATCAACCTTGCTGCAAAACTGTTCTCATCAAATGATGTTCCATTTACCACAGGGGCATCTTCAAAAGGGTTTACAGACTGATCAGATGATACAGTGATATACTGAACTGCAAGCCACAGAGCTGTGCTTCCTTCATGATCCTTCAGCTCCAAATCTAGTCTAAAAATAAGAGTTAATGTCCCCCAATTTATATGTTAAAGAGTGGTTCCCCAATGCAGCCTGTTTCAAGTGTCTGAACAGCTGTGCTAGCTTATCCAAGACCTCATGACACCATTTGCTCACCAAGAGGCCTTCTGTAGCTTCAGTTAGGTCAGAGAATTTGTGAATACTCTGAAACCTGCAAGACACCTTTTAGTGACTACTAGATTTAAGCTCATTACTCCTAGGAGAAGCCCTGGCAGATTTGGGCTCCCACCAAGTGTAACAAAGAGGCAAATACTCTTGTATTTGCAGTTCTCGTACAGTTTACTCAAATTCAGCTACAAAGAAACTGAGTCAAATGAAATATTTCTGCTTCATCACCCTAAGAAAACCCCTCCCTTGGCTTTAAGCAGACCTCAAGTTGAACTCAAGAAGGTATTCAGACATTTTCAAAAGTCTCATTACTCCTTTTAGCTCCACTACAAATGAAGTTAATGCTACATTATTTCACTTGGCCCTCTTTAAAGAGCATGGAGATGCAGTTTGCTTCCTCGGTAGAGTAGGACAACAACTTACTTGGCTTCTGGCACTGTTCTGGCATTTTAAGCAACACAAAACCTTTATACTTATGCATCCCAAGCCCATTGCCAGCCTTATAACAAGGCCAAAAGGCATACAAGAGCTGTTAAACCAGTTTTTCTGTCTTCACCCTACAAAGTAACTTCAGCATATTTTACATTTAAGAGAGACTTACTGTTTGCACTGGAGAAGCTGACTGAAGACAGGCTCATTCCTGACCACAACTGACACATGTAATGGGGTCCTGTAATTGCAGCAAGTACAGTTACATTGAGGGAGTGAGACATTTAAGATTTTGTCCACAGTCACCACCATGCCCCTACAGAGTCGTGGGGCTCCCTCATCTCTGCTTTCAGGAGAAAGGCACAAGCACATCTTGACAGAGAGAGCTGCCTACCCTTTCAGTGGATGTGACTCCAGGTAATTTAGTAGTAATCAACTCTTCACAGGAATGCAAGAGCTGACTTTCGAGGAAAAAGGAGAGGAGCTTGACTTGTCAGAACTGGGTAACTGATACACGTGGTCTGTGTGGTTTTAGGCACCTGGTGCCCAGCCCAGCCTGGAAAGCAGTGCACAGGCCCTAGGCTTCAGATACACACTGCAGGTACTGCCTCCCACTGCCTTTCAGTTTCACTGACAGCTTCCAAGAGAAGTACCTCTCAGGAATGCTGTTTGCCAAATGTTCAGTGATACAATAGAGGCAAATCAATCATGTGGCACGTGTTCTAACAGAGGCAGCCCACTCCAGCCTTCTCCAGCTGGGCCGTGCTTTACTGGTTGTGACAGGGTGAGATTCAGCCTGCACAGCTTTCTGCTTTGAGAGCTACACACAGGTCCCAAACCTGATTCATGAATTCCATTTTCCTGCTTCCAGTATCACTTGTGCTTTGCTGATAGGCCTGAGCAGGCTCTAAGCTGCATCCCATCACTGCAGTATGAGCTGTTAAACTGGTAGCAAACTTCCACCAGTGCTTACCTCCCTTTGCTGTCTTGCATATTTGGGTTGGCTCCTGCCTGTAGGAGGGCCTCTGCTATCTGTGCCATCTCTGCCATCACATCTGGCAAGTGCTTCTTGGGGCTGTATGATGCCACCAGGTGCAGGGGAGTCTCCTGGTCTCCCAGTGTAGCAGCATTCACCCGGGCACCGTTTTTAATGAGAAAGTTGGCAGCAAATTTATCTCCTTTTGTGAAACAAAACAAGGTTGGTTGTGGGTATGTGTAGGTATACAGGACATACAAAGGTCAGAAAATGAACACACGTGATCTCTCTCCACACCATACAATGACTCCAATACAATTGTCTCCTCTTTGAATGCCTGAGCAATGTGTAGCTTCAGGAGCACTTAACTACAAACGCAGGATTAAAATCTTTCATACAAAAACCCTTTTTTAAAGTGTTTCTAACCTCTGGGCAGAACAACTCAAGTTTATTGTTATGAAGTACTGAGCTTGCTAGTTCCTCTGTCAAGATAAGTCATCATTGCTTTAATGCACCACTAGACAAATTGTGAGACTACACATACAAGCAGTTTTATCAACAAAAGGTACTATTCCAGGGCTCAGGCAAAAGTGTGCAGTTCACATTAGTCATCATCTGCTGGGTTTCACCACATCAACAAGCAGTAACACAGCCTCCTTTGCTCTTGGAAGCTTAGGCCCCGTTAGACCCATGCTAAGGGCTTCAACAGTTTGGACCCCCCAGCACTGCATTCCTAAGAACTCCCTCTAGGGACCTTCTCAGAGGTCAGAACTCAGACCCACCTCACTACCTGAAACCTTGGACTTCAAACACCAAGATGTAGAGAACGACATCACAGTAACACCAATTCCCCTCTGCCAGACTCCTCTGCACAGACATCCACAGGTCACTTGCCCTGAATGCCAGACTGGGGAACAAAGGTTCCTGTTTGCCTGCCGCAGAGATCCCGCCTGCCGTGTCATCTGCCAGCACAACCCAAACCTCTGGCTGCTGATTTCCCATCTGATAGCCCCACTCTCCGCTGATCACAGGAAACAAGAATCATGTGGCAAGTTCAGGCAATTTGCTTTAGCTCCATTTCCAGAGCGTGTGATTGTGGACAGTGATTAATTCACTGCAGCTCTGGTTACTGAAAAGCAAGCATTCCTTCCCTGAGCTCTAGCTGCGCTGGAAGCAGACAGAACCAGAGGACAAGTGGCAGCATTAAGTATGAAGAGCAGCCAGCTGCACTCTCTCCGGTGCTTTACAGGGCTGCAAGCATCATAACACCAACCTGTGACTACATCTCCCACTCCTGCTGCTGAAGTCACTCACAGGATCAGACACCAGCACTTCCCCAATTAGACACGTAGGAGACTAAAGGAAGAAGTTAGGAGCTGTATTTTGAGCTCATAAAACAAACTACTTCCAAGCATCCAGAAGAGCTTGCTGTTAAAAATAACTTTACACTCATGGGTACTGTAGGGCTACGAACTGAGTGACTACTAGAGGCAGTCACAGGTAAGGTTTGGTTGTGCTTGGCTTTCTGGACTAGACAGAGCTGCCAAAGGTATCACTGCAGGCACCTAGCAGCACCAGGCATTCACTGGAGATTTTCTACCAAACTTTGGCCATGGGCCAAGATGCTGCTGCTCCAAAGCCTTCAGAGTACTGTGGCCATGGCAACCAGGTCCCACCATGCTCCAGTCCTCATAAGATGCACTTCCCACTCTAAGGTGAAGAGCAGCTCAAGGTAACTATGCAGTAGTACTCAGACTCTGCTACTATTCACCAGAGCTTTGAAGATATCAGGACTGGCACAAAAGCATCTCCACCTGCTTATCTTCCATACATTTTTTCTCCCCACTGCCATCCAGTAGCAAGGACTCCTGCTGTTCACTTCAGTCAGAGGAGCATAGCTGCACTCAGTCCAGGTGTAGAAGGTTTCATCTTTGCCACCAGGCTGTCACATTTGATTCACCTCTTCACCAGGAGGACTGTTGTCAAATCCCAGTATTGCCAGTTTCTCCCTACGTTTCTTTCTTCCTTTGGCAGACAATATGCTGCTAGATGGCTTTGGGATGTCCTGCAGTTTAACTTCCATTCACTAGCCATCAGGCTGGCTTTCAGATCCCAAATACGAGTGTTTGGGTTTAATTTACAAAAACAAAATAAAAACCACAAACCACTGAAACAGGACAAAGTTCATGCCTGACCACAATTTTCTAACTGCACATCAGCTACAACGTGACACAGGAATAGACTGGGGAGTTTATACACCACACTGGCAACAACTGCAGTGAAGAAGGCTTCATAGCCTGTTAACTTACCTCTCTGAATAGCTTTATGTAACAGACTCCAGCCCCTCTTGTCTGCCCTATCCACATCAGCCTTGTGGTTGACCAGAGTAGTTGCAATACCCTCCAGTCTCTGGGCAAGGGCTAGATCCAAAGCAAGATCTCCATTGTGATCCAATTCATTGAGCTTCCCAGGAAGCTGCAACACAAATTCAGTCAGTTGACAGAAGTTAGAGCTACACTCACCAGTCCATTGGATTTTAACCACCCACAGCAATGTCAGACCTTCAGCTCCAACACCAAACACTACTGCTGCACTCAGGTACATGAATCTCACCCAGGAAAACAATCAGCACACAGGGCTGGTCAGCAAGAGAACAGGAGTTCTGCTGAAGTCTTGTTTAACTCGTTTAACTCAAGACCAGTACACACTCTGAAGAGATGCTGCCCATTCAGGCATATTCAACAGCATACCAGGAAGAGTTACTCAGTTATTCCTTTAAGACACCTCAAATCCCAACTGCATTAGCACCTAAATGTGCTAAGGACTGCTACAGTCCCAGCTTCCAATTTGAGGTATCTTAAAGGACTAAGTGAATAATTAGTGATAATTAATACTTCAATAATTCTTTCTTCCCCTCTGTGGGGGGACAACTTATTTACTAGTTGTTTGGAATGTTCATCCAAACAGCACAAACTCTTGTTACTTCAAACATTCAGTAGGAGAGGAAAAAGCATCTGTTCAAAGAAATGGTGCTCACTGAACTGCCATGAAGCAGCAGAGTTGACTGTTACACCATTCAGCTTTAAACTGAGCAGAGCAGTATCAGGTGTTGGATTTTTAGATATAATCCATTGCATGCAAGATGTTGAAAGTGTTATGAGTCACTCTGAATTAGGTCTTCATGGAGCCTTTAGAGCTAGCCCTCCATTACACACATAGAAGTAGCTATGGCAATGATAAACTTGCAACTCAGAAGTAGTGAAAAAAGTCAACAACAAGGTTTAGAGTGGTAGCTACAAAGTAGTTATTTGAAATTCCAAGCTCTAAGACATGGGTAAGTCAGTCTCACTATACCTGTGAATCCATTTCAATAAGATACAGAAAGACTACATCTTCTCTCTCCACTTTAATTGCTTTATGCAAAGGATATTCTGTCTTTGACTTGAACATTTTATACAGCAACTGGGCACTCATGCTGCTGAAGTCTTCTTTACGCAAATCATCCTAGAAGGAATGAAAAACAGGAGGCAAGTGACACTCCTGGTTTATTTAAAAACAAGACACAGCACAATGCAACTAACCAGGACAGAACTTCACAAAAGTTCAGTTAAAGGCTCCATTTTGATACCACCACAACAAGAGCAGCAATCCCAGATAGCCTTTTCAGACTAGTGAAGATCCCCGAGCGTTCCTTCCATCTTACATTTTGGTTTCAGCATGTTAGGGAAGTTTTTCTTCCCTTTTGTCTGCAGACATGGAAAACTAGCATCTTATTACCAGACATTACAGTAGATTCACGTCTGGTCTCCAAACTAATTCTCTAGCTGGACTTAAATCATCAATTAAGATTTTTCTGACAGAAACATCTACACCTTTTGAAGACTGAAAACTCCACAGAAACTTAGAAGTACAAAGCCCTGAAGCTGGGTTAGTGCTCATTTGTCTAAACCACCTCATTTCCAGGTAGAGCACAGGATCAAAAGTTCAGCTCCAGAAGCAGTTAAAAACAGCTGACCTGCTGCTTCAGATACAAAAATTTGTTTACTCACAGATCAACTCCCTCCCCTCACTTTGGCATTAGCCAGACAAACAAACATCCACATCTGGGTGATGCATTTTAGATTTAGAATAACCTAAGTCCTCATGCACTAGTATGCTGTTGACAAGTCTTATTTTAAGGGCTAATCCATTACTCGGTTAACCAAACATCCCTCAAAATAACAGATCAAAGGAAGTGAAACTTCCGAGTCCATTGCACAACTCCTGGCTACTCCCTCCATTACAGAAGATAAACTCTTCCCTGGCTTACACTGATTATTTTTAAAAGTAAAAGCAGGCCTGGGATTTGTGGTCTGTATGACAGACACCAACGATGTATGAACTGCTACACAGTTCAGAGTCCAGATTTGAGGAGCAATCCTCTTGCTTATTAGAATACAGACCGACTGGCTTGGCTCTGCTCACGTGGAGGAAAGGAAGAGGCTTTTTACAATGAAGGATCTCCAGGGAACAGAGCAACTCCAGGCCATAAGCTATTTCCCCCTGTCAAGACACTCACACCAAGACAGGCAACAGGTATCACCTCTCTAAAGTCAACAAAACACATCTTGGAGAAGGAGACTTTTAATGGGCCTTGTTTCAAGCATAATGATGAACTAGTGTTGTAGATTATCAAGCACCAGCATCAAAAGCACATATTATAAAGATAACTGAGACAGATGGGAAAGGAAAGTCCTCCCAGCCTCAGAAGCACCCCCTTCACTCACACCAGGGGACAGGGCAGGCAGATTTTACAGCTTCATCAACACTCTTGGTCCTTGTAAACATCTAAGGATCAGCATAACAGGTCACTGAAAGTTATCCAAAATCCACATTATCCCATCCCGCCTGCCAGGGGTCAATGCCATCACACCAGGAGATACTCCGGGGGTTACACAGGGCAGTAAGTTAAGCAGAATGCTCCTGATTAAGTTCCTACACTCTGGAGACATTTTTCCTCTTGCTGCCAGTACTTACCCAGTGACTAGCAATTATCTCAGCACAGTAGTTCAGGAGCGTGCTGGCGTTCAGCTCCTCAGCAGTCTGATAGAAACGAATGCAGTTCCTGACATTAACCAGAGACATAACTCCCTTTTCACACCTGTCAAGAGAGGAAAGCCAGTGTTCAGGAAACAGCTTTACTGGGATCACTCTCGTGCTGTAACGTGGTCCTATATACTCCCTTTTCTAGGCACCAGTTGAAATGGCTTGGCCTTGCTTTACTACCAGGCTAGGCAGCATAAGCACACCTAAGCCCTCAGACAGCTTCCCTAAGAGCAGGCTCCTGTCAGAGTCCATCTAAGCTGCACCCACAAGTGCTCCAGGAGCTGGCTGATGTTGCTGCCCTATCACTCTCCATCATTTCTGAAAGACCATGGAGAACAGGCAAGGTGCCTGAGGACTGGAGGAAAGCCACTGTCACTCCAGTCTTGAAAACAGGCAAGAACACCCTGCCAATTACAGAGCAGTCAGCCTCACCTCCATCCCTGGAATGGTGATGGAGCAGCTCATTCTGGAGGTCATATCCCAGCACATGAAAGAAAAGAAGGTTATTAAGAGTAACCAGCATGGATTTACTAAAGGGAAGTCATCTCTGAGTAATCTGATGGCCTTCTGTGATGGCATGACTGAATGGGTGGATGCAGGGAGAGCAGGGAAAGGTGTCTACCTGGACTTCAGCAGGGCTTTTGACACTGTCCCCATAACATCCCCATGGTAAGCTCAGGGAGCGTGGGTTAGAAGAGCAGACAGTGAGATGGGCTGAGAACTGGCTGAGCAACAGAGCTCAGAGGGTTGTGCAGAGTGGTGCAGAGTCCAACTGGTGACCTGTAACCAGCAGTGTTCCCCAGGGGTTGGTGCTGGGTCCACTCTTATTCAACATCTTCATCAATGAGCTGGATGAAGCCAGTTTGCTGGATGCTGAACTGGGAGGAGCGGCCGATACAGCAGAGGCTGTGCTGCCAGCCAGCGAGAGCTGGACAGGCTGGAGAGCTGGGCAAAGGCAAAGCTACTGAAACTCAGCAAGGACAAGTGTAGAGTCCTACACCTGGAGGGGAACACCACCATGTACTGGTACAGTCTGGGGTAGACCTGCTGGAAAGCAGCTCCACAGAAAGGGACCTTGGCATCCTGGAGGACAATAAGTTCTCCACAGGACAGCAATGTGCCCTTGTGGCCAGGAGGGCCAGTGGTATCCTGGGGGCACAAAGAAAAGTGTGTCCAGCAGGTAGAGGGAGGCTCTCCTCCACCTCTACTCTGCACTAGAGACCACATCTGGAGTATTGTGCCCAGTTCTGGGCTCCCCAGTTCAAGAGGGACAGGGAAATATTGGAGGGAGTCCAACAGAGGCTACAAAGATGCTGAAGGGACTGGAACATCCTTTAAGAGGAAAGGCTGAGAGCCCTGGGGCTGTTCAGCCTGGAGAAAAGAATCCTGAGAGGGGAGCTGATCAATGTTTAAATAGCTTCAGAGTGGGGGGTCAAAAGGAAGGGGCTAAACTCTTCTCCATGGTGCCCTGTGACAGGATGAGAGGTGATGGTCACAAGTTGGAACACAGGAGGTTCCACCTCAACAGGAGGAAAAACTTCCCTGTGAGAGTGACAGAGCCTGGCCCAGGCTGCCCAGAGAGGTTGTGGAGTCTCCTGCTCTGGAGACTTTCAAGACCCACTGGATCTGTTCTTGGGTGACCCTGATCTGGCAGGGGGTTAGACTCCATCTCAAGCAGTCCCTCCCAACCCCTACCACTCTATTATTCTATGATAAGCTAACACCACACACTGCAGGAACCTACAAGTGGAGACAGCCATCTCAGTTCCCCCCAGGGAACAAACTGAAGTAGGGAAGATCTCCACAAATACTAGTGTTTGCAAGCAGCTTTTGTGCCAAAGCTAGAAAAGGGTGTGACAAATACAGTTATTTAACAAATAGAAGGGATAAGCTTTAACAGCAGATCCAACTCCTCTTTAATGTGAAGCTACTAATTCGAGTTTACAGGAAGAAAATTCAAGTACCTCAAAGTGAAGATGAAGTTAAACATGCCAGTGGTCTCCAAGCAGATATTAAGACCAAGAAAGTGGAAATATTTGTCTTCAGGTGCAGATACCTACCAAGACATCTAATAAGTACTAGCAGCAAATACCTGGACTTGTCACTAGACTACCATGACCAGACAACAGCTGCAGAATGTTTAGACTGTACAAGATGACAGTTTTAGGCTGGTACAAGGCCTGGAGGCAGTTTCGACATCTGTAAGGTCAACGCTAAATTCTTTGGTCAAAGAATTGTCAGCAATTTAGCTTGGTTCACATTGACTCACACTTAGCTCACAGATTATGAGTGCCATGTAGTGCTACAGCCCCAGACACCCCTTGGGCAAAAGGGTATTACATCAAAGAGTACTTTGACTAAATTCAAGGCTTCAAAGTTGTACAAAACTCGAAGCGGTTTCATTTTGTACATTAAGGCTTCTCCCCAACTCTAAATGGTTATTTAGAGCACTAGGTGCTGAAGGGAACAGCCCAGCCCCTATCAGAAGGGTGTAATTGTGATCTCCTCAAAATGACAAAGCCTTGCACCGTTATTAACCTTCTTTATGAAGAAAAATTGTCACCAAGATGCACAAAAGAAGAGCTCTAAGTTAAAAGAATTTCACCTGTGGTTTTCTAATACTGCAAGCTACTTGCCATTGCCCATTGCTAGTGTTCTCTCTAACAGTTCCTTCCCTGAAACTATCCCCAGCTTGTTACTAATACACCATCTCTGCTTCCTCTCCTTGCCAAATCAGAGTTACTAGTTGGACTGGGAGAGGAACTGGAAAGGGAACAAAGTCTATTCAAAACTGCTACAGTTTAGCTGTAATGCAAGGCTTCCTTTCTGCCATAAACTGGGTGTCCTGGTGTATTATTAAAACCCCAAAACTTTGAAGAAGCAAAATGTTATCCAACTGCCAGTCACTCTTCAAGCAAGGTTGAAGAGTTCAAGAAGATAAGTTTTATTTATCAAGACTCACCTTTCCCTAAGCAGCTGGAGCTGAAATTTATTAGCTAGTTTCATAAGCTCTGTCAAGAAGATATCATCTTCTCTTAGCTCGAGTTCATCTGTGTAGATCCAGCGCAGCATTGCCATGGTTACCTCTGGGTCAGCATCTGGTACAGGGAGCAACAGGGATTAATAAAACAGCCAAAGAACAATCACCTATTCAAGTAGTTGCTAGTCCTCTGACTGTTAAAGTCACAGCTACCATAAAAAAGCCTCATTGAAACTGTACTGCTTAAAAAAAATATATATGTCAAAAGTGAGGCAAAATTGGTCAAAAATTGAAACTAGTAACAAGGCTGGCAGCACACAGGAAAACCTTTCCCACTGCAAATGCAGGGAACCCTGTAACATCTCCTACCCACCACACAAATATTGCTTATTTAGGGGCCAGCAGTGCCCCTTTAAAGTCTTTGGTGACTCACAGATGGCTAAATCCACATCTGCACTGGACAAGCACAAATCCCTTTTTTGATTTAAGAATCTCCCCTCTTCTGTTACAGCCACACTGCTGCATTCCAATGCAGGTACTTCTACCTTGGTAAGGACTAAAGGTCTTGAAACCACTGGGAATCTTTCCCAGGAAAGGTACAAGTGAGTCACTTGAAGGAGCTGGTTGGATTCCAGGTGTAGACAACACTGGGCATGGGCCTGATGCTTTTACACAGCAAGGAAAACAGAAACCTACATAACAGGACACGAGATACTCAAGCCCAGTGGCCAGGGACTTATGGCACCTACTCAGAAGCAGTGACAATCCTACTTAGGAGGCTGTAGATGAAAATTACTCCACAATGTCAGATCAGACCAAATACAATAAAAAACATCATCCATAGAGAAAAATAACACCAGTCCCTGAAGGTGTTTTGGTTTGAGGGGAAGAGGTGGAGTTTGAGTTTTTTTTTGTTTAGATTAAAAAAGCAAACAACACACACACAAAAGCTAAAACATACACGTGTAAGATACTGAAATACACATCCTAAAACACCTTTTATATGGAGGGGTGCCCTTGATTTTTTGCAGGGTACCAAAGAGTACTTGCTCAACTTGAAGGAGCCAGAAAACTTACTTGAGCTGTAGTATCAGCTCTGCCTCAGCAGAGGTAAGAGTTCACTTTCTCCCTCCCAGCAGGAGAAGCTGTGTTTCTCTCCTTCTACTCCTCTTAAAGAGTAGAAAATTCTGCAAATTACATGAACTCTTAAATTAACAGCACTCCATTTTAAATGCTGCCTGTGCCCGAATTCTAACTTCGAATAATCTCAGCTTGCAAGTTCTTAAGAACCACGAGAGTTTTTAGGGAACAGTTTTTCGCTTGCTACAGCTATTTCACAACTTTACCCTTATGCCAACTATCAAATTTTATAAAACAAGAAGTTCTGCACAGTGGAGAGCATCATTTACCAGCACTGACTTTCAGCATCATTCTACAATGGAAAGTGTTAAACACAGGACTGCATTGACATTTGAGATTCCAGACTAGCTTACAGGTGGAGCCAGAAACGCTGTGGACTGACACTGGCAACAAAACTACAATCAACTTAAGAGCTTTTTGGTTAGCATGGCATTCAAGTTAAAGAAACCCTTGGCAACTACTTTCTTGTGAGTGCAGAAAGATCCAGGGATCCTCTGCAAGGAAGCCTACGCTGCCTGATAAATGCAGCTTGCTGTGACTCGCTGCTTTCCAGTTTGTCTGCACTTTGAATTCCTGGTAAGATAAAGTGCATGAAGTGAAGCCAGTGCTCAATATTCAACATGCCAGCCAGCAAACCTGCTTAACCTCATGATGGCTTTTACTGCTCACAAATCAAATTTTAAGTGTCTTCTATACTGTTAGGTACAGAAGAAATGCCTGTCAAGGAGCTCAAACTGCAGAAACACCACCCAGTGTAAGCACATGCAAAAAACAGCTACAGCAGAACAGAACACCACCTTGGAGAAGATTGTCTTTTAGAAAACTTTGCTCTCACCTATTTTGCAAAGGTAGCAAAGTGCCAAAGCAAATAATTTTTTAATAACACATGGTATTTGTATTCATTTCCCACACACACACTATGTTAACAAGAAGCAAGGTATTTCCATGACACACTTCAGAGAAATTATGCACACTACCTCAAAAAGCCCTGTCCTTAGAAAGGAAGAAGTCAAGCTCCTCCATATAGATTTGTTTTTCATTATGTTTAGTTGACTCTAGAAAAGACAAACAGGCCACCATTCTCAACCCCTGTTCATTAAAGAGAAAGAAGGTAGGTTATTGATTTAACTAGCACCACGTCCACGAGCCTACTGCCGGGTTTCAGAGCCAGAGCTCTGGAATTTATGGGTTAAGCACCACTTTTTACAGCCAGCAAGAGTCTGGAAGGTACATAAGTAACCTTTTCCCAGCAGGCCCTTTCATCAGTCACCCTAAAGACATCAGAGCATGGTACTACTAAGCAATGGCTGACCTGACAGATCCAGCTCCTGTGTTGAGGCAAGGTTGGCAAGACTCCAAGTATCACTGCGCGCCGCCAAGACAAATTTGTGAGCACTGATGCGATTGTTCCCAACCTTTATCTTCAGATCACTGATAGGAGGATAAAAAAAGCACATATATAATGTAGACTTCTCCTGTGCTTAGATCCCTACGGACTCAGCATCTCCACAACATCTACATCTAGGTTCAAGTTGTTTGAGACATCAAAACACATTTAATGGGTTACGTAGAACATGTTGCAAAGTGACACAATTCCTATTTTTCTACAGAGAAATACCAGTCATTGGCATGTAAAGTGTTTGGGTTTTTAACCATTTCAGAATAGTCTGCAAGGGGATTCTTGTAGAAGACAGGAAAATCCAGCAGCCTTGAGGTTAAGTATTTGTTGCAGTGTCCATACCAGTACTGTCAGCTAAGCAGCAGTGGTTCCAGGCAAGCCCAGCAAGAGAGCACAGGATGTCTGACAGGAGTCAGAGTGCCAGGCTGACTCCAAGAATCCCCAGCTGCCAAGACCAAAAAGCTCCAGTTTCCTCCTGACCCCTTTAACACCAGGTTACCCTCTGCAGTCAGAAAGCATCCACTCTGTTTATTTTCAAGTCCCATAGCTTGCAGATGTTGTGATTGTACTTTCCAGACCATTTTCTAAAGTAAAGCACTGCTATAAAGTACAGTACAAAATACAAACATTGCTTAAAGTTTGCATTGGACCGTGCTACCTTTCTCATTTTGACCTCTAGATCCTTTTAGGCCACTCGTCCATGCCCTTAACACTCAAAAGCTGAGCACAAAGCAATCCAACTCTTCCAACAGGTACTAATGAATCTTTTAGCCAGCATACTACAGTAAGATCTCATCAGGTACAGAGCCTTTTCTCAGGAAGGCTCAGAGATGTTAGGAGAAAGAAATTTTAATGAACACTACCTATTTCCCCCTTACGTGACTGGACTCCTTTACTCTTACTGGCACTGCTTTCAGGAGTGGCAAAGAAACTGGTGTCACTGTGCTCTCAGAACTAAATCAGTTAGGGATCTTGAGTATTGAAGGTGATCCCTAATGTGCCTGTGGAAAAGAAACAAACTTTTGTGTTGCAATTAAAAGACAGATCATTTGTACCACTAAGCCACACATATCACTAAGACCTGATGCATCACATAGCCACACAAGCTACCTTCACCAGGCTTCTTCACCCACAGCAGGAGTGCAGAACTGGTTTTGGGGCATATCCTTGCAAGGAGAGGTTTGTAGTTGGTAGAGGATACATCCTGTAATTAATATATCAACTACGTATAGATCAGCTTCAAATTACTTCTGTTCAAAGGGAGGATCTGATGTTGACAGTGAAAAGAATTTTCCTTGTCTCAGCCTAGCCCTGACTGCAGTCAGCAGTCGAGTGTTCCGCAGCGCCTTCCCCAGAGGATTTCTTACCTGTACTGCTCCTGCTGGTAGAGTTCAGCTACAATGGCCAGAAGTCGGCAGATGAAGGTGTCGCTGGCAGTGTCTTGGTTGGCCTCAGCTGCCAGGAGACTGCATCTCCTCTCCGTATCCACTAGTTTCTTCTGCAGCTTCACGTACTCCTGGCGGAGAAGCATCAGGTGCTTTTCCAGCTTGGCCACCTCCTCTGCAGAGGCACACAGTTTTACTACAAGGTTTCACATCAGAGGGTAGCTTAACCTTACAAGCACACGGCACATCTAGTTCAGTCATGGACAACACTCCAGTAAGAGTCTCTCCTCTTCCACACTACTTGAGCATCTCACTCCCAGTATTAAATCTTTTATATCAATGAGTACAACACGGCAACAGAAACCACTTAAAGTTCCTGAATCCCATCCAGTCCAGAACTCCATAAGCTTTTTAAAGGCTTGGGAATCATCTACATCTACAGGAATTGGAGTGGGACAGGGGACTAACTCTCTGGTTCTCACCCATTTTTCAGTTTAGTTAAGATGCTCTTTGCCTTTACAGCTGAGGCACCAACCTCAAGCAAGCATTAGCAGAGCTGCTGACATACCTCATCTACCTCAGTGTACTTACACAACCCATTTAGATGACCTCACACTCAACTAACTCCTTAAGAAATGGCCAGAATGAAAAACAGATTCTCTGCAGAATCTGTTTTACAGCCAGTCAAAAATGCATAGAGCTTTACTTGCTGCTGGCACATGCCTACTGCTGCAGGGGGGGCACTGCACTGACAAGATGCCACCACGCACACTGGGGTCCGGGGTGGCTACTCCAGTTCAGGAGCAGCACCAGTGGCTCTGATCCCTGAGCAAGTGTTTCCATCCCACTGCAGAGCTCCCTTTTCCACCACACTTAAATGGTCACTCCATAACATGCTGGGGAGCTCAGCCCAGGCCACTCATGAAAAACCTCTACCTCACTGTTGCAAGGTGACATCTGTACAGGTGCTTAAAACCAGTGCAGCTTGGGAATGCTTATTCATGGATTAATTGCACAAGCTATATGTAGCCATTGATCATTTGCTTAATTGATTATTCCCCCCATCGTTAAGTTGATTTTTCCAAATAAAGTACAAATTCAAAACTAGTCCTAAAATGAAAGGGGTCAGGGAGGAAAAACTTGGAAGCTAACTAAAAATCCTAAGTGGGAAAGTTCCCACAAGATTACTCCCAGCCAGCAACCCCCCCCCCCCAATATTTACTAAATTTCAGTCACTACTACAAACAATGAGAATCTGAGCTCTATCCACCAGTGTTTTCCTCTTGCTTCTGTAGAAAAGTTCAACAGCAAAGCTGACCTTGGCTTCACTCCAGCACACATCCCCAGGGCAGAGCATCCTTCCCCAGCTCAGCGCAGGCAGAGCGCCTCATTTGGCCTTTCCTCTGAGGACCTGCAGCAAGCGCTGCCTCCGAAGTCTTTTAACTACTGTAATGGGCAATTTACCCCATCGGGCTCTTCAGTGAATGCTACTTAAGCAGGTTCAGCAGCTCACTTCCTTCAACAGCCTTTTGTTTAGCTTCATCCTTTAAAAGTTACCAATCTCCTTTGGAATACTTTTGTTATTCTATTAAGATAGAAGGCATTTCAGAACTGGCTGGCTTCAGAGGGTTTAAAATTCTGCTCTGGTCTTTCCATCTGAAGTATTCCTGGAACTAGGAGGCTCCTTCCCAACTGATTCATAGAATCACTAAGGTTGGAAAAGACTTCCAAGATCATCAGGTCCAACCTTCTACCCAACACCTCCATGGCCATGCCCTAAAGCACCACATCTATCCTTTTCCTGACTGCCTCCAGGGAGGGTGACTCCACTGCTTTTCTGGGCAGCCCATTCCAATGCTTAACCACTCTTGCAGTGAAGAAACTCTTCCCCATATCTAATCTGATCTTCCCCTGGTGCAACTCGAGGCCATTCCCTCTTGTGCATAAGAGAATGACACAAAGCAAGCCCTCCTGCTCTAGCAGGGAGAGTAAAAGCTTTGATAGCAGCCAGGAGTGATCACAAAGACACTGAGCCCTGCTGAAAAGGAGTGTATGAACACTGTTCCTACAGGGAGATTTTCAGGTGCCATACAAATTCAAATGCTAGGAATAAGAAGTTGCCTGCTGCACTTCACAGCACATATCATCTCAAATAAATACTGCATCTTCTGGGCAAACAATGAGAGGGGGGAGGTGGGAATAAAGAATCAGTACCAGAAGGTAACATCTCAAATACTCTCATTTCACCAGCCAGCTCACTGGCTCCAAATTACTCTGCACTCAGTGGGACACAAGGCAGAACTACCCTCAAACAGCAGTAGCTTAAGCTTTACGCATAACCAACAATCAACCTTTTGCTGCTGCTTCCAGGGCAAGCCAAAACAGTCATTACTGGCAGTGAAAGTGCCTCAGAGAGCTGAAGCTTTGAGAAATCTTGGTTTCAGACTGACAGCTTGCGCTTCCTGCGGCCTCGGTGAGAAGGATCTGTGGGTATTTGCTTATGGTAAGAACTACAAGGGCTGGAAAAGAAGAGTTTCTCTTATTCAACACAAAAAACACGTACAGCAGTTCTGTAGTAGCAACTACCACATACTTGCAGACAATATTTGATCCTACAGTACTTTTTAAGCTCACATTCAAGACAGTCCTCAGTGTCTAATTAAGCAAATAAGCACCCACTGCCAAAGAGCAAAGCCTGAAGTTTGCCCCATATGCTGTTCACATAAATAGTAAGATAGTTGCTTGAAACAAGAATTGCTTCAAAAGCAGAACCTGCTTCATCTCAGATGGAAGGACCACCTCTGTTTAAACAGGCAGCACTACATCTCCAGGTTTACTCTTTACAGTCAGTTTTGGAAGGGTTGGAACGAGATGATCTTGAAGGTCCCTTCCAGCCCACAGCATTCTGTGATCTACTGAAGATCCCTGCACCCAGAGGTGAAAGGACAGTCATGCTGGAAGATACAGCAAGGCTCTGGCTGAACATCAACGCACCAGCACCAGCCAGGAGGATGCCTGGGTTCAGCAGAGCAGCACAGAGCAAATCCTCTTCTGAGCCCACAGCCCAGGGGAGAGTCAGGAGGTGGCCGGACAAGACAACAAAAGCAGAGTTGAACTGCTTTCTATCAGCCAGACCAGCACCTCACCAACTGGCAGGTTTTGTTTCCATACCAAAGACTTTAAAGATTTTATAAAAGGCTGCTGATATTTTCTTATAGAAGACACACAGTACTCGAGAGCAACTGGAGGGCTGAACAGACACAGATAAGCAGGGAGGCAACGGGCAGTGAGGTGACAGATAGCATGTTCCAAAACCTTGAGAGACTTCGGTGGAACTCATGACACTGCCCTTCCCACCCTTCAGAAGCAGCTGCAGAAGCAGTATGAAAAACCTTTTGTTTACTTATGAAGTGGAGAAAGTGAAATATTTCAGAATACCACCTTATTTCTTCAGCCCCCCAAGTCAGGTCCTTCTTCCACTGCTCCGCACTCTGACCCCCATCTCTCCAAGGCTGTACAAGTTACTGCTTTCCTCCTCCTCTCTGCACACTGATCTTTACCCTGACACCCCAAAGCACTACGGCATACTTCTTGGGGCTTCAGACTCAAGCATTGACCTAACAACTTTTACCCCTGCCTGCAGGTATCTTCTGGTACTGGTGGCACAGAACTCTTACAGCAGTTACAGAAGAAAGCTCACCTCTTGTCCTTCGGCACTGTTTGATCAGCTTGTAGCTATAAATTGCAATAAACCTAACTGGGGACTTCTGCACACAGAGGCAACCCTTCTGGAAGAAAAAGCTCTCAGTTTCTAAGCAGACAGCTGCAGTTTGACAAGCTCCTCTTAAAAAGCCTTCACTTTTCAGCTGACTCTCCAATACCATCAGCTCTTACCTAGAAAAGCACTGCTGCTGAGGGTGCTTTGACTGAAGGGACAACATGAGGCCCAACACCCAGATACCCTAAGGAATTAAGCAGGGAGACCTACAACTCCAGGGATCACCCCTGCTCATGCCAGATCACGCATTGGTCATGTGCCTTCTTTAGCCAGAAGATCAGAGAATTACTTGGATTAAGGAAGACTCT
The DNA here is from genome assembly GCA_013399075.1 of Chloroceryle aenea. Taxonomy (NCBI): domain Eukaryota; kingdom Metazoa; phylum Chordata; class Aves; order Coraciiformes; family Cerylidae; genus Chloroceryle; species Chloroceryle aenea. The sequence continues at coordinate 348,527 of VWZY01003875.1, read as the reverse complement.
TTGAGAGGTCCAGATGTCTAAAACAGGACCTGAATCAACTGCAGGTTCATTCTGCAGAGCAGGACCCCGAACCAGAGTCTCAGATCCTCAGTGGAGAAAGTTTCACGACCTGATGACATCTTTGCCATCTAACGCCCCCCAGAACCAGTTCACCGAGGTTTAAAAGCAAGCCTAAGAAGCTGGTCAGCTAAACACCAAGCTGGTATTTCAGCACACGAAAAGTCAGGAGTTGCTCTAAGGATTTATTAAAGCAGCTTGACTGCAGCACCCTCTCAGCTGATGCATGCCAGAAGATCAGCATCTGCTACATCCTAATTAATCTTCCACAAGTGGTTTTAAAATTCCACCACTATCTGAGAGTTGCAGGCTGTGCTTTTCGGACTGAAAGCAGGAGCCTTTATTTCCTCTGTAACTTGGGGCATTCCAGCTCAGTTTGCCGACTCAGTTTCCTCCAGCAAGGAAAAGAGGAAGCCCCTGTCTTGCAGAAATAGTGGGATTGCAAAAACCCAAATGCTTGTTCAAATCTCATTACTCCAATCACATTACTTTCGAAGCGGTG
>VWZY01003875.1:319573-347413 GCA_013399075.1 Chloroceryle aenea | reverse complement strand
CGCGCGCCCCGTCTGGAAAGCGCGGCCAGCGCCGCGCTGGCTTCGGCGCACCCCGAAAGCAACGCGTGTGGCGTGTCCCGCTCAGCCGGCTGCGGTGCAGCCCGGGGAAGCGCCAACGTCCTCCCTCTGATGGGGTCACCTCAGCACGCAGCTCTTCCTGGTGTCACCGTTATTTCAGTTCTGCTTTGGTTTCTGTCAACAACCGGGCAACCGGTCTGTGCCTGGTGGTGAAAGCGCGGCTGAGAGTGACCGAGGGGCTGTGACCGAGGGACAGAGGAGACGGGCCACGGCCAAGGGACAGATCGTGTTAGATCATTTTCTCAAGCCATGTGTACCACACAGCAGGCCCTCCACTGTTCCCACTGCTCATGGTTTCGTGATTTTTCCTGTCTAGATGCAAGAGACACCAACATACTCGACACGGATCCCTTTGTTTGCTTTAATGAGCGAATGTCAAGTAGTGAACACTTTATGTTTTACAGAGGTAATTTTGACTTCACCATCAAGTGAGCTTTGCAAGGTTGTTCTGCCTCCTGTCTTTGTTTTCTGTGCCTGTTGGACAAAACAGCGAAGCCAGAACCAGGCCAAGCCTTAGGACAGACAGAACCTGACATTTCTGAGCAGACCATCAAGCACAACCGGCCTCATTTTCCAGTCCCATGGCAAATGTGCAGACTTTGCTAGGCAGCTAATTTACCCCACTGCTTTGTGATGGATCATCTCGAGTAACTGTGAGGAAACTACTGACTGGATTTAGTCTCGGTGAACTTCCCAGGAACACCAGGGATCAGATTGCACACGAGCCTTGTGTTTTGCATCTGGGGAAGCTGCAATCTTACCTTCCGCGGAGGATGTGCCTGGGCAGGAAGCTGCCTTATTACAGCCTCTCTTTAGACCCCAAGCACCTTCTGGTTGGGTTGGAAATGACTCGACCAGGCTTCCAGAGCTACACAGGAATGACAGGAGGTGGTGCTCCTCTGTTTGCGTTGAGATGGCACCGGACCAAGAGCACCTCACCAGATGGTACAGGCGCAATAAAGAGTCCACCCCCCCTCAGCCTACCAAAAAAACAAATACACTTAATAACTGCTTCAGAATTCATGTTCTCCATTTATTGATTGTCTGGTTTCAATAAGCATTTTCTAGGCATCACAGCAGGAAAGAATTTTAGCATGACAGCTGAATAGGCCTTCTGATTTTTAGAGATCATCACTGATGCCTAAGGGGAAGCAAAAGAGATATATAAAAAACAAGGGGCGAGCGTGACCATAATACTTTAATATTTATTAAAATCCCAGGTGTTTATTTTCCTTTTCTCACACTGCTGCGGTGTTATCTGGGAAGGAGGCCACCATGTGTTGGGGGAAAAAACCAGCACAAAACCTCAGCTGTAACTACAAGCCCCCAGAGAACGAGCAAAGGTGCAAGCAATGATGCAGTTTGCTGCCGGCCTCCCTGAACCCCACCAGCTACAAGCAAACCCAAGTCAGCTGCTGGTTCCCTCCATCGCTCACAAGTCTTGCAGCTACCTGGCCGTACTGTGTCTCTGCAGCGGTGTCTGCGCTCGAGGGGACGCAGGAATTTCTGGTCCCATCAGTAACTGTCACAGCCAGCTCCCTTTCACATGGGGAGCAGGGACAAACAAAACCAGCTGCAATCACAAAACCAGACCAGACCATTTCTGGGCCTTCAGAGGCTCTCTACAACCCAGACAGCTGGCAGCAGACCCTTCGCTGTCTCTGAGGTTGTGGGGCACTGGCCATAGCTGCAGCTTGTACCTCTGAAGAGCACCCTGCAGTGCCACTCCTTCCTTGGGAATACCTGGGCCCCAGGGAATCACAAACCACCCGGGTAAGCCAAACAGAAGTCAACTTGTATTTGAATAATTTACAAAGAGGGGAACCCACACTGCCGTGGAATTAACAGCTCTTCCCTGCCGCTGATGCAAGACTTAACATTTCCAGGCTTACCCCTTGAAGAAAAAGCAAACAGCTCTGCCAGAGGACAAATGAGAAAAGCAAGGCTTTAAACTCTTTTGTCACGTTCACAAGACACGTCAGTTGGGAGCTACATTTGGTAAGAAGCAAGCGACTCTACCTCGGATTGCTGCCAGCCCTCTGCACAGGCTGTGGAAAGGGAAGAGGACAGGCACCTCCCAGGGGAAGAAGCCCACTGCTAAGTTGAGGAAGAGTAGCATCTTCCCAATGGTTTGGTTCTGGGAAGAGTGGCACCGTGCCCCTGAGAGTCTGCCCAGTCCCAACTCTTAGGTAAGTGAAAAAGGGCAGCCAGGTGGTGGGTGAGAAACCTCCTCTCAATTTTAGACAACACTCAAAGGGGAACCAAAAGCAGCTACTGTATCTGGACAGTAATGGCTCTGAGGTACCACACACCTCTGCCTGCTCCAGGAACAGGCCAGCCACTGACAAGCAACTTTAACTACTGATTTCTCAGGATCACTAGCTCCCCAGGTATGGAAATGTGGGCATTGGGCACATCTGTTTATCAGAACCCCTCCAGGAAGAAGGAATACCTTTATTCAGCAGTCATCTTCTACCAACTCAATGGCTTTATCCCCTGGGGCTGTCTCACCTGTAGTAAATGTCATCTTCTCCCAGCCCACCCCTGGAAAAACCCCAATACACACCTTTGAGTATACACACAGTGCAGAGGGACCTGAAACAAAGTCCAGCCATCTACCAAAGTAGTACTGAAGGCTTCTTATAAGAGGACTCGTTAACACTGATCTCTGCTTTACTAGTGAGCTACTCTGTGCTGTTAGAAGCTGGGGGAAACCTGTGACAAAGCAGAGAATGAGCAAGTAGTTTTGAGTTCCTGTCTTGTATGTTAGGTAGGCTTGGGAAACTCTTGCTACCAGCTACTGGGAGGTTAGGGTTTCCTCAGTGGAGGGCCACAGATGGTTACAACAGGTTACAATGTGTTGTGTTTGCCTTTCAGTCACTTTGAGATGAGATACAGTATGTCAAATTCAAAGTGTTTGCTGCTGTGATGGTGTTGAAGAAGTTGAGGTACGGTGCCCTCTAAAAGCAAGAGCCCTTCCTATTTAGATACTCAAGACAGCCAGTTTGACACATCATTATTGGAAAAAATTATATTTTGGAAGAACTCACTACAGAAGGTGACAGAATTCCAAAAATCAAATTACATGAAAATATACATCGCAATTTTCTTTGTACATTAGGAGAGGAAAATTCTGAAGTAGAAGGCAAAGAAGATGAAGGGCCACAGAAGAGAGAAAAGGAGGGAAAACTATTTTGATACCAAACCCAGAAGTTAGTCATTTGAAAGCCTACAGCTGTGCATGCTTCAACTCAACCTTGAGGAAAAACCAAACAGAACAAACAAGCCTCCCCCACACCCCCTACCCCACAAACAGGCAATAAAAAAGGCAAAAAAAAAATAATAATTCATCCCCAAAAAGCAGCTCATTCCTATCCTGGACTAACTTCCAAATGAAAGTGCTCAAGTCCCTTACAGTTAAAAATCCAGCAGGCTGCTCAAGGGTGCTGCATGGCCAGTTTTATTGCTATACCCAATTCAAGAAGTATGTGCAATTGGGTTTATAAAAGGTGTGGGAAGGAGAAGAAAAAAAAAAAGCACCTTTGAGACTACAGAGGTCATCATAAAAGAAGACACAAGTAATTGATAGCAAATCCTTTCAGGGTTTAATTAGGAAAATTTTAAGTTCTGAGGGGGGAAATAAAAGGGAGCACATTTCCAAAACCAAAAAAGATATACTAAACTTTAATAAGCAAGATATTTTAATTAAGCCTCAGTGGGTCAAAGGAAAATTAAAGTGGGGGAAAAAAAATAAAATAAAAACCCCTTTATCCTAATTGGTTTTAGTTTGACATGCTTCACAAGTTGGTGTTGTGTTGGTGTTTCTTTTTAAACTGATAGGAAACAATGAACAGGGAGAGAAAAACCTGCTAAAATCTTTAGAATTTACATGATTCTATTCCTACCTACAGACAGCATTATTTGGTACAATGTGTATTTGTGGATGTACATGAACAGTATATATATTATCCGGATCATGTTGTGCTATGTACACATCTTTACAATTCTTCCTGAAGGTTAAAGCAGTTTATTAGATTTCAAAATGCGTAATCATCTTGTGTTGGCACTTGTTAGGCTCTTGTCAGCATTGATAACTGGCATGTTTTATTGCAGCCCAGTTCCAGCCAGTGTTTGCCAACTTGTAACAACAGAAGTCCAGCAATAGGTGGGTAGAGTGCAGGAAAAAAAACAGTGCCATGTTTCTCAATTGGAGACCTACAAAGAAATCACAGGTATTAAAATAAACTCCCTCATCATCCTCAGTTATTTTAAAGATGCTGAAGTGTTTTTTCAAGCTCTAAGGAAGATAACCACTCATTGTTCAAGAACTTTACGTACCTCTAACCAGAAGATGCATAAATCCAAAATCATCACCTGAGAAAGACTTGGGTTAGTTCAGCACACTCAACTAGCAAGACTCTCAGGCTCCCGTACTCCTGATGCTCGTCGAGTGCACAGCATGGAAAGGTTTTTCCCACACAGAGCTAAACACCTGGAGATTTGTCACTGAAGCTTTGGTGCGTCACTTACTGTGAGTGATGGGTGCTGTTCAACAGCGAAGTGCGGTACAGACCGGCACAGCAACGCTTCGTTAAGCGCTAACACCGCAGCTACCCAGCCAGGCTGTGCTCGTCTGGAACCAGCTATGTGGCCCCTTCTCATCCCACTCATTGCTCATCACTTAGGAGGAGTCACCAGAACTTAGAAAAGCTTTTGCCTTCCAAAAAAGCAACACAGCCAATTACTGAAATATTTGTCATGAGCATTGTTTCACCATGGCCAAGTTGAACACGGCAACGGAGCCGGGGTTAGTTGAGGATACTCTGGAGTGTCACTCTCAGTTACTCCCTTTCTCTGAGGGAGAAAAGACTGTCAGCTGCATTAACAGTTCTTACACTCTAGCTATAGGCAGTTGTACAAGACGCTCAGTTCCTTTGCTCAGTCTTTTGATCAATATTAAGCATTTTTCATGCTTGCTTTGTACTGGAGAAAGTTCCAGTCAATCACAACATTCCCGCAGAGAAGAGAGACTGCAGTAGCAGGCTGGCACAGATGGAGCCCTCCCCCACCCCCAGCCCCCACAGTTCTTGCAGAAGAAAGGAAGTTATCTCCTCTATAACCTTGGTGAAGAAAAACTAACTAGCAGGAGCATCTAGTAAGCTGTTCTAATTGTTCAGACAGCACAACCCCTTTGAATTACATACAGGGCCATAATCCCACCCCCTCCAAGTTTGTGCACTGTGGTTATCTAGTACATACAGCTTCAGGCTTCTCCAGCCAAATGGGTCAGAGTAGTTTATTTGCCAAACCAACCATTAAGAAAAGGCAGCTTCAACGTGAATCTCTGGTTTGCTTTCAAAAACAAGAGTAGGAAATTATTAGCTAGTCGAGGAAGTGTTACCTTGGGATACAAAGACTAAACGGACCAAAGGCCAGGTGTTTAAGGGCCATGTTTTAATATAGAGCTTTCTACAAGAGCTTATTATAAAACAAACCAAAAGAAGTCCTATTAAAACTAGGATGGGATTGTTCAGGTTAGAGGAAGAATCTTGAGTCAAAGGCACTTTCTTAACAGGGTGGCATAGTGTGCAAATATCACATCAGCTACTCCCAGGTTACAACGTGGCCAGGCTCTCAGATACGTGACAGTTCAGTTTCCAGAACATAGCCAGTTTACTGAAGCTATTCCTAAATCTTCCTCAGTAAATAAGTTTTCTGGGCTGCTGAAGAGAACACCACCTTTCCCAATACTATTGATGGGTAATATCTCAACTTGATGGTTCCAATACACCCGTAGAATTCCTATAAAAATTCCCATCGATAACTGAAGCAATCCCATCCAAATGGTTCCCAACAACCTCACCGAAGTCTTATTTAAACCCTACACACAACATGCCACCAATATCTGCAGGATGAACTCCATATGTGTATCAAAAACCTTGAGATAGTACAACAGGGTGCTTTTATGACTCAAACAAGTGTTCTTCACAATAATGCAGATGAAAGAACGATTACTCCCTTCTGTTACAGCTCTAGTAATCCCTGAGCACTATTAATAAAGCAGAATGAATACTGACAAAGAATTTCAACTTCTGAACAGCATAAATGTACAAGCAGTAGAGAGGTTCCCCAGTCCAGGCAGAAGGGGCTCTTACAGCACTTGGAAATTCTTTTAGTCTTTAGTATCACACTCAACCACAGAACTCTGCTGAGACCATGCGGCTGAGAAGACAGGTTTGGGTTTTTTTTGCTTTTAAGGACAGAAAAAAAATAAAATTAGTTGAGTAACACGAGCAGGAAATCCTCAATTCAGATCACTAACTTGTCTTTAGAAGGATACTTACCCTGAAAAAAGTGAAGCTACTAGCTGCTGAATAAGTGTCACTCAAAAGCAGTTTCTTGGCTTTTTCTTACACAGCGGGCAACTTTTCTTTTAAATTCTCCATTTCTGTCTTCTCTCCATTCTTTCTGCAATGGAATAGAGAGTTTTCAGATGTCAGTCCTGTAACAATGTACAAGTTCTACAGACTCTTGGTGTTTGTCTTCTCAGACGTTAGCCATCTAGTCAACACCTAAACTTGTTTACCATCACTGAGCTGTCAATGAAAACCTGTGACGTGCAGGGTTTTTGAAAGCTTTTTTCCACATACCTATGCAAGCTGCACACAAGAGTGAGGACACAGCCTCACTCCCTTGGATTTCAAGCATTCTCCAAGACTAATGTGGCAGCTACTGATATTTTACAACATGTAGGCTGAAATCCATTTACTCCAGCCTGCAAAGCAGCAGCAAACTCAAACCCTAAGCTGTTGTTAAGGGTTAGAGAAAGTGTCCCCAGCTGCAGTGATGAAAAAAGGTACATGGCTACTGTCGAGCCAGTAGCTATTCTCAGATTTTCAGGACCACCTCAACTCCCTTCTCCATCAAGTCAGGACACCCCACAATAGAAATGCAGACGTCACAGTATTGAGAAGAGACACAGCAGTGCCCTAGAAAGAAAACACCTCCTTGTTAGATATGGCTGCAAGATACAGTCTCTACAAGGAAGACCTTAACAGAACATCTCTGGGGATGGTCTCTGTGACAGGTGTCTGATTTCAGAACCGCATAGATGAAGAGCAAAGATAGAGATAAACAGGAAGATAGGTGAGAGGTAAACCTGAACTCAGGATGAGCATACCATGGAGTCACCAAAAAAAAAAAAAACCACACAAACCCCCAAAACCACCCAGGAAAAAGTGCAGACACTTAAGGTATTTCTTTGCCAGCCTCACAATGAGCTCAGGTGACAGCACAGGAGCATCACATGATGTGACTGAAGTTGACACGTTGGGTACTGCCTTACAGCTAGGCAAGAAGTGATAGGAAGCTATGAAGAACCCCTTACTTCATGAGATGAGTCCTACAGTTCCTAGCTTTTGAAATAAGCAATAGATTATTGCAAGGGTGAGGGAAGGGGTAAAAAAAACCCAACACACACAAAAAGCAAAACACAACCAACCCACCACAGTTTTACCTGAAGCAGCCTAGCACACAATGCCTTGTCACCCCCTACTTGGAGGGAAAAACTTAGGGTATGCCAGTTACCCTAACACTGACCACCTCTCCGAGCTCACCAAGCCAGCACATGTGTCAGAAAACCCAGTAGGTCTTATCTTTCACTGGAAAGAACAAATAAGGGCACTAATTAATCTGTTCTTTTTCAGCAATTAATACAGCAACCATTTGGTTCCTTGGGCTGGGACACAGGACAGCTTACACAAGCTGGCTTAAGGCCAGGAAAAGCTTTCCATTTGTGCCTTCTTCGTTCCAGATTCCTAGTCTGTGTTTCTGTCTTTTATATATGTAAGTTATATGAAGCCAGTGTTCAGAACTGAACAGCAAGCAGAGTTTCCAGTTTGGCAGCAATCTCTCCAAAACTCTTCCTTTGGGTGAGGAACTGTTGTTCTATTTGCTTCTCACAGCAGCTATCCAGGTTCCCACCCCTCATTTTTCCCCTGCTCCAAGAGACAGTACTCAACAGGCAGAGTTCCTTTTTCCAGGAAGTGTGTATCCCCTGCTCCCGCAATGCCATGAGCTGCCTCTAACACTTTAATCTCTAGCCTCACTTAAAACTAGAAATTAATGAAATCAGACAAAGTATCTTCTGGTAACTGCCAAATCCTGCTGCTGCAATAAACTTGTACTTGGTAAACCAAGAAGGCAACCTCTAGATAGCAGATCAGAATAAAGCACGTGAGCTGCTGGTTCTTCATAGGCCAGTGACTATGTTCTGGTTCATATTACAATTGTTAATGATAATAATAAAAATCACTCCTGAAGTAGCTGGCAGTGAGTGGGGCTCAATACAGAAAGATTAAAATGCTTGTAATGCTAGGAAGGCAACAAGCACAGCTAGAAGTATAAGCTTTCTGTGGTGTTAGGTCAGCTACATTCAACATGCATGAGTTTGTAAACTGAGGAATTCTAATTGCACTTTAGCATTTCATTAATAACTTGCTCCTTCCAGTGCTCTCAGGTTTGCCAGCAGAACACATCCACATGTCCTGGGTATTTGTTTCCACCAGTAACGCGACACAAGGGGAGGCAACTCAGAGTTAAATGAGGGAATTCTTCACTACAACCTTCTGGGTTTTTCTCCCCCCTTTGTCTAAGTGAGACTATTCCCATGATGATTTTTGGCACCTTTGGAAATAGGAACAGCACAGCAGATCAAAAGCTTCAGGAAACTAAGCTCCCCCACTTGGGGAAGGCACAGCTAGCTTGGCAGAGCAGGGTAGCATTCTGCTAGAAACACTTTGCTCAGTGATTACCACCTCCCTCTTCCTCACTACGCCCAGTTAAGACCTAGAACTTCACTTTGTGAGAGGATAGGATTTATTAGTCACTGCCGACCTGCAATTCAAGAGTAATTCAAAGCAAAGTATGTTGGCCTGTCTCAGATGAATGGGGCTTGAAGTCTGTTCCCCTACTCACCTCTAAGAGCTGAGAAATTTTTCCCTCCCCACCACAAAGAGTTATTAGTCTGCTATTCTGCTGTAAACACAGCTCTTCCAGAGAGCAGAGCTGTTTACACACCTGCCCAGGACCAGCCATGCCCCAGAAACACTACGCTGCATGGCACGTGGAACACTTACTTCAGATTCACACCAGCCATTCTTCCTCACCCCTCAACCAGTCATTCCAGTCTGCCACAACACTTCCTCCAGAGCTGAAGGCCAGGTGCCCAGTGACACTTTCAGCTACCTTCTCAAAGCACAGACCTACCCAGCCAGACCTACTGCTTTAGTCCATGATCCAGAAAGACTGCTGTGCAGAGGTGGACGTAAAGTCACAACAGAATTGATCTGAGGGACACCACCACATTTTCTCCTTCCATTCAAATCAATACATTTGTAACACATTATATCATTCCCAAAACAAAAATTGCAGTGACTTATACATATTAGGAAACAAAAAAGGTTCTGGAATATGTTAACTTCTGCAGCTAAACTTAATGGGAGTTGTAACTGCCATGTGTACATAGCCACACAGGATTTTACAGCTTCCTTTTTTTAATGAATAAACGTCAAGCTCCTTTGGTCTTTCAGTATCTCCATGCACAACTTATTTACTATAAATACATTATTGTGTAGGAGAAATTAAACCACTGCCTATGAAACGTGACAGCATCTTTCCTTTGCAATCTGTTAGAACTTTCCCAGGGCCAACTATAATTCTGTTCCACAACATGACTCCTTTTCCCAACAAAAGGGTGGCCTTAGCCTGTGATAGAAAGAGTTCTTCCCAAAGTTACCGTACTGTTTGTCAGACTAGAAGCAAAACTGCACTGCAAATTTAGGTTTCTGCACTGAAGACTATTAGCAGACCAAGAAAAAATAATTCACAATAAAAATATCTTACCGCTGCATCAACATTAGCAGGAGAATCACCATTGGGATCTGCCAGCATAGAAATAACACTAATCATTATAGTTTCCACCGTGTGAATGGGAAGCCAGCGTTCCTCGGGTTTTTCATAGCCATATTTGTCTTCTCCAGGCTCATGAAGAATTGAAATGCAGACATCGCCATTCGTGTCAACTACGAAACACAACAAGGCACATTTCAGTAATGAACACCAGGCTGGCACTTCCTCAGGGCAGTTAGGAACTGCTGATCTTCACTCCAGCTAGTCTGGAAACACGTTAACAAAGACACTTCACAAAACCAGAACGCAATGAACTATTACAAAGCTCAATCTGTAATTAACAGGGCTTGGTGGAAGGCTGATGTTATGCCTGAGCTTCTGGCAGAAAGGGCACGTGGGGAGGAAGAAGTTCATTTTAACATCCTGTTGTGACTTTCAAGACTAGATAGGCTTCCACTAAAGCTTCTTCTGTTAAGTTCAGCAAACTATAGTGTGACTCCTCCTTCCACAGCAACCACCATCAGCTGGATGTTACTGCAGTACACTGGAATACGATTTAAGCTGATGGGACCAGAAGCTGCCTGACAAGGACTCCTATTTCAGAGCTGAGACTGACACAGCATCAAAATATTCCCTCTGTCTCATGATGGGAGCACCCTCTGATCTCCTCCCAGCATTCGACATCTACAACTTCAATAACAACTGCAGAACTGAAGAGCATCCCTCCTTCCCAGTGAATCACTTCTTCCACTTTATTTTACCCATCCGTGTCCAGCAGTCCCCAAGTACATGAAACCTTAGGAGTCACTGTCTCTGGAAGGACTGAAAGACCCTGTTATTTCCTTTCATACTTGACTGGAGGATAACTTCAGGCCTTCTGCACTCAACTGCCACGTTAGTATTACCAAGGTGAAATACTTGAAGGTGTAACAAACAGCAGTTAAAGAAGTCAAGTTTCTCCTCTGACCAGAATTTTGCATATAGGGGGGGAAAAAAAAAATCCCTGAACAGTTGCCAAGAATTCAAAAAGCTCCTTTCAGTGGCTTCTGAAAATACTTTTGGAGCAGTATCTCAGAGCAGGACTATTAAAACCTCTGCCATGGTTATTGCTTCTTTATGAAGGGAAGACAAAGCAAATGCAGAGTTTCCCATTTCTAACATGAACAGAAATGTCTCCATTTGCCTTCACTGCATTTTAGTTCTTAACTGCGAGAAGAAATTGAAACTTTGACATTTCTTACCATTTGGATGCCAGATTTCTGTGATGAATTTCATTTTTGGCGGCCTCAGTGGATAGTCTTTTGGAAAAGTAAGATGAGCCTTGAAAACACCACCTTCACTGGGGAATCAAAAATATCTTAGTAGAATTTCTTGTATGCATAAGTGGAAGACTGGAGCTTACCAATGCATCAAAGTTTACCCCCCTCCAGCTTAACACCGTGTGGTATTTAACAGTGCCAACACTTCCACAGGCAACCCAAAGGATTTCTAGATTGAGAAGATCCTTTCACAAGATCCTGCCAGTTCCTCGATGCTGTACCTTTTTTTAGGATTAGGATGATGTACCAGAGGGGAAAAAACCACACCCACCCACCCCAAAGCAAAAAAAGCTGCCGAGGAATCCACCATCTGGAATTACAACTTGATTTTTTTTCCTCCCAGTACATTTATTAACAAGGAAAAAAAATATTGCAAATAACTCCCCCCTTCGAGTACAGCCCAGCAGAGAGCTGTTCATTTTTCTCCTTTCGAGACCTCAGTCCTAGGCTCCCAGTACCAGCCTGCAGCAGTGAGCCTCGGTGGAAAGGTGCAGGAGTGGCTGTGTCTAACAGCATCACTTGCAGAAAGGCTTCCAGTACCACATCAACCCTAACTTGAAGGGACTCTGATGTGAGTGTGACATGTTCTGTATTACAGTTAACCACTAAACTGGAAAACAAATGGGATAGCCAGTGTTTTCTTTGGAGCTACAGGCCCATATTTAACTGCGTTTAGTTTATTGCTTGGGGTTTTTTTGTTTCTAAATATCTAGGTTTCAATACCCAGGAACAGCCCCTTCGGAAAAGCTGGAAGGCCTGTGTGAAATGGAAAGCCTCACAGATGGAATACATCACTGGAGCACACACTGCAGCACTTCCCCCCTGACTGGCCTTTCTTCTAACTGAAGTTTGTAACAAAACCTGAAATCGCAAAGGCAGAGATTACAAAAACTGGAACACAGCCTCCCAAGGTGGCAGAGATGTGCAGCACAAGCTGCTTGCTACTCAGTAGCCACGCAGACAAAAGAACTGGTGCAGAGAAGACAAAGCTGTTTAGTGCCCTTTTTTGACTTTTATTTGTAAAGGAGTGAGGAGTAGAAGCCAGTGTCCAAGCCCAGAGGCTCCTGAGAAAACAAGTTCTACCCCTACTAACCAAGATGTGCAATTCCAGCAAGTGTCCCAAAAAACCCCAACAAACCCAACCCCAAAGAGCACTAGATCTTGTGATGTGACTTGGTGCTGAAACTAAAGCAGCTGAGGGGATCTGAACCCACAGCACTCATTTTCCACAAGTTTTAGAAAAGGCAGGCAGTTTGCAAAGAGTTCTTGATCCTGGGAGGGGTTAGAATTCCAGAAACTGGCTATTTAACATCCATCCTAGTCAAGACAAAGGAGAGATAGATTACATTTGCTGATAGCCCCAAAACCAGTTAAATCTTTTTTTCCAAGTGAAAAAGTTGTTCTTTCCCTTTTTAAAGGAGTAGATCCTAAAGCTACCAGGCTGTTTGGCATTGCTGGCTGCCCCTCACCAACTGCCTATCAATCCAGCCCCCTCACTGGATCCACACCAGGAAGCAGCTAATGAAATTCAGTTGTCAATTAAGGAAGACCAGGGCCATCTTTAGAAATACTCCTGTCAAAGGGGTCTCTCAGTGAGGTGATGCACCCAGTCTAAACTATTTCTAGGTAAATTTGGAATAAAGTGGGACCAGGAATGAGACTGAAGGTTGAAATTTTTGGTCTGTTTAACCTATTATGTCTACTGTCATCATAAAACAGGCTCTGGAGGAAGGATTCAGTAGAACACCACACTGAAAAGCAACAGCTAGGGACAGGAACAGGAGAGGGCTTTGTATTTTAAAAGCCTCAAAACAAGTTTACCACCATATTGAAGAGGGGGAAAAAATGCTACAGCTCTTTTTAACATGGAAGAAGAGGTTCAATGAGTTCTTACTGACAGTATTTCTGAAGTGGCCATGAGAATATAACAGAGCCACTACAAGACTGTTCAGAAGAGGTCAACAGAAGTTGGAGAATTCCTCTCATGCAAGACTTGATAAATGACAATGCAGTGTGCTTGAGGCTTGTCAAAGTGGTTTGATGATGGTGCTTAAGTACTTAGTCTGCAGACAGAGGTATACAGCAACTTCATGCTGGAACTAAAACTGACCTCAAGTACATGTCTCTAGGCTTTTTGATCAGTAATTTAGCACTGGAGCAGATTAATGAAGGAGAACAGAGTTGATCTTCAAGAGCTACACTTTAAACTGACCTTTTCTGGGCACAGAACCTTTTCCTAGGAGCTATAGCAGGTGATCATGTATAACCTCTATGGAAGAAAAATCCTCCTCTCAATGTGCCAGAGCTGCTCTTAAAAAACAAGCAAAACCCAAAATGACCCACCCAGCACGTGCCAGTGTTTCAAGTATACAGCAGTGCAAAACCACAGTGAACTTGAGGTCCCAGGGAAAAAAAAAACCCAAACTACTGTATGAATTGCCTGGCTTTGTGTTCAAATGTCAATTAAAGAACCCAGTCCTTAGGATAAAGGCAGAAGCTTTTGGAAGCCCACTGTGCAAGATTCGTCTAGAATTTGAACTCAATCAGTACTGAAGTACTCTAGGTCACACTTGGAAGTTCTCACAGCTCAAGCTTTAACTGGACTTCAAGCTAATTCTATGTTTGGCCACATCTTCCCCAACTACATCCCTCGTGAGTATCTTCCTACAACACCAGCATGAAGTTGTGACTGTTTGAAGTTGTACTACCGGCTGAGCTAGAGCCTCACAGCAGTAGCAGCACACAGTGAATTAGAACTGCCTTGTTTAAACGTGTAAGAAAAACAGAAGCTGCCTCTAAATATAGTCTATTCTCATTTCCACACAAGTACAAACAGATCACTGTTGCATTTTCCCAGGGGAGCAAAGCAGTTCAGAACTTCTACAAATTCAGCTGTTGCTTTATTTTACTAGCAACAAGAACACTATTACCTTAGTATGCAGACTTGGATTAACTTCCACTCAGACCAAGCCAGAACTAGTATTACTTAAGTTTCTGAATAAGTATCAGTACTTACTAGAGTGTATCTGGAGGACCAATAATAAGAACTTCCCATCGATAAAGATCATTGTCATCTATTAAGCCCGCTGAAAAGCCTTCCACTGGATTTTTGTTGAGCTCTGTGTAGGAAAAAGAATTTAAGAGTGACTTTAGGTGTCATAATAATGCATTAGCCATTTTTGCTTCGTGACTCTGTGCAACCAAACCAGCCCATGACTTTCAGGGATTTGGCACCTAGTGATGAAGTGACAGCCTGGGTGAGTATCCCCCGCTGCCTCCCGCGCCCAGCGGCACGCTGCCGGAGCGCGGACCCAGCAGCTGGCTCCCAGCTACCCGAGCACATCACGAGCAGAGGGGCCAAAATAACTTGGAACTGTGGGATGCAGTCTCCTGAACTACATACCAAGTCAGACAACGAGTCTCCTACGAATGCCATACTGCCTCCTAAGAGCCCCGAGGAGTCAGGTTAAACTCAAGGCTATCTTTGACTGTAGAAAATGCTACCAGGAGAACAGTCACACTATGCTTTTACATAAAACATCCTGCTTCACTGCTTTTCTCAGAACCTGAAAGCATTTGAGAGCTGTAACCAATGCATTCTTGACATACTGCTTTGCTACATTCTGAGCTATTAGAAGACAGCACAGAAGATGTGTTTGCTTGGTTTTTATTTTTTGTTTTATTCACTAGTGATAAGCAATACAGGATTAAGTTTATAGGCCACTTCATATAGATACTGCCAGGTTTATCTGGAAATAGCTATGCAAAAGCCAGACCTAGATGTAGACTCCACGGAGTTTTTGTCTTCAGCCTGCTCCAGGAAAACATGTAACACTTGGAAATACACACCTCAGATGAGCTCCGCCCAAATTCATGTCAGGGGTCACGGTGAAGAGAAAGCCTCTTAATTGATAGATTTGGGTCAAAAACTAATTTAAATGCCATATCGAGGCCAAACAAAGTCTTAATCCATCATTTCCAGCAGTATAAACAAAGTCCAGAGGGATCTTGGGTATTTACAATAGGGGAAAGGAAGAAAAAGTTATTCCTTCAACTGGTCAGGAATTTCCAGATTAAATTAGGGATTTGTTTTGTTTACAATTACTACTGCATTATTTTCAATCCTGTCGGATGCTACACAGCTCTGTTACATTCCCCAGCACAGTTAGTCTACATTTTCCCTCTGCATACTCAACAGCTGCATTTTGTGTTGATCTCCAGGCACTCAGGTACACGCAGAAGAACTTGAAGTGAGAACCTCAGACCTTTATGGAGAAAAGGTTACCATTAAGTCCAAACTGATTTGCCTGTGAGCTTGCAGACACTGTTTGCCAGTTAAATTCTTAACTATTTAAGGCACAGTAAAAATAAAAATGCAAGAACCACTAATTCAAGCCCTACAAGGAAGGGTCTAAGTCCACAAAGGGAGAAGAGTGCTCAGCTCACACGAAGGACCAAGGTCCTGAAGAGACAGACAGAGGGAATACCAACACTGGTAATTCAGAGTCAAATTCATCCACTGGTAATTCAGAGTCAAATTCATCCACACAGATGATTTCATGATAAAATCTCAAGAGATGTATTGGAAGGGCTTTTCTTAGAACCTATTCAGTAGGGGTTTAGTCAACAGATGAGGTCAACCATTCACTCCCCAGGTTGCAGGACAAAGACACAGACACTGAACCGTGTTCTGTGTTTTCTGAAGACAATGCCTGAAACAAGAGGCATTATTATCTCAGGCTATTTAACCCAGATGCAAGCTTCAAAACCAAAAACTGTAGCATGGCCACACCTCCACTAAACAGACCAGTTTTAACCTCCCAGCATCTATGAAACTGCAGAAACAGCAGCATGAGCTTTAGAAACAGTTCTAATTTTAGGTGAAAGGGGCAAAAAAAAAGACTACCAAGCACCTCACATGAACCAAGGACTACACCAGTCACTTACTACCTGCCTACTACATACATCCCCCAACATCAGATATTAAAAGTGCCACCACATTAATAGTTGAATATAACCTGCCTTTTTATGCAGGATTTTAGAGGGGAAAAAACCCACAATTGTCTACTGCTTGTAGAAAAAAGCCACCTCTATTCAGAACACTTAAGTCATCCTTCCAGATGCTACATTAGTATTGTAACATGGAATACCCAGCATAACTACAGATGTCAGCAGAAAGACTGCAAATACTGGGCTGAGACACTTTAAGACTTTCAAACTTGAATTGAAGCATCCAAACCACGTTTCCTCATTTCTGCATTTCCACGGGGAGCAAAGGGTTTCTGCTGAGTTCTGTGTAAACTTCTATAACTCAGACTGCTCACATTTAGCTTCCTTATTGTTTGGTAGTTATCACTTCTCAGGGCTAAGACTGTAACACACCTGCCTGTCGAGTCAGACTGACAAATTCCACATGCTTCTCTAGTTAATAGACCATGCTATTTTTTCACACACACATTTTCTTTATTTCTTGATTTGTGCTATTTCAGCTTCTTTTTCCATCTGTCTCAGCCTCCAAGTAACTTTTTACCCTCAAATCCTTTGAAACATTTCTCAGGTACTTGTTCCCAGTGTAAATCAGCTCTTCCACTCTGACTCATACCCAAGACCTTTGCAGCACTATATTGCAAGAGATCTTGCGAGGAGCAAGGCTGCTGATGCCAACTCTTGTAATGCAGAAAATATCTAAACTCTGTGAAAGAGACAACCACTGACAAAATCCTTCACTTCCAGCAGCAGGGAAATTTCCTTAGTGGATGTTGCCTACAAAGCAAATAAGGATTTTACTTCTTTCATAGGAGGTGGCATCTGTCTCTGCTTGTGAAAGGCTGCTACTGTGGAAGGAGAGTGACAATAATGAAGCACAGTTCAAATACCTACTGTGGGCACAAACACTTGAACTTGGGGAGAACAATGGATATAAGTCAGGCACGTTCTCCACTTCAGATATGTGGAATGACCTTAGGCAAGCTAGGAAGTTTTTCCATCTGGATTATTTATGCCAAACTGAACATCAACTAATGGCTGGCTGGCAGACAAAAAAGGAAGTCTCAGCAAAGTTTTGCACTGGGACATGAAGAACATCAATCCTTGGCTGCTTTACCATGGATGCCTGAGAGCTGCTGCTCATTAGAACTCGAAAACACTGAAGTTGAGGGTTTGAGTTTGTTTTTTTTTTCCCCTGGATAAAGCAAATGTTGTGTAACAGAAAAGTTAACTGGTATTACCCCCCTCTCTTACCTAGTTCTTAATGAGTCAAGGCTCACACAGTAGTGAAATCCAGGCACCAAAAATCCCAAACAGCAATGCCACCACGGCAAGAAAGGAGCGTGCACACACACACACTGTGCTCAGTTAGAGGTCTGCTGCTAGGAGGGACTGCTGCCCACCAACTGGAGCCTCTGGTGACACTGACACGGCACTCAGGAAAGGGGACACCTGTTCTCTGCATCTGTCATTTCCTACCAGCCACAGCACTTAACTGCTTGCAGCCTGAGCAGGAGTTTCCTCCACAACACGCGGGTGATGAAAATGCTGTGTAAAGAGAAAGGTTCAAATGCCTCCTCCAGGCAGGCAGCAGGGGAACAAGCTCTTGGTGCAGGTCCTCTCCAAAGCCCTGTTGAGGAGCTAGCCAAGTTCTAGAAAAGCAGAGAGTCAGACACCTGTAAAGAACTGGATCCCTCCATACTGTTATTGAGACTTCTTGTCTAGCTAAAAATGGTCTACTTTTTAAGTGTAAATGAGTACATTAGAACATTTCCATCATGTCCATGCCTAAATAAGTGCATTTTATTTGCTACTACTGTATATTACACTCTGGTTTAGTATTTCTGCCCATGTTTTCTGCATTTCTTATATTTTAATGGGAATTTTTCTTTGAGGGAGGGGGGTTGGGGGTAGTATGATCTTACATTCAGTCCAGAAGCCATTTCAGGTAGAGTCCTTGCAGCTGACAGCCAAAGCAGCACCAACCTGGACAGTTGCCAGCATACTAGGAACAGAACCCTGTGGCTGCTTATAAATTAGACATTCAGTTCCTTTAATCCCAGTCCTGAGCCAATACCCAATTCAGGAGGTGAGGAAAACTAAAGGCCCATAATCCAACAGAGTAGTTTAAGTCCAGAACAGACATTAAATATCCAGTGCCTACCCTCCCACAAGATCTGCCAACCCAACAGTGCTCCTTCAGTGGTTTAGCTCTTACTAAAGCAGAAGTAAATTACCACTGCCTTAAACTGGAGCCAACACAGTACTGTAAACCGTGCTTCCAGTTTCAGTGTTTGGTTTACACCAAGCTACTGATGTTCCCACACTCACTAAAACTGCCTTTATATAAGCCAAGAGACTTTCACCAATCCAAAAGCAAAACAGCATCAACAAAAATGACTAAGCAGAAAGAGCCCCATGGCTACATGGTGCAGCTATGTACGGCATCTAAACTTTTCAGCTTGACGTTTCACCCAGCCAGCCCCTGCATAGGAGCACGTCAGAGTATTTTAAGCTACATTTCAGGAGAAAGCTTTCAAAAAATATAAGCTCCCAAAAATACAAGCTTCTACGTTATCTTTAATAGCAGCCACTCCAGCATGTTATATGGTGGTTGAGTTTTGTGCAGCCAGTGGATTGAGTTCAGCACAAAAAGCAGACTGGAGAGATTCTAACAACCGGAAATCCTTGTCCCAGCCTCCTCTCTGTAGCCCAAGCTGTGACTTCCATATGTATTACTTAACCAAAGTCAGTTATGGTTTCCAAGACATTCCTTTCTGGCTGCATACCCAGCTTTAACTCCCTGATTCTAGAAGATTAGGGTGGAGATAATAAGGTAACATGACTCCCTGCACAGATGTATTCCCAGAGCTCTCCATATTATCTACTTTCATCATGTTCTGTCTTGCTGCACAAGCTTACCCAAAAAGTTTAGACCAAACATAGCACAAGATCGGCACACACTCTGGTAGCCACTTTGGCAGTGGCAAATCAGATAGTCATTAAGACAGTTTGAGTCTCAGAGGGCACTGTAATTATTTTGCAGTGAGACTGAAGCAGTAAAGACAAACCACTCTGAAGAAGAAATTCTACCAACCAGTTCAGCAGCAGTTTCAGATTTGACTCTTAACTTTAGCCTGGCAACTAACTCATTTCCAGTACTTCACACATCACCCTCTCTGGGTAAGGGCAGCATTACAGGCTTCTACAAACCTAATTCTCCCCTCAGCTCAGAGAATACACAGGGAAGGTTGTATAGTCAAAGTTGCTCACAGAAGTCACCTGAGAGCTGTGCTGCCCTGCACTGCTGAAACAACTTGCCTTGCTTACTATCTCCTCAGCTATCCTGTAGAGCCTTCCAAAGACTTGCACAGTGAGGCATGTTTGGAAGGATAGAGGACAAGGCTGGGGGGTGGTTCTTGCTTGATTTTTTTCTTTCTTACTCACAATATGCTTCTAGGCAGGGCCTCTGCTTTTCAAGCAAGACGACAGCAGCACCAGCCCAAAGTGAAGAGGCAGAAGCTCCTGCAACTGCCTCTGTAGGTCTGTGGATTAAGGTTACAGCATCAGAGAGAGATGACTACATAGACTGGAATTCTTCTGCTAATAAGGTGCTGGTTTTACTATTCTAGACACAAGCTAAGAATCAAGTTTCTTGATTGTGTATGTTCTGTAGTTCCATGCTCCTGAGCTGTGGCATACCTGAAGACAGACAAGTGAAAGTCTCAGTTCGCTATCTAGTTGAAAACTGACTCTTAACACACCAACCAGAAGCTTGCAGGTCTTTGGTTCTGTTTTGGTTCTTAAAGAATTCCCAGTGTCTTCAGTCCATGGAGGTGGTCACCAATAGATATTGCCAATGTTCCTTTAGCTTCAATCTGACCACAGATCTCCATCCAGCTACCACTCTGGCCTGGCGAGCCAGCTTACCTACTCCACCATCTGCTCCCAGGCACTATTTACCCAAGGGCTGTAAACAGGTAAGAACATGGATGACCTAGAGACATTCTCTTTCTACAGCACTCTTCATACACAGAAGCCTTCTGTGTACACACTCAAAGCAGTCTTTTTCCAACAGCCAATCTTACCAGACAGAAGGAAGGTCTCTTTCCCCCTCCCCACGATGTGTTTGCCATTAACTCAGTAGCTGAAGTCACTGTGGAGCAGAGCGTGCCTACTAAACCCAGGAGCCTTTTCTCTCGGGGTGAAGGTGGGGTTCCAGTTCCTTTCCTGCCTGAATCAGTTTCCACAAAACACTAAAAATACAAGACCTACTGATGAAAACCTGTCAATTCCATACTGTTAGTTTTGAAATAGTTATGTTTCCAGAATCCAGATTCTCGGCAGTAAGTTTAGAACATGTTAAAATTCTATCAGGGATATCATTTTGGTAGAAATGGAGATGAACTGTTTCCTGAAGAGCCCCTGGTTAGACTGCTTGAAGCATGCTGTGTATCCCATCACACCAGAATCGAGCACAGTTACATCACCCAGGTTAAAACAGTGTTTGAAAGTCTGTTAAAACAGCTACAGCAACAACAACAAACACACACCAAAAAAAAGCCACACACAAAAAAAAAACCCAAACAAATAAACCCAAAAGATACCCAGTAAAGCCTGAATTTTTGAGGGAAAGTGCTACGAGGAAGGAAAGAACAAGGATAGTTAAAAGACCCAGAAGAACCCCGATGGGAAAGTCCACGTGTGAATGGAAGCAAATATCTCACCAGGAAACATGCAGCCAGCTGCAGCACAGGGCCACGCTCAGCAACCACACTCTGTGTAAGTAAAATGCCACCTTCATTTTCCCCTCCGTGCCCGATACACGTTCCCACTCAGAAAGACAAGTACTAGGGGGGTGCGTGCACCTGCCTGTATCTGAGACTGTCACCCTCAGCAGCCTTCAATAGAGATCCTGTCAGGATAAGTAGTTCCTGACACTCCGCGATTATCTCATCCCAAAGCAGATGTCAGGAACAGGTCAGATGAATCACACTATGTGTGTACTTTATTTCTCTCACCTAATTTCTCTCACCTACAAAGAAGCCTGAAGACCTTCAGTTGTCTACTGCATCCAACTGCTAGAATTTGGCAAGACAAGTGTCATGCTAAGTGCCAGTCATCTCAGTGTAGCTGGGTTTATTACTTCAGCACCAAGTGCAAGCCAGACTAACAGCCAGCCAGCCTACCTGCTAGGTGTGGTGGTCACTGCACAGAAGGATGTTTCCCTTAATCCACATACAGAAAGACTGTCTGTAAAAGCCCTTACAAAGGGCTGCTATCATTCTAAACCTGTACAAGCACTACTAACATTCATGCCCAGGAAAGCAGTTATTTTTCTAGAATCTATTTCAATTAGATTGCTATACATAGAACTGTTTCTGCTGGAAGAGACCTTCAAGATTATCCAGTCCAACCTTATTCCCAGCCCTATCAAAAACACTAAACCATGTCCCCCTAAGCACAACATCTGCCTGCCTCTTAAACACCTCTAAAGATGGGGACTCCACCACCTCCCTGGGCAGGCTGTTCCAATGCCTGACAACCCTTCCAGTAAAGAACTCCTTCCCAATATTCAGCCTGAACCTCCCCAGGTTCAACTTCAAGCCACTTCCTCTTGTTCTGTCACTCATCCCCAGGGAGGAGAGATCAGCTCCCACCATGTGTTCTTACATCACCTGAACAGCTGGTCTCTGGTCCAGCTGATACCCCTTGGACCTGGCAGTAGGAAGGAGGAGCAAATATGAGCATTTACACTTCCAGAGTGGCCTAAAGCTCAGGGCTACTAGATTCCTTAAGTGAAAAAAATCCTGCCAAGACCAGTCTCCTGACAGATATCCACACAGCACTGAAAACTGAAGCACACAGCAGGTGCCACATGGTGATAGCCCAGGCCTGCACGTGAAGTGCTAGCCAGATTCTGTTCCCCTCTGTTGAGACAAAAAGCAGACAGGGCAAGTTTGAAGAATCACATGCCCTCTTCCTCACCCAAGCCACCTGCCCTTTTTTCTCCAGGCACCTAACTTCACACACACTTTAGTATTTGGCTAGTTCATCCTTTCAGAGCAGCAGCCACCTTTCAGTTCAGTTCTACTTCATTAGAACCCAATTCTCATGCTAGAAATAAAATGCTGTATTTTGGAACAAACCAGAGACTGCATTAAACACATTAGAGGAAGCAAATTCAGCAGAGTGCCTATTTTAGGCAATTTTTACCTACGTAATTCACTTATTTTCAAAGTGTTTAGCCTAGGGCTTTGCAGGAACTAAAAACATTATATCAACCACAAAAGGAATCAAGTAATCCTCCTTTAGTTCAATATCCCTGTTTGGTTCCAAGTCTTTCTTGCATTAAAAAAATAAAATTCAAAGAGATACAGAAGAGTCAAGGCAGAATCAGTTACAATTACAACATGTGGTTTTATTTGAAGACTATTCACTCTACTTGATTTATCCCAGATCAGTTTCTTTTAAAGCAAAAAAAGACATTTATAGTGAATCAACACATTCTTAGAGTTTACAGTTCTGCAGCAGACAACTCTTTAATACTACAGATGGAACCACTATCAATCACACAATGCAAGACATTTTAGTAGGATTCTGTCATTTAACATCTCCAAATAAAGATCTTTTCAATAAAGCAGGAATTCTTCCAGTGAAAGTGTTTTCTCAATAGGTATTCATTTGCTCATTATTTCACATTCTCTGCAGTAGCCTTCTCCCATTCCACTGTTCTCCAGCAGAACAGACAGAAATCACTTTACTGTCAGATCCATTTTATGTCCATACTTTGGTGTACCTCACAGTACCTTATTTAGGAGCAAAAGAAAATTAAACAGCTCAGACTTTACAGTAAACTTGGTTCTTTCCCTGAAAGAATTAGTAAACTGACCTAACCAGAGCCAACTGGCTGCAACTACAGCTGCCCCATCAAGGAGCAAGCTTACGAAGCAGGTTATTATTGCTTCATCTTCTTCAAGCAGCTGGCTGAATCATCAAGCCCCTTCATTCTGAGGTTTAGTTAAACCTCACTGTACAAAACCACCAGCATCCCCGAATTTTTGTGACTGCTGTCATAAATACTCATTTCTTTGAGGAGGCACAGTTCAGCTTATTCCCACAAGAGGAACATTTGAAAACCCAACACGTGCAGCTAGGGAAGTTTGCCACAAGTCAGGTCCATTACGTTATTTGCAGTGCAAGAGAAACACAGGCTGCTTGTGCTGCTCAGGCTCTTGTGACTATAAAAAGGCATGTGTTTTAGCAATGATATGATCTATAAAGTCATCACGAGAGCAAGGTAGCTTCAATGATTCTGTCAACACATCCTCACAACAAGCAGGATTAGCTTATCTGCCACAAAAGGGCCCCACGGAGCGTTAAGGTGAGTGGTACACATGCTCTATCCAAGCATCTCAAAGAGCATCAGGGCAATGAAGACTGATGACCATAAAAAAAATAATTTGAAAGAGTCCTTTCAAGCCAAAAAAAGCGGGGAGGGAAGTGGTAAAGCATTAAGTGATACTGCAGTTAAGGTGGACACATCCAGGAGCTCGGAGTCCTATCTATTCAGGATAATACAGAATGTGACTGACCATACAGATAGACCTCTCCAAGGAAGCTGACAGGCAGACCAGCAGCAACTTAATACTTCAAATCAGTGCCATTCAAATGATTATCTTGTAGATAAACCCTCTNGGGGGGGGAAGGCTTCTCATACCACCACTAGTCACCCAAGGGATATGTCATCTCAGTTTTGCTCTATAAAGTGATTTTAATTCCATAGCTTCCTCAAAATTCACTACTCAAATATTTTATAAGTAAATCCTATGTAACTGCCAGAAATTCAACTGGCTCAGCATTACACCACAAGATTTTTTCCAGACAAGGAATTAAAATGGTCAGACTGACAAATTAAGTGTTTAATACAGTTACACGACTTATTAACTTTAATTAGACATTAGTGCTGTATACACTTCAAATTTCAATAATACTATGTTTCTCATGTTTGAGAAAAATTGGGATACAGAAAAACTCACTAAGTCAGAGAGTATTTACGACACAGCACAACTTCAGCCAACAAGGGCACGGTGATTCCCCTGTTTTCAGTCATCCACATTTATGTTAACGAGGACTTGCACTTCTGGTTCCACTGTGTGCTAGCAATTTGACTGCATCCTCCCTACATGATTTCCCTGGTTGAACTAGACAAGTCTGCCTACTCTAACAAGTCTCTGTGTCAGCAAGGATTTGGCAGAAAAACGAAATAAAAGCATTCAAGGAAATGCCTCAGTCTGCAAAACCCTTGGGCTTGACAGCTCTGGAGACAGAGAGAAGCTTTGCACTCCCAGTTGTCTCCCATCTCGTTTTAAACAGCATTAAGTTCTGTGGCTGTCGAGAGAACAGAGTTGATTGTACCCCCACCTCCCCTGGGAGGTGAACTCTGATCATCTAGTGCTATACCAATCTATACACTTGTTGACTTTTTTGGAAGTTCAGAGACACTTGAGCCTTTTACTTCTTCCTGCACCTTACCCATAAGAAATTAACAGCTCATGGCTTCTATTTCACATTACCAATCCACAACAAAGTGTCTTTATCCTGGAAAAAAAAAAAGGACACATGTATGAACAACTATGTTTATTGAATTTTAAGGTATTTGCAGAAGCTGCTAGAGCTTATAATTAAAGTTGATTTCAGAAGGAATCGTCTTGTAGCTTCACAGATACACTATAAAGAACCTCCCTTCAGCTCTAGCTAGTGAGACTGCACCCTAACAGGCTTTAGTAGTCAGAGATCCCTGTTCACCAATTCCTTTAAACACTGAAAAACAAAACTCACAAACAAAACACAACACCAAACTAGCAAAAAACCCAACCACTGAACAACAAAAACACCCCACACCAACAACTACCCAAAGTTCTGTCTTGATTTGAACTGTTCTTGTGCCTAAATGGGGGCAAGCACTTGTCAAAATGAAAACCAGCTACTCTGCTAACTCCCTGGTGATAAATCTCAGTACTTTATTAGCAAAGGCACTGTGAAGCTACGTAGTACTGGGGGAGGAACAGGACAACACCAACCCACATGCAACTTTAAATTATATTTTGTGACTGTCACTGCATATCCCTTCTCTTAGAGCATTATCAGCATCCAGAACATGCCACTTCAGTTGACAAGCCCGCTGTATATATGGTGCTGCCGTACTGGTTACCTGCTCAAGTTACAATACAAGCCAGCCTGCCTCAGCAAAAATAGAAGTCTGCCTTTATACTCTTATTGGAGCTGTTAAGTTCTGCTCCCTGTTTTGTTAAGACCCTTTGTTTAAGTCTCACTGAAGACCAAGAAGTCTTACCAGCTGACCTTCACTTTAACGAAGTCTTCAAAAACTAAACCAACTTGCTTGAGTGCTGGGTGCCACAGACACCTCTCTTCCCCATAATGCCTTCAGAACCAAAGCAGAAGGCAGACAAGACAGGTACCTCTTCTGAGAGCTACTGGTTTACATTCCTTTCCCCTCCTGGCACATTTTTGTTTGGGCATTAAACAGTTTTTATATTCCTCAACTGCTCCAACGTTATAAGGGTTTCAGATTCCCCCTGCAACCTCCCTCCACTTCTGGATGTCTTGCTCCAAGTCTAACAGCTCCAACTTCAGATCTCCTGTGGCTGAATGATGCTATTTTAACAAGCGAGTGATCTAGAGCAATTTTAACTAATTTAGATCACCTAAATCATATCCACTACCTGATCACTGTCCTCCAAAACCCAACCACTAGATACAACCCAGGGACTCACCACACTTGGTATAACGCAAAAGCTGCGTGTAGCAGAAGGACTGAAGTATCAGCCCCACCAGGGAAAAGAAAACCACAGTGGTGACTTTTGGTTTGAGGTAGAACAAGTGGTGTGGGTGTAAACAAAGGGACACATTGGAGCAGCTGAGACTTGGAAGAAGATAGGCAGCAGTAGGAAGGAAGATCAGACATCATGAAGCTCAGTCTCTGCATTGCGACTTCAATTGCCTGCCATCAGAAAAAGCAGTGTCAGAGTCTACTTTCAGCTCAGGTCAGACATTGCTTAGGTTATCAAGCATGGAAGAAATGATTTTCTTTCTCAGATCATTTACTCCAGATAGGACTTTTGAAGAGTTCAAGACTCTTCTTCAGTACCCACCATACACTTCAGCATGCATATTCACAATGACTTTTCAGTACGGGGTTTTTTTGTTGGATTGGTTGATTTGGGTTTGTTTTTTTAATACACATAAAAGGACACCAAAGGCACTAAAGTTACTTTAAACACAGAAACCCCACAAGAGTTGTGTGTTACATGCAAATGGCTGCAGCTTTTGAGTTCGTACAGTTGAATCAGGATCACTAAGTGGCAACTGGAAAGGCTAACCTGTCTTCACCGTTACACAAGATGCCTTCAGAAAAGCAGAGCAGAAAGGTGATCAGAAGTTAACCTCCAAATCTACAAGTCTACTTACATACCCAAGCAGCCTGTGCTCACAGAAGGTCTTAAGACCTCCCAAGACAGAAAAAAATCAAAACCTACACAAAAGAAGCTGACAGATAGTAGTTATTACCAAGAGGTTTCAGGTAAATGTCAAACTTTCTTTCATGAAACACAATTAGTCAGTTAAAAGAAAAAACTCCAGACAGCTAAAGAACTATATTAGGTTTCCAAATGCTCATTTTTATCCAGTTAGAGAGCAACTATTCTACACTTTTGCTTCCCTAGAGGGATCATTTATAGGCAAGAGAAGCTTCGCAGCAAAATCCAGTCTGGATCTCCTGCAGTAAGCTTATACCCAGTGTTATCAGCACACCCGAACATGCAGACAGCTCACTGAATGTCAGTGACCACTTCAGCAGCTCCTCGGGCATCACGCTTGCATTCAGGAGCATAACCACAGTGTGTACGTTCCCCTCTCCAAACAATGTCACATTAATGAGGTAAACAAATCCTGTTTAATAGTTAACTACGTTGAAGTTTCTCAAACTTATCCTCAACTAAAACCAGAAGATAGTGCTGGAGATGCAGCAAACATCACCTCGCTCGCTATACCCAGTTATGCAACTTCGACTCCTACTGATAACAGTGCTGATTTCCACCTTCACATTTTCAAAGGCACGACTGAGGTTTCCAGCCAAAACCCTTCTCCAGGAGCTCCTGTGCACCCTCACCGACCGTGTTCCTCTGTACGGCTACTCGGCAAACTTCGGCCAGCTCTGTATTTGCCCGAGTTTAGGTACACCTAGCACACATTTCCTTATCTGGGTATGAAGCAATTTTTACGTAAGGGACGAAAAAGGCAATTAGATTCGCCCAAGGCGCCAGGCAGACGTGTCCCTTTTCCCACGGGCTTACTTTATGCCGGCCGCAGGAACCCAGAAAGCAGAGGATGCGGGGGACCATGTGCGAGTGGCGGAGGGATGGCGGCAGGCTCCTCGCCGCACCCGGCTGCCGGCTCGTTTCTCTTTAAATCTGGCAGCGAGCGACACATGGAGCTGCATTGTGCGCCCCGCCGCCCGGGCGGCCCC
>VWZY01003875.1:221655-318756 GCA_013399075.1 Chloroceryle aenea | reverse complement strand
TCCTCCCCCCGCCCGCCAGGAATTTCACTGCACTCCCGGCCGCTGCGCGCACGCGCACTACGGACCGGTCACCGGCCCTTCCGCGCCGCCATCTTGAGAGGGCAAGGTAGCGCGGGAGGCGGGGCGAGCTGCGCTTCGGCCGCCATGTTGAGAAGGTCCTTTTTTCTCTCTTACCCCCTCCACCCCTCGCAGCCTGCAGGGAGGGAGGGACAGAGCTCCCGCTGAGGGGGACTTTCCTCCGGAGGGACGTAGCGTGCCCTCCCTTCACAGCCCGGTGCCTGTGCTGCCCCCCCTTTGCACCTCTAAAGGCAGAGGGGCTCCTGCTGAGGGGCAGCTGGCAGCTCCCTGTGAGAAAAGCGACATCTTCCCTCAGCTACCACGCTGCACAAGGCTGTTAGACACAGGGCAGCGAACAACAAAAGCTTCGTGGGCCTTCTGCCTCTCCTCAAAGCCCCGCTCTCCTCCGGACTGCTGCCATCTCCCCAAGGCAGTAAAATACATGAGGTTTTGAGGAGGGGCTAAAACAGGGGAGCTAAAAACTCTACTCCATCCCTGAAGAATGTAGGCTTTCGGAAGATGACTCCAAGTCTGAGGACTGGCACTGCTGAGAGAGAGAAAAATTAAGACAATTTATCCCAAAGAGCTAAGTAAATGGCCGGGGAAGGAGTGAGAAAAACACAAATTGTCTGTATATTCATGTGCTGGCTGTGAAAGTGAGAAAAATATGCTGTGATAAATAGGTGTGTGAGCGTCTAAAAGAAAAGGTATGGGTTGCTCTGCTCCTCTGCCATAGGCTCTGAGCATCCTATTGGAGTCCCTGATGATATATTTTAATTCTCAAGGAAATACAGTTTCTGGTTAATTGGATAAACCATTATTACCAGTGACAGAAAGGAGGCAACTCCCTGCTCTATTGCAGAAAGAAATTATCCAAAGGGAGTTATCCTGTATTGTTTTGCCCAAATGTTCAAATCCTTTAAAAAACCATCCCTCTTTATTTTTTCTACTATGAGGGGTTTATTTTCTTTGTGAACACCAAACTTGGCTTGCAGTGAAGGAAAGAGAATGAGCTATAAGAGAGATGGTTTTAGCTGGCAATGCAAAAGACGTTTCCCATGCTGCAATTTGGAAGGCCGAGTATAGACTGAGAGTTTCACTGCTGTGCTAGTGCAATGAATCAGAACACTACTCACTGATATTCTTGCAGTTCTGATTAAATCTCTGTCCTCTTCAATGATTAAACAAGGATGATACAAGACATCCCACAGTGGAGGATAGTATTACTGAAATTCATCTCATAACTGGTGTTCTTAGCCAAAGAATGTCTTTGTGAAAGTATTTCTCCTTTGTAGACTGACTCAAATTCCTGAATGTATTTGGTATTTGTTCTTTGTATTGCTTCAGTGAGGGTCATTCAATCTTAAAAATCAATCTATCCGTTTAAACATAGAAGGCTGTAGTGTGCAAGTGCATTTTGTAAGTTTATTATGCTAAGAGACAGTCACCCAGATTGGAATTCAGGCATGTTGATGGGAAGTGACACTACTGTGGATGGTTATTTCTCTTTCAGGAATAAAAGGTAGGCTTTGTTCACAGTGTCAGTTAAGGCAGCACTGAATTCTCTGTCAACTTTCAGTACCTGCTGTGAATTCAGGCATGAGTACATGTTTCTGACAGTTCTATTAATAGAGGACCTAACTACAGCACTGAAGACTGAAAGGTTGTATGAAACAACTCTATTTCTATTACATTCTGTTAATTAAAATCATCCTGAATTGTTCATCAATAGGTCACTTGCTGGCAGTCATCTTACTTAAGTAGGGAAGTTTTCTGTGGTCTCCTTTGGCTTGTGTGTGACTTTCCTTGTAAGGAACATAGGAGGCTTTGGATTGGGAAAGAAAGGATATGGTTTAAACTGGCACAGATGATCTGTCCTCCTTTGTACTGGCAGCAGATTTAACTCTATAAAAGTAGTATGTGTTTCATTATAGGAAGCAACTTAAAGCACACAGACCTTGCTCTGTCAAATCACCTTGTGTGCAGCTGCAAAATGTAGAACGTGGCTCTTGCTGGTGAGGGCAGGTGTGTGACCAAGACTTACAACCAGTTTCGTGTTTCCTTACAGCAGTAAAGACTCTCTGGAATCCCATCATGAAAACGAAGCCGTCATGCCACAGCAGAGTGGAAACTGTTGGCTCATAGTTCACGTTGCCTGTCCTGAAACACGACAGGCCATCCAAAAAGAGATAAAGGCCTTTCCCTGGCTAGTGATCTTCTGTTTCCTTACGTTTATTTTACTGTTTCTGGCATGTAGCCTCTGTTCAACCACCTCTGCATCTCTGCATTAAACGGGAGGGCAGTAAGAATTTCTGTTACTTTCTCTTTCCTGAGACCATTTCTCATATAATGACTCCTCAGATCTTACAGCCATTTGCTGAGGTCCTTACATCTTTTCCCTTGGCAAGGGTGTGTTATCATAATTGTTCAGTTTGTGGTTAGAGTAGGAAATCTTGGAAGTTTTTCTGTCACCTTAAAAACAATGGACGTTTCACATTCAGCATCTTACTTTGCTTGACTATGATGTCTCTCGTTTGACTTTCTCTCCCAGTTCCTCATTCACAACACAAATCACAGATTCTGTTCAGTGAAGGGTCTTCCAGCTGGATTCATCCTGTTACTAACATCTGCTCCCCTACTTCAGCTTCTTGGCAAAACCAAAAAGCTGATGCTAAGATAGACACAGCTCCCTGTAACATGTTCTGCAATGTTCAGCTAATTTTACACGCTGGAGTCAGTGAAGAGACATTTTCAACGGTAGCAATGCAAGGTATCAGTTTTAGGCTTAATAAAGTTCCTGTTGGGCAAAGGGGACCATTTATACATCCATCAGAACATTTGCAGGCTTGAGTTTCTTGCAGTTTATATCTAGCAAGCAAGTTGTTGCCTTAACAGTGAAGGCTGAGTATTCTTAAGGGCTTATTTTCTGGATCCAAAGTAGGAAAGCTATCGTTTTGCTGAGCTGTGCTGTACCAGTCCACCCCTACACGTGTTCTTGCTGCTCATTCCCTGGTATGTAAGCAGTGTGCTCTAAGGAGTCTCTCTTTGAGTAAGCCTTGACTGAGTTTGCTCGTGAGTAGTAATATCCAAAATACTCCTTCCTCTATTGTATGCAGAGGTAGCAGCTGGCTGGTACCTCGGCTGGGCATCGTAACAGCAAATGCTCTGAAAATCCCTTCTTAAGAGAGAATTTGGGAAAAAGGAGACAGCAATCCACTGTATTTTGTCTTTGATTCATAGCTCTCTGCTGGCTTGAATAAGAGCGTAATGAGGACTAAAAGCTGTTTTGTTTCCAGTTAGGTTTGACCTATAAATAAAGTAGGCGACTAAACCTGGGCTGAACACATCCGTCTGGCCAGAAGTATTTTGCATAAGTTCAAGGCTACTCCTACAGAACAAGTTCAAAAGTTTAACTGTTACTCCAGTGTTGTTGAGCTCATGTTTCACTGGGAAGTGTGTGTGTGAAGGGGGGTTTCCTGGAAAAAATGGACCAGTGAATCAGGAGCAAGGCAAACAGAGAGGAGCCTGGTACAAGAACTGCTGCAGCTGCTGCAGCACATCTCTTCAGAATGCAGCTCTGTGCAGGGTAGGATGAAAATGTTTATATTTACTCGAAGCAATGTTTAGCTTCTCCAACTAAGATCAGAGTCTCGCTGGGTTAGCACTAGTCCTTAATGGTGTCCCATAGAGATAAGAATCTCCCTTCTTCCACAGGAGTCCAAATAGTTTGGATGGAGATGTGTGGCAGTCCGTGGTGCTAAAATGTCTTGCCCTGTATGCCAGAGCAGGCCTGTACTGGGGCCAGAAACACAAACTGGTCCTGGCTTCCACTCCCTGACAGATGAAACCATAACGGCTTTAATCCTGTTCAAACCTCACCCTGTGTCTGTCTGTCGTTCCTTACTAAATCCAGGAGTATTCCACCTAGGTCACTGACCACAGATCAGGGTTTCAGCTGAGGCTGAGGTGTGGAAAATGATCGCCTGAGCCAGGGAGAAGATCTGCAGATGTAGAATAAGTTGTTCAGTGAACAGTGACAACTAAACAAAGTGTTCTGACGTGACTTTTGGATCAGATTTCTGGTATGAATCAACCTTGACAGGAATGGTTATGGTAAAACAGCCTCTGGAACTGCAGGAAATCCTTACGGATTCTTATGGTGGTGTTGACTCAGACTTTTGGCAGGAAAGTGCTGTTTAAGACGCTGGTAAACAGAATGACCTTGTTCTAAACTTTGTTTGTATAAGCTTCAAATATTACTTGAACACACAGCACTCTCAGCTGGGAAACAGAGACCTTGCCTCCCTAGTCATGGTAGGATCGGGGTAAAATGCCCACCTGAGGGCTGTGTGTTTTACACATCACAAACAGAATTTCTTCCTAGTACATTGGATTTCTTTCCTTATTGTTAGTGAGAAATGTTTGACTTCAAATAAGACAGCAAACGAAAGCAGCAAAAATTAATGATGAAAGAGTGGCTTGAATGCCCAAATCATTATGGGAAGTCTTAAACTAAAATTAACATTTCAGGTTGGTAGCTCATGTTTTTAAAGGACCGAGTGTGAGAAATTCTTGCTGTGCTATCTGCAAAGCCTGACCTAACTGACAAGCAGTTTGATGTACCTGATGGATCCACTGCTGGGTCACTTTTCAACCCTTGGAACAACTACAAGGATGTGAAATAGGAGGCAGGTAGTAATTGATTTGCCTTGTCTGAAATGCTGGCATGTTACTGGAAGAAAATAAACAGCAGTTTTCTTACTCGAAGAAAACAAGAGTGTATATTTAAGAATGGTTATTCGTATATATATTTGATGCCAGAAGTTAAAATACCATTTCCACTACTTCCTTTTTCTAGTGTTGGCTTAAGCCAGAGATTTAAGTAATGGCTTCACAATTTCAAATGGCAAGCAGGAAATCTTAACTTACAGGATTTATTTTAATCTTATTTTACACGTGTAATTCCTACTTCTTTTCTTACATAAAAGCAGATCCCTTGTGCTTGGCAGGATGTTACTTTTTGTCAGTCAGAAGGACAGGAGTAGTCCTTGATTTAGGATTTGTCAACATGTATCTCTTCAAACTTCTGGTTTTCTTTATGTTTTTAAGCCATTCAGTACTGTTTGAGGTCTTTTGTTTATTAAACACTGTGAGCTTTTAACAGATTATTTCTGCTAAGTTACATTTAGATGGGATTCAGTTAAAATGCATGAGAGAATCATTACTGAGATGAAAATCTGTTTTTAGCTCCTCCAACTTCCAAGATATTAATACTACCAGATCTTACCCTCCCACAAGTTAGAGCTAATCATCCTGCATCTTCATTTTGTGCAGTTTGGAAAAGGGCTTCTGTTTTCCACTCCTCGTTTAGTTCTCATCTCTAAATGAACCAGTCATCAAAATGAACTTGTTGAATAAACCGAAATGAAGAATTTACTTTCTTTCTGCACCTGCAGATGAAGCTGGTGGTGTAAAAAGCTGGTTCAGCACTAAACGTGCTATTTCCAGCCCATTACTCAGGAACACCCACCAGTTCGGTGTTGTGACTTTCTCCAGAGCTCCTGCAGCAGCCTGGGCTGCTTGTGTGTTTTGTACTCAGCGGTGCTGGATTTCACTGTCGTGTAGGCTGCCCTTATTTCACATTTTATTTTAAACAGGGCTGTTTTTAAAAGGACAGACATGCTTGGTTTAAAATAAAGAATTACACTTTCTAAATTGTTTCACCTTTTAAACTGGTAGATCCTTTGCTTTTGCACACATTTTGGAAGACGTATCATAACTGACACCACTTACCCCAGGTCATGGCTGGTAACTGTTGGCCACCATGGAGATACAACCAGCAAAGTTCATTTTTTTCCAGAACAGTAAACTTGCAGCTCTTTGGGATATATTTGTACGTGTTACATTCTAGCCTCTTCGCCGGGACCAAATCAGTGCAGTGCACAAAAGGGAAGAAAATAATCATGCAGACCTGTGGGTATCTCACTGCAAATCGCCAGGGAGATTAGGGGGGCAGAGGACACCACTGTGGCCAGCACAGGGGCCCTACGTGAGCTCCACTGGTCTAGTTCAAGTGGCAGATCCCTGCATGTGAAAGCAGTTATACAATATGTGAGGATTAGTCTCATAGGGGAAGCAAAATAGGTTAGGACAGTGGAACTACAGACATTGATGGGCTGTAGTGTTAGCCCATCCCACAATATTTGCCTCTGCTGGAAAATTACACTGTCATAATTCTTACAATATCCACAGGTACTCTGGCATGGGATTTAATTCCAACAGGAGCCCAAGCAAAAACTGGGCTGAAGCCAACAAGGAAACACCAAGCAGGCCTGTGGCTGGAAACAGGAGTGGAGGAAAGGGACGAATGCCTCTGACCCGTGGAGTCTGGCACCTTCTGGCTGCAGCCTTGCTACAGGGCTGGGTTTTCTGATCTTAATGACCTGAGGTGTGTGACTGGTTTGTTTTTCTGTTGGGACTACACCATGAACTTCTCTGAGGAGAAAAGGGGGAATGGAGGCAGTGCAAATACAGGTGTCTTGAGTTATATTTGGCTTTTTCCAACAGATTCATCACTTTGCTTATTTACACCCTCCTTATTCTGGACTTTTAAATTCTTTCTTAAGGAAGCATCTTAATGAACTAAGTCAGAAATCATTCTACTGGTACAGCCTTGTTGTGAGGTGGAGAAAACCTCTTCTCTACAGTTTGGAAAATTGAGTGACTGCAGTTCTTCCATGACTTTGATGAAGTTACACTCCTGCAACTGCTCCAGTCTTTGAAACAAGCTCCATTTAACGTAGGGATTTAGGTTAATACATTCTCCTGACACTTTTTTCCAGTAAATATACCAGCTGAAGTTGATATTAGTGATCTTATTGATAAGAGTCATAGCATTATGTATTACTTTCTGTTAATAAAACTTTCTGTGTTAGTTTTAGCTTAAGGCAAGGGTGTTGTATAACAAGGGAACATGATTAAAAAGTATCAAGGAGGTTGTGAACGGAATGAAGAGAAGTGTAAGATATGAGTGTCTGCTTTTTAGTTTAGTATTACTAACATTAATAAATAGATATGATTCATATAATGGCTTTATTACTGTGGTTGCAAATTTTGCAAAGAATATTGTATGCAAAACAGAGCCTGAGGAAGCAAGTGCTGAAGCTTGAAAACATCTTGTTCATAATTAACAAAAATGAGATATTAAGCAGAAGTGTAGAAGTGTTTATTTGCTTTAGCAAAGGGCTTTGGTGGCAGAGCAAGAAACTCTCCCCAGCTCCCAGATTACCACTGTAACTGACAGATTGTCCTTCCCAGGGTTGTTTTTTTTCTCCATGTGCATGGATTTTTTTTGGTTTTGTTCCACTACAAGCAGGTGTTTGATGGGCCGAGGTTTTTACAGACTTCTGGTTCAACTCAAACAGAAGATGCCCAGGCAAAGAGTGACTCTGGCCACTGCACTGGTTCTCGTGCTGTTGGAGTGGATGCTGCCCTCTGCTTAAGGTGGGTGCCTACAAGTGGCCGTGGAGATCGATTTGTATCCCCATTTCCTGTCTAAATTGCTTCATAACTTTAAGAACTTCCAAATGTTTGTACAGTAACTGTCATCAACATCAGCATCCTGGGTTCAGTATAACTAAGAGCTTCGAAATGACCAAAGTTTTCTGTTGTTGCTGGCAGAATTTGTTTCCTAGCACAGTTCCCATTCTGTGTGGCTATAGGGAGCTCGGGTAGTTACCCTTCCAGAAGGGAGAATGCACTGGAAGCATTGAGAGTGACAGTAAATCTGTTCCTGCAGGACACTCTTCTGGGAAGTAAAGACATTCTCAATACTCAATTAGAGTATTAATTTAAATTATATTTATTCAAGTTTTTTATTTAACCCGAGCCTTAACGTTCTCCATAGTCATTAGAAGACTGTGCTCCCTGGCAGTATAGTCTCCTCTTTCTCCCTGGAGGCAGAGAGGCTGGGAAGAAAAGGCCTCAAAGGGAAAACCTTCCGTTTTTGTTCTGTCTGCTTGTCTGTTTGTCATTACTCATATTAAATGGCTCCTTATCTGTTATGCTGTCTTCTTAATTAAGAGGCCTCTGGCGAACAGAAGTGAAGGCTGCAGTGGTCAACTAATGGTTCTTCTGGGGATTAATGTTTCACTGTGGCAGAAAGGTCAAAACATAGGTTAAACAGACATTTAACTCCACACTTTTCTTCCCAAATCCATGCAGATTTCACAGCCCTTTCCTGCTACAATTGTGGCAGAAGCATCCAGAATCCAAAAATGCAAGAAATCCAGTTACCAGATGCACTAATAAAAGTAAGCTTGAGCTAAAAAAAAAATGACAAAGGCAAAAGCAGTTCAATTTGTTAGCAAAATAGTGGCTGTGGTGCACAGTAACTATAATGCCTCACTTCTTTTGACCTCCACGAGCTGTTCTGTGCTTGAATAAATCTCAGCTAGAAGAGGAAGCTGTGTTCCAGTGATGTGCAGCTTCCTCCTTTGTCTGATGTTAATGCAAAATGTTCTCACTTGCTAAGAAGGCTTTTTCTTTCTTCTTCTTTTTTTCTCTTCTCAGAGAACCAGAAGGGAACAGTTAATAGAACTGGAGAATGTTCATCTTTTACTGCTCTGTGATTATGTGCTGGAACTGTAATTTCTTCTGCTCTACCTTTTGAGTCAGATTCATATAGACCCAACAAAGAAGAATGTTACCCATGGCATGAATTATTTAGGTAAGCATCCCGAGAAATTTTTCATGAAGTTGGAGTCTGTTTCCTAGTTAAAAGGTGCAGAAGGGTGTGAACTGCCCAGCCAAAAGCACAATCTGCATCCCAGCACGTTATATGTAGCTTATTTGTCAGTAATAACTGAAAAGGTGGATTTTATAGTTTAGAGTTGCTGCTATCACAAGTATGCTCACACTGTGGTTTGTGCTATTACCCAGGCAACATGAAAGAAAGCATTTTAAAAGGAAGTTCAGGCTGAGGAGGTAAAAAGCACACAGTAACTAAAAATGAAGCATTATTGAAACTCACAGAATCAGAATTTTCCAAGCAGATATTTTCCAATTAAGTGTACAGTGGAACAGGTAGTCCAGCTGCTTTTCCTGTTTTTTTTTTTGGTAACAGAAGACTGCTCCTGAAGTGTACTGGCCTCACCAGATTGTTAGTCTGGGTGGTTTGGTCCCTTGCTACCTATTTGTTCCACAGGATGCATGCAAAGGCAAGAAACATGCAAATTGACTAATGGCTCCTACTTCTAGTTCTGCCTGCAGAGGTTTGAAGAAAAACTATTGGCAATCTAGTCCTGATTATTCAGCTACTAAATCTGATTCTAAAATACTAAATAGTTTATAAGAGTGTTTTAAGCCATTAGCAGTCACTGCCTGAATGCTAATGGTGGCCAACTGTGGCCACCAGCCATACACAGAGATAGAGCAGTTCCAACAAACCTCAGGTGCAGAATTTCTCAAACTTCCACTGGAGGAGAGCATCAGGTTCCCTCCCTTTTGGCCAGTACAAGCTCTGTCCTGCAAGATAATAACATCTGGCAAGTGTGCATCAGGCTGGAAAGCAGGCTTGAAATGTGAGAAAAATAGACACATTAGTAGGTGAGTCATCCCAGAGTTTTGCAATATGGGCTTTTACAAGAACAAGACAGACTATTGATTCTATAATATATCTGAAACTGAAAATCATACTGAACTTG
This sequence comes from Chloroceryle aenea, assembly GCA_013399075.1. Classification (NCBI taxonomy): domain Eukaryota; kingdom Metazoa; phylum Chordata; class Aves; order Coraciiformes; family Cerylidae; genus Chloroceryle; species Chloroceryle aenea. Next base: position 308,995 of record VWZY01003875.1, on the reverse strand, counting down.
ACACGATTGATCTACTCAATAGCCTGCTCTCGTGTCAGGCCAGTCCCTGTTTGGTTTAAACTGGGCCAACTGCTGTCCCTCCAAACGTGCAGCCCAGGTGTTGATGTCTACATCCCACTTTATGTCTTACCATTGCAAACTGGATTGAAAACCAGAAGTGACTTATTGTCCAGTTCAGAGACTGCAGTGAAAAAGCTTAAAAGAACTCACAGCCTCTTGCCAAAATCTGTCACTCTGCAGCAATTTTGTAGGCATTATCCTTGTCTTTGAATCTCCTTGGGGTGGAATATTTCAGGTAGGTCCAGGAGTGCATTTATTAAGCCATCTGTCTCCTGGAATTATGTTCAATTTCATTTTTCTTCTCTTGTCAGATACTAAGAGTACTAAGTCTTGCAGCAATACAGATTTATTTGCAGAATCTCACCATTTATGAATTTGCTTCCATTAGGACATGTTTAAAATACCTACACCTCAAAATGCAAACCATTCCCAGACATGCTTGCAAACACACACGAGCCTGTCTTTTCTTTTGGCTACTTTGTGTTCTCTCTCCACGTCAGGCATGGCAGAGGTGAGATACAAAAAGCAGCTTGTTTCACTCTTCCTAAAATCAGTATTGGTAGACCTGGGCAACAATGAATATTATTTCTGTAGTCACTTCTCACAGACTTTGTTGCTGATTGTTACTCACAGGGTTAATAAGCTTCTTTTTGTTGTATGTATAGAAGTGTTTGGGAGCTAGTCAGGATAGTACAGTATTTTTCAGTTTGTCTCTCTCTGTCATCACGTTTCACTATTAATGCCCCTCTGATGTAGCTTTCTGGGAAAGCTCCAGCAAAACCCCAGAGCCGTTCATGGATGAGGCAGCATCCACTGTTAAGGGGTATTTGGATAAATAAATACAGTCAAAAGGCATTTTGTAGTAAATTCTTGGAAATCCTTTCAGGGAAACCAGGAAGCTTTCCCATCAGCTGTCTCTAGACAGTCAACGTGTCTCTTTTGCTGGTGGCATCTCACCTGGGTTCAGTTAAACTGACAGACACACCAGTGGCTGTTGCACATGCTGCTCCATGAGTCTCAGTCCGTTCACGTGGCCCTGCCTCTGGGTGCAGAAGGCATCTTGTCATTAGCTGCTTCTGACCTGCACCCCTGGCTTGGTGCTTTCTAAGAAGAGGGACAGCACAGGGCAAGGTGGTGGCCGAGAAAGGGTGGTTCCTCTGTCTCTTAGGTGGAGTGTGTAGCACAGAGTGAAGAATGCTGAGTGGATGCCTGGACAGACAAGACACTCTAGATGAGTAACAGCCAAGGAGAACTGACTGGAACACTCCAGCTGAAACAAGCCAGCTTCCTGAGCACAGAAAACTCCCATGGCTTGGCCTGCTGATTGTCGGCCAACCAGTTCAACCTCCCACCAAATGTCTGTGTTCATCTGGGCAGTCTCGGCCGTGTTTGTCAGGTTCAGCCATCAGAACAACAAGGCATGCTGCTGTGTGTGCAGCCTAGTGCCCTGTGCCTAGAACAAGCAGGCTGTGACTTGCTGCTGCCACAGGAGCTCGCTGCGTGCCACGGCTGTGAGATCTCACTCCTAAATGAACCATCACGAGCACGACTGGGATAAAATACTTCTTATATTGCACTGCCACCTGGCACCCCAAGTGTAAGCTGTGGAGGCAAGCACTGCACTTTGCTCCTAGGCAGTCAGGCCAGATCCTGCAGGACAGAAGTGAGCAAATAATGAAACTTTAAAGAAATTTCTATAAGAAACGAGTTGTAATCTTGCCTGACACAAGCTGGCTTGTATTGCATCGTGGTGTTCTGTAACCCAGACAGTAGAGGTGGATGGTCACAAAGTTTTGCAGGAGTTTTTTGTCATGGCCAATGTCCACGTGCACATGACAACTGTAATGAGAGTTCAGGACACAGAGGCTGTTAAAGGCACAGAGCTCTCAGGAGTGACAGCTGACAGTAAGGCTGAGTCCCAGAGGGCCCTTCAGAAGGGACCGTGGACTTGTACACAGCAGAGGAAGATGGAGCGGGTGGAAGGACGTGGATGGTGACACTGAGGTACAGGAGCAGGGGGAGGAGGCAAAGGATGGGTGACATCCGGTACCAGTGACGGTGTCAGGGTTGCGGTGTGTTCAGCACTGAGGTTCCACAAGCTGGCTGCTGCTGACAGATAAATGACCAGCTACCACAGCATCAAAAAGCATAAAGTGGAAGCGATGTCTGGAAGCTTTAATGAAGGGCAAAAGGAGAACCAAGAGTTTAAGAAGAGTTTAGAGCTGGTGGTTTGGAGTTTGTGAGGAACATTTTCTGTTTAAACTCATTCTATCTCTGGAATTAGTGGAATTTGGAAATTCCACTTTAGGAAAGCAGAACTGAGTTCTTGCCATAACAGTATTACTTAAAAGTCTGCTTTTAACTGTCTATAAACACCAAGTCTAGCAGCAGATGTCAGGAGGTGAGAGCAATACAGGACGTGCCCCAGAAACTCAAAGGACATTTGGATCAGGAGACATTTAAGCTATCCAGAGTGAGAGTTAAATTCTGAGGAGCTGCCCTGTGGGGCCTTCCTTACAAGGTTTGAGATGTGGCTGGGCATCACATATGGAAAATATTCGTCCTGAAGGACACGGAGCCCAGATCCTCCACTGCCTTCCTCTGGAAGAGAACGGGAATGAAAAAACCAGCACAACTTGTACTGGGTTTCACTTGTACTTCACTTCCAGCTGCCGCGAGCAGCTGAGATTCCTCGGTTTGAGTCTCCAGCACCCTGCTTAGGCTGGATTTCTCCGTGCTGCTGCAGAGTGTTGTTATTCCATCCCTTTTCCAGGCACTNTGCCCTTGGGTGAAGGGCAGCACAGCTCCTGCTGCCTGCCCCACTGACCTCCCGCTGCCTGCCCCACTGACCTCCTGCTCTCTGCCCCACTGACCTCCTGCTCCCTGCCCCGCTGACCTCCTTCTCCTTGCCCCGCTGACCTTCTTCTGCTTGCCCAGCTGTCCTTCTCCTTCCCCAGTGACCTTCACCTTGCCCAGCTGACCTCCTTGCCCACCTTTACAGCCAATTCTGATTCCTCTAAGTATTTTTTTGTTCTTTTTTTTCTCAGAGTTTTTAGCCACAGTTGTGGATGTCGATAGTGTTTATTCTCTACAAAATGATGCTGATTCTTTATTGCTCCCAAGTATAGTCAGTTCTTGACTTCATTGGTTTGCACATGCCTTCTGGTTCATGAAGAACTAGGTCTTCATGAGATGGTGATGAAGTGAAATGCTACAGTGTTGAGCACACAAAATAAAGGAGTACAGCTTCTACAAAACAGCCAAGAATACGAGGTGCTATTTTGGCTTTCAATTTAATCTGCAGTGTGAAATTCACATTAAAAAACCCAAACCAGCTATGGATTCTTGTCTTCATGTATGAGCCATAAACTGTAATCAAATCATTGCAGTTCACTGCCTCACTCTTTAACTCTTACGGTTTACTGTTAATTTTCACTTTACATTTTCTTATCAGGGTGCAGAAAAAAATGACCTTCTGAAGTAGCTAATCCATGAAATGGCTCAAAAGACATGTGGCTAGCTAGGTGTCTGAAAATAATTAATATCATAGGAAGAGCTAAGTGAGAATACTTTCTCAAATCTGAGTGGCCAGAAGAAGGAGAGGGAAGAAGGGTATCTCCATACCCTGAAGGAACAAGAACATTTTCCCGCGTCTTCCTTTCTTCCCCTTTCAGATCCATTTTTGTGGGAGAAAGGGGAAGAAATCCCGTTGCACAATTCAGTGGAATGTCCACGGTTCCAGCAGGGGTGAAGGGTGGTTTTGTTCACATCTCCCTTTCTCCCGTTACTGTAGCATTTGGGGCTGGTTTTTGTTGCCGTTTGTTTGTGTGTTTGGTATTCCCCCCTAAACAAAATCCAAACCAGCAAGCAGTCTGGAGTATGAGTCTTCTGCTTGAATTGCTGATTTGACCTCAAAAGTGAAGATGGTGCTGGGAAGGGTCTGTTCTGGGGGTGTATCTGCCCAGGGGCTGGTAACAAGAGGTGGCTGCTCAGGCAGCAGGGACAAGTGAGGTAGCCCTGTTTTGAAGACCAGGGTGGAGGGGGGGGTGAGGTGAAGACAGATCTGAGGTGCAGAGAAAGCAAATGACTTGTCCAGAGCTGCAAAGGAACTCTGGTAGAGGAGGCCTCAAGTCAAAAGCAGGTACCTGGTCTAGCAAATTAACTTCTCTTTGTTTCTTTACTCTCTTCTCTAGAAGGGCTATTTTTAGTTCTGCCAGCTCACTGAGACCTCAGTGAAGATTGTTATCATTGTTGTTCACTTTGCACATGCAATTTCTGGGACATCACTGCAAAGTTGTGCACTTTTATTTCTTGGATGCACAACTGATTCTTTTGCTTTTGTTTACAGGAGCTTTTCCTTGTCTTCAAGTTACAGCACTTCAGTGTTTTTTGCTTTTGCAAACCTGCAGGGCTGCACCTTCTCTGTAAAGTTCTTCCTACTGCAAGGAAGATTTAATTTCAGTTTTCAGTGGCTGGGCTCCACTGCCGGAAGTGACTGTAGTGATTGAAGTTCCTCACAGCCCCAGCACAAGCTTGACTTGCAGCTCGGTGTGCTGAGGAAACGCTTCATAATCTGTGGTGACTTTGCTGCACTGGGAAATATGCAAGACCCCGGTGCACATGAAAACACAACCTTGCAGCCCAGGCCTCCTCCCGAGGAGCTCAGTTACGGAGCTACTGCAGCACACTGGGGACAAGATCCGGCCGTGTCCGTGCCGAGGAGTGGTCCAGCAAAGCAGGATTACCTGATAGCTGCTGTGCTCTGCTATGCCAATCTAATAAACTTCATGGATTGGTCCATTGTACCAGGTGAGAGCCTATTTTTACTTCTAAGGAAAAAGAAATTTAAGTTCTTGGCAGCTCTACTTCCTCTGTAATGCAAATGTTGTCTGAAGGAAGTTGTGTCTTTTTAATCTTTCCCACTTCCCTGCTTTTGCCTGTTGGTCGTACTCATAATGAAGCTTCCAAGTATAAAACCTGAAAGACCAATGATGTTGATGCTTGGACTAGATGACCATACAGGTCTTTTCCAGCCTAGACATTTCATGATCCATGTGTTGGCTGCTAATGGCTAGCAGAATGCTCACATCTACTAAATGCTTAAGGTTCCTATTTTAAAACTAAGTCTCTTCTAAACGGACGTCAGCATGTAGAGCAACCTGTCTATTTTTGTGTCTCTGGAGAGATTTGACCAAGAAGCTTCCCTTTTTTGTACACAGCAGCTTACCAGGCCTTCTTTGGGTCTAGTAGACTAGATATGGCATTCCTTTACCTGAAGACTAGTGATGACACTCCCTCATAAGTAAAAAAAATTACGTTGCATTTGTGTGAGTTTGTTTAGGGGAGGCTCAACCTCCTCACCACCTGCTGGACACTGGGTGGTTTCTGCAAGGAAGAGTGTAACAGGACTGTGTGAAGAGAATGGAGACACACTCCCTTAAGCATCACCTATGAAATTTACAACTTCTCTTCTGATAAATAACACCCTTCTTCCAAAATGTGATTCTTTTATTATTTTTTCCTTAGCTGTGAGCAGCAACACATGACTTTAGTAAACTCAGGGGAAATCTGTGGGGTTTTCCTCCCATGTAAACTGTGGTCTGTGGAAATTCTTCTGTTTAGCATCTCTCCTAAGCATCTACCATCCTTTCAGGGATCTGATCTATAAATGAGGAGGAAACACTTTATTTTATGTCTGAGTTGCCTGGAAATCATAAATATTTTAAAACTTTGAGGAAAGCCAAAGGATGGACTGTTAATTTTGGAATTCACATTCAGTGACAGTGCACAAACGAATATATTTTATGACTTAAACCATTCATAAATTTCAGACACTCTGTCAGTGTCTGTAAAAATTGAGAGGTAAGCAGGTTTAGAAGTTAAACCTTTTTTCTTCTGAATACTTCTTAACCACACGTATAAGAGGGAAGGAAACAAGGAGGGGTGCACGCTGAAAGATATTGCAAGACTGCTAGTGAAAAACTTCAGCCTAGGAGTTCTGTTGTCAAGTAAAGTCCCCTGGAGAAGGGCAGGGGACAGGAGAGGATGAAAATGTCTTTGAGCAAGAACTGGGATGCTTGGAGGGTAGGCACTTGGAAGTGTTAAGTGGAAGGAGTCATTTGGCTCATTCCTGGCTTTGAACTATTCTTTGACTCCTCTACATGCCAAGAGCTTAACATTTTCAAGAGAGCCTGCTTAGTAAAGCTTGCCTGCTGCTTAACATGCTCCATTTCTTGTGGTTCTTGCAGCGTCAGGGACACGTAAGCATTCAAGAGCAGAGGTGGGGACAGTGTCCAGGCCTTTGAACAAATCTAATACCTACCTTAACTGCAATATATGCCCACACCATGTTTCAGCTGACTCCATGTACCTTTGTGTTTGGCTGCCCACAGGTACAAACATATCATTAAATACAAACTAACAGACAGGGAAGGAGGAGAGGCCGCAGTGTTTGTGCAAAAGTAAGCTGGTGGCAGTTACGAAGTTGTGGTTTCCAGGCAGTTTTGCTCATAGGTTTTGACAGAGTTTGCATCAATCTTCACATAGAAAACAAGATCTTCCACTTACCTGTCTGCTGGAATGAAGTCTTTAATTTGTTAAAGAGAGTGGTCATGGAGACTTCCCCCCTCTGACCTGTTACCCTCTTCCGAGCTGTTCGGATCGGTGCTCTGTGATTTGCCACTAACTGCTCAGGCCAGTTATCTCTGTTGTGCAGAGGGGATAACACTTTAATGGTGCTGGGTGGAAGTCAGAGATGAAGTTGTGGCTCAATTCAAGTCTCGTGTCTGCTGTGATTTGTTCTAGACACTCTATTAGTCCAAACCTGAAGTTTCTGTAATAGAGTATTTCTGTGTGCTGATGACCAGCTACCAGAATCATAGAATCACAGAACAGTTTGGGCTGGAAAGGACCTTAAAGATCACCCAGTTCCAACCCCCTGCCATGGCAGGGACACCTCCCACTAGAGCAGGTCTCTCAGAGACCCATCCAGCCTGGTCTGGAACACATCCAGGGATGGGGCTTCCCCCACCTCTCTGGGCAACCTGTGCCAGTGCCTCACCACTCTCACAGTAAAGAATTTATTTCTTATATGTAGTCTACATCTCCCCCCTTTTAGTTTAAAATCATTACTCCTTTGTCCTATCTCTACACTCCCTGACAGAGTCCTTCCCCATCTTTCTGCAGGCCCCCTTTTAGTCCTGAAAGGCCCCTGAAAGGTACCTTCAGTACTATATCTCTTCTGATCTCTGACCAATTCTCATGGAGGTAGGAACAGAATGACACAATCAGAGCCATGATCTGAATCACAGCCCATTGCCCTGGCTGTGGGCTGATCTGGCCCCCGTTGGCTAACGAAGAGGGTGGCCATTTGCACCCTGAAAAACCCAACAGGCACAAATCTGAATACTGAATATGCTGAAAATATGAACTGTTATTCCTGCCTGAAGGAATTTCAACTCCTCCTGATGTTTGGAGACTATCAAGAACATTTTAGGGTTAGCTGTATGAAGATAGCAGTCTCCTGGCTGCCAAACTTTGCCACTGCTTTGTTCCACATTGTGTCCATTAAACCTTGAACTGTAAACTGCTTATGTTCTTAGGTACTAATGGTGCAGAAGAAACAGAACCACACTGAAATAGTGGCTAAACTGACTCTCCTAAGACCTCTGGAGTGGAAGATCACGAATTTTACCTAGAGTGATAAGAAGTTTTAACTCTCTCTATCTCTGGTAATGGTTTACATATAAAATAGCAAACTAAACGTGCTGCAGTTCTTGCAAGGCCTTTTCAAATAAATCATTGAGCTGGCAAATGAGTAGAATTGCACGGAATGAGTGAGGGGCTTTGCTGACATTCAGTGTCTGTCTGTTGCAGGGATCCTGTTAGATTTACAGACGTACTTCGAGCTTAGCGACCGGGACACGGGTCTGCTGAACACAGGTAATGAAACCTCTGAAGTTCAGATAGTCTCTCTTGCTTCTGTGTGGTCTGTTCCTAAAAGACACTGCAGTTACTTATTGCTTCTACTTCCCACTTGTGTGTGGTATTGCTGACTTCCACTTGTGGGCAGGCTGACTCATGCAAACCAGGAAGTCTCTGGTTCAGGGAAGACTGGAGTTGAGTCCTTCAAAACTCTCACAGCATGTGAATCATAAAAGATGACAGCACTTCCCAAGAAAACCAAAACTTGAGCAATTCACACGGTTTATTTTTGTGTAGTTTTTTGAATCTGTGTTTTATCTTTTTCTAAATATCCATCTATCTACTAGTTCTAGGTAGGGTGATATTTAGAAATAGTCAGCCTGCTTTTAACCTCTGCTCTGAAAAATAACCTGAGTTTGTCTGAGGGGTGAGGAGTATGTGTGGTAAAAATAATTTGACTGATACTGTCTTTGCTCCTGCTTGGATTTCCAGTCTTCATCATGTGTTACATGCTGGCTGCTCCCATCTTTGGGTACCTCGGTGATGGGTACAATAGGAAACTCATCCTCGGAGCTGGTGTTTTCTTCTGGTCTGGTGTAACATTAGGCAGCTCATTCATCAGCAAATCGGTATGTTGTGGTATGAAAAGAATCTGCATGTGTCTTGCAGGAGTTGATAGAGTCCTTCTGTGATCACACTGGGTGAAGCTGTCAGTGAGCACTCACTCCCCACGCCTGCACTAAAAAGACTTTGTGCAGGAATGCTTTATGGGATGGTGGAGCCCAGCCTGGGCAATGGACAGCCCACACGTGGCTGTTGCAGTTGATGGGGCCTTACTTTTGTCCCCAGTGTTCATTAGGACCTTACCACGCAGCAGCTTGTTCAGCAAGCCTGTGGGCCACAGACCCTATCCTGCAGTTTCCTCTGGGTGTCACTCTAAGAAGTCACTACTGTGCAGAAAGCAGAAAGCACAGTCCTGGCGTGTGAGGGAAGAGGATGTGAGTGGAGGGAACCTGGACATATGAAAAGGCAGTTGAATTCTCATTTCCTCTGGTAGATTTGATCCACTAAAATGCTCTTCTTTAACAGTAAGATTTCTTTCTTGCCATAGGCTGTTTTGGGGACTATAACATGTGTTTTGCCTGCAGTATTACTGGACATTCTTCCTCTCACGAGGACTAGTTGGCATTGGCACGGCCAGTTATTCCACAGTAGCACCTACCATCATTGCAGACCTGTTTGAGGAAGGAAAAAGGACCACAATGTTATCTATCTTCTACATCTTCATTCCAGTGGGAAGGTTGGTTTTTCTCCTAGTAACTGAGCCACCTGTTGAAGTTCAGTCTGACCATGCCTGCAAATCAATGTACCCTGAGCCCTCATCAGACACATTTCAATGTATATCTGCAGCAGATCTTGCAAAAGGATTTGTCACTTGTTTAACTTGTTTCTGTAAAGCTGGTTAGGCTTGCTTCTGTATTTACCATGAAGAAAAATTTACTTTTTTCCCCCCAACATTTTTTTAGAGAGAGAATCTAAACTCCAAAAACCAGTAGGCTTTGAATAAAATATTGAATCAATTCTAAAAGAAGTATGTGAATGGGGGTAGGTCATTTCTTTCTGGGTTTTGGAAGATAAAAGCTTTCAGATATTTGTTTACTTAACAATTTTTTTCAAGAATCTGCCATGAAATGTCTCCCAAGGAAGAATTGGCACTTCCCTCTCCTCTTGCAGCTAAACTGATGTTGTTTCTGGAGAGGAGGTGGAGAAGGACGTTTTAAGAGGTTCAGGGGCATATTCTGGATTAGATCAGGCAGCCAAAGCTGAGCCCAGAAGGCAGATTAAAACTAAAGGAATTCCTGCATGTGGCTAGCACAGAAAAGATCAGTAGCAAACTGCTTTGTGGGCTGTCTGAGCTGGGTTTGCAGTGACATTCTACAGGATATATATCCCAAGGGGAACCTGGGACATTATTACCCCATTTCAGGTGTGCTCTGAGGAGGCTACACCCTGGCAAGTAGACCAGCATGGACCATGAGGGTTGGTTTTGTTTAATGTTCTGAAAACTATGACAGAATACTTCTCATGCTCTCCTTAGCTGTCAAGATGTGTCATTTCAGCCAGGGAGAATTCGTTGGTGCCTGCTGATTATTCCTTTCTGTTGCTTACAGTGGTCTTGGTTATGTCCTAGCAGCTGGCATGACAAAAGTCACAGGTGACTGGCACTGGGCATTCAGGGTGAGTTATTTACTTCCACTCATGGGGCTGAGCCTTGCACTGTAAAATCTGGCTCATGACTGAGGTTTAGATTACTGCTGTTCATTGTGTTAAAAGGGGTGAGCAGTGGAAGGGCTTTCTGCTGTCAGACTGGCCATGAGCTGGGTGTTTGAGAGAACTCTTCCTGCAGGACAAGTGGAAGATTTATGCCTAGCTCTTGAAGAATGAAAGCAGGCATAGGTGAAATTTTACAGCAGCCAGAGCAGGGGCTGATCTTTCTCTTACCTGAGGACACACTTGAAATGGTTGTCAGGCCTGCTCAAAGAGAGGAAGCTGAAGGTAAAATGATCATTATACCTGTAGCACGAGTATAATTCTTCAGAAAAATAAAGAGAGTTTGTTTTCTGAAATGCTGTTGGGAGCAACTTCTATTATTTGAGGGTTTCCAGAAAAAAACCTCTTCTGTTCTGGTCATGTCATCATGATGCCTCCCCATACGGAGCACCTGGTGCTTTGGAGGTCCATAGTGAGATCCTCCTAGCTTACCTGTGAAATTAACCAGCACGTACAGGATGAATGGGGAAGAGTCTTTACTGGGATTACAGTCTGGAGTTGTTCAGATAACACTGACAACTGCATCAGTGATTCTGGCACTGGTGGTCAGAGTACTGCAGTACAGCTTGCTTTCTTCACATGTTTTTCTCCAGAATCAGAGGTAGTGATCATGTATCTGTATAGTGAGAGGAGGATCTATTACCTTTCCTCCAAAGTCACTCTTCTTTACCAGTAAGACCCCTAAATGGCAAGGTGCAGCCGTTTCTGCGCATCGCTGCAGCTCTCCAACGTGTAATTCTAACGCCGACTGTGAACTGCTGGGGAGTTTTCACTGTAAGACAGAAGGTGTCCCTGATCTAACCAACGTTGTGTTTACAGATAACTCCTTGCATGGGAGGTCTAGCAGTGGTTCTTCTGATTCTACTGGTCCCTCACAAGATCCAGAGAAGGACGGCAGCCCACAGAGCACTGAGCATCTCCGGCACCCTACGAGTAGCCGCCGAGAAACCGGGTGTACAGAGAACTGCCAAGACCACGTGGTGTCATGATGTTGTAGTGCTTGCCAAGAAGTAAGTGACTTTAGCAACAAAGGTTCCCTGCACTGCAGAATGACATTTCCACTGTTAGAAATATGGCCATCGAATCCCGCTCGGCTCCTTTGTATCGTACGCTGTGGAGGAGACAATCCAAATATTCTTCCACACTTCTACAGGAAAGTGATACAAGAGAGAAAAAATGTCTTTGCTTCTGCTATCCTTCCATTTTGAGGAGGGGGAAGGAGGCAAAGTGATGGCAGTGTGCTCCTATTTAAATCCAACTCTGTTTTCTACAAAGTGTCCCCTTCCCTCTTGCTGTAACGCCTAAGCCAGGTTGGTACAAGTGCATCTTTTGCAGGTGTAACTTTACCTGTAATTCTTAGTGCCTGAGGAAGATTGGGTGTCTCAGGCAGTTTTCTTATGGTATTTGTGAGCCTGTTGTGCCTCTGATAGAAGAGGCCAGGTCTGTAGGACACCAGTATGGTTTCTAAGGTAATTGTGTGGGTGTTTTGACCAGCTGACCTGTTGGCTGCCAGATAGAATTGTAGAACTATTTTGCTTGGAAGCAACCTTTAAGATTGAGTCCAACCATTAACCCAGCACGGCTGCGTCACCACTGACCCCTGTCCCTCAGCACCACAGCTCCACAGCTTTGAAACCCCTCCAGGGATCATGGGGACTCCACCCCTGCCCTAGGCAGCCTGGGCCAGGATTTGACAACTCTTGTGGGGAAGAAATTGTTCCCTAGGTCCAACCTAAACCTCCCCTGGGGCAGCTCGAGGCCATTTCCTCTTGTCCTATCATTTGTTCCTTGGGAGACCAACCCTTGCATCGCTCCAGCCTCTTTTCAGGGAGTTGTCGAGAGCGAGAAGGTCTCTCCTGAATGACCCCTTCCTTTTAACCACACAAAAATTAAAGTCACCTCCAGCTGACCTGCAGGCTTGTCTCTCCCGTTGCCCTGCGGCCCGTGGAAGCCCTTCCCGGGGGCAGGACGAGGAAGAGGAGGAGGAGGTGGGTCCGGTTGGAGAACAGTAGGTGCCGCTGTGCAGCTGCACCAGGCCGGGCTCCGCGCTGCCCCTGCCCGCAGGCTGCTTCCCCGGAGGATGCTTAAGGGAAAGACAAACCCCCCGTGCTTTCCTGGGATCTTGTGCTCCTACTCCAGGGCATCCAGCGTCTCATGACTGACCATTAGATCTGCATCGTATTTGCATCTAGAACAGTAACTACATTAGAGTTTCTTGGATCACAATTTTAGTCAGAATGTTCTGAGTGAATCATAAAGGAACCTTCCTGACTAATATCAAAGTTGCTTTCCTACAAAGATGTTCTTTATGACCCCCAGCAATGCTCTAAAAAATAGATTTAAATTTTCTTTTCCTTTAGCACTTGATTTCCAAAGCATAAGGACATACTGCCAAAACCCAGTTCGTTACATTTTTAATCAAGTCCAAGAGATCTTTAGGAGATGAAGAATTGGATTCATACCTTAACAAATTCTCTAGTCTGGTGGTCACCTGGTCATTTTACAGCACTTTTATTTAGTCTTAAGGTTTCATACCTCCCTATTGCTCTCAAAGGGGATTTCATCCTAAACTATTTACTAGAGGGAGACCAGGACAAAGTTAATTTCCCCTTAGTATATGGCAGGAAGGAGACAAGATTTCAACAGCCTTTTAAAATGCTTCTCCTTTTGTCTGAAAACTCTCTGTGCAGACTGAGAGTCTATTTTTACTTACCCTGGTAGAGTTAAGGAGTGCTTCAGCCACTGCATCTTAACAGTTTGGAGGACCCAGTTGTTACTCTCATTTATTTGGTTACAAAAACAACTTAAAACCATCTCGAGGCACTTAGCCATGTACGCAGGACACTTTCATTTAGCTACTAAGCCATTAAATTCTTGCCTGCTCTCTATTGTTGTAGTTCTGCTATCACAATATTCACAGCAATTGTTCTAGCAAAAGTTGGCAATGAAATCTGCGAGGGAGCAGGACTGGGATTTAACATGACATCAGTAGGTCACACTCCTGTTGAAATTAATGCATAAAGCTTCATCAAAATTTGTACCTTCGAGGGAGTGCATCTGGATTATAAGATGTCTGAATGAATTGGTTTGTTATTGCTTGAAATCCTTTATATTGCAAGTAGACTTTCCCTTTTTCTCCACACCCCATTCTTCCTAGCATCGCTCATCGCTTTCTTTTCACTTCCAGCTGGAGTTTCGTCTGGTCCTCGCTGGGTCTGACTGCCATGGCCTTTGTTACTGGAGCCCTGGGAATGTGGATACCCCTGTTTCTTTACAGGGCTCAGGTCGTCCAGGGCCTCGTCCCACCATGCCTCCAAGAACCATGTGATTCATCTAACAGGTGAGCTGTGCGCGGCTGCGGAGCGCGGCTGGAGCGCTGCACAGCGCTGAGTCACAGTTTGCTTCCAAAGGCAGGAGGTAGGATTCCCTGGGAACGCTTCTTGCAAAGGCAGTGGGGTGTGAATGTTAGACAAAGTTGCTTCTGGGGATGCTGAGATGCTCCTATTTGTTTATAATCACTCAGTTAACTGGAAAGATGCTGCCAGTCTTACTTAAGTAAAGTGAAAAGAAGCGGTAACAGGAACACTTGCAGGGAAAGGAGCAGCTTTAGCAAGGGGACTTCAGTTGACAAGAGACTGTGCACCCCAAGCTACCTAAATACCCACTGAAGTATATTGAGATCCTGTGTTTTGGTGGCTTTCCTATTGCCTTCTTGTTAGTCTGGTTTTAAAACTCCTGCCATGTTGACCCCAGCATAAGGCAAGCTTGATGAATTTGATCTAGTGTCGTATCGTTACACCAAAACAGGATGGTTTGGGCTTGTGAGTAACTGCCAGCAGAGGTCCACTTTGAGAGGCTGTCAGTTAAAGACCATTAAAGGGAAAAGCACGAATCTTACCTTTAAAGTGCCTTCTGGTAACTGGGTTCTTTTCTGCAATGGAATAACCTAGTCAACTCAAAAATGGTTTTTGAGTAGCTGGACAGATGGAAAAGCCACCCGCAAGCGCTTCGACGGGAAATGCAACCGTCCTCCCATGGATGCCACCACTGGCACATTACTTAATAGTGAATAATGTGGACAAAGGGAGTGAGCTTGGGAGTCTGGCTCAGGGTGGGCAGAGAAACAGTTAAAATACTTCCTTTGTTAAACTGTAGATGTTCCCCTGTGCTTTGTTTTCTAATCCTCTTTCTGAATTTTTACTCCATGGTAGCGCTGCTCAAGTAGACATGGTCTTCAGGGAAGTAAAATGGAGCACCTGGTAGTTTAACCTCGTGTACTGCTTCTTACAGGATGCTTTAAAAATAACCTTGGCAGAAGCTAGTGCCAGAGGCAGCATACGGCCAGTTTTAGACTGTTATTCCAAGGGGGATGTAAAGACGTGGAATATAAACAGCCGTGTCAGACCCGTAGCTGATGGTGCTGGAAGAACTGAGCTGCACATTCTGAGACCTGCCCAGACATACTTTAAGGTCGTTTTTCCCTCTGGCTGTTCAGCAGGCAGGCTTTGTTTAAGGATCAGGGCTGTGTCACTTAGACTCCCTGGAAACACAAATTCAAATGGCACTACATCTGACTCAGGTCTCAGTCCTTTCAAGGTAAATAAATAGGCAGTATGAAGTTTTTATTCAGGTCTTTGTGCAGAGACTTACAAACAGAGCAGGTAAGTGAGCATTCTTAGACCCTAAAGATTCCATAGCAGCCTTTTCCTAGCACTAGGATCCTACTCATTGTCTGTTGAACTCTGCTTGGATTTAGTTTTGGCTGTTTGCTTTGCTTCCAGCTCTTTATTTCAATTGCAGTTTACAACACATGAATCTTCTAAATACAATTCCATGAATGCTTCAATCAACTGATGTCACCTTGGAACTTGCCTCTCTCAGCCAAATGTCAGAGAGAGTTTCTGCCTAGTGAAAATCTATATTGTCACTATCAAGCTGTAGTGAGGGCGGGATCAGAATCCAAGGAACTTCCAGGGAGAGTACAAATATGTTTAAAGGTTGTTATCTTGTACAGCATTTTTTTTTTCTTGTAGAGAAAAACATTCTTCCTAATAAGCCAGAAAAAAATTAAAAAATAGCTGCACTGTAGAGGTCCTATCCTCACTGGCTGCTTTGCTTTGCAGGCAGAGGAAGCTTAGAAAATGTACAGAACTTAACATGAAGCACTCTGAAATATTTAGAAGCTCCTGTGCTCAGAATACAATGCTCCTGTCCCTGCTTGTCTCGGGAGAATTCTGATGCATTAAACACCCAGTGTGGCACCACTGCTTTTGTTGCAGGAGACTTGCTTTGTCATTAGGATCTCACCTGGGACAGAGGGAAGAGCCTATATGGAAGTCCCTTTGGAAGATGAATTTTCGAAGCTACTCAAACAAATACTTTTAACACATGAGCTTCTCATTCCTGGAGAACACATTTGCATTTGCAGACGCACAAAGCTGAGTGGCATTTGAAATTCTGTGTTCAGAAAATGCTGCGTGGACCTCCCACTAGTTAACTGTTCAATACTCTTTGAACTCCTTTGGGAAGTGGAAGATGTTTCCCATAGTCAGAGAAGTGACTCATCTCAGCTGGGCTAAGCAGAGGGTTATAATTTAGATGTATAATTCCACGTGATAGGATCTCTTCCAAGACAGCAGCTTGTGATACAGAGTTATTCCATCTGTGTTTTAGGGATGACTGAGCAGATTGGTTCACAGGGTAACTGGGATGCCTGACTCTCCTGTAAATCACTTGCTGGCCAAGCCAGGTCATACTGAGAGGTATCTTCCTTGAGCCTGGGTGCGTGACACCTGCTCTGTAAATGCAAAAATACCTGCTCCACAGGACAGAGCCTCAGTGGCCAGGGCACAGCTTCAACTGAGCCTTGGGATTAAGTCCATTTAGTGGGAGAGTTAGATCAAGTGGAATAAAATTAAAGTTCCCTGATAAAAATTCCTCTGAAACCAAAGGCATCAGCTAACACCGATGGTTTTTTCCACATTATGGTGCTACTGTGTTTAACCAAATCCTTTGCTTTGTCACCAGCCTAATATTTGGAGGCATCACCATGGGGACAGGACTCATGGGAGTCATTACTGGGGCAGAAGCTGCACGAAGATTAAGGAAGATAAACAATAAAGCTGATCCTCTGATCTGTGCCACAAGCATGTTCATTTCTGCTCTGTGCCTCTACATAGCTCTGATGGCGGCCCAGACGAACACCCTTTACACTTTTGTAAGTGCCAGTCTGTCTGTCATCAGCAAAATCTCTTCTGGGATGCTGGGGAGACAGGGAAGGGGAGGAGGAGGGGAGGGGTGGCTTTTGCAGAATTCCTTACGATCTTCTAGGCTGCTGAGAGGTTTCAGTACCAGTTTCAGTACCATTTCACCTGTACTGGGGCATGGGAAGGAACACCACCATGCACCAGTACAGGTTGGGGTAGACCTGCTGGAAAGCAGCCCCATGGAGAGGGACCTTGATGTCCTGGGGGACAATAAGTTATCCATGGGATAGCAACATGTCCTTGTGCCCAAGAAGGCCAGTGGTATCCNTCCAGTGAGAGCCCATGGTGCAGGAGCCCATGGTGCAGGAGCCCATGGTGCAGGAGCCCATGGTGCAGGAGCTCACAGTGCATCACTTGGCCCAGTTAAAAAGGCAGGCGGGCAGAACGTTATAAATTGGGCTTCAGGACCTACAGAGCCCACCCACAGGACAGCAGAGCATATTAAGCCTATGTAGTTAGCTACACGAAGCTGGAGTGTCCCTTATCCAAGAACTCAGTCAGAGGAGGTCTCAATCTCATGTTCATTCTTACTGCTATGTGACTAATTTAGTATTCTCATTTATTTTTGCTCTCTGAATACTTAGAGATTGGTGCACTTGTGACTGCACGATATGCACAGTTCTTGCTAAGCATAATTTATCCATCACCTTCAAAGTCCCAAACCACTAGCTAATCTTCAAAGTCAAGCTTTTGGCAATGCAAACTGAAGTCTAAATCACTTAAATTCTGTTCTCAGTAAAGGGAAAACCAGAATCTTCCTAGGAATGCTGAAGAGTTCCAAACCCTCCCTGTGAGAGAGAACTGAATGTAAACCTTATTTTAGCTATAATCTGGTAACAGCCAGGGAAAGACTTCGAGCTTTCTTCCTGTGACTCCATAGCCACAATTACCATGATTAACATAAATAAGAGGATCCAAGTAAAGTTAATTACAGTAATCAACAGTTCTCTTTGCAAAAGGGCACTTTTGCAGGTTTTTTGCTTCTAAGAATATCACTTACTCAAGAGGTTTTCCTTTTGACTCCTCAGGAATGCGTATTCCTGTGGAAAAACACCTTTACAGCAGGGAAAGAACCAAATGGATTTGCATGTCTGAGTGTGGGTACACAAAGCAAAATGTGAAATCAAAGATTATTTTAACTTCCAGAGCAGAGAGCTGAGTGCCAAAAGAATTGGCCATTTTCTTTTTCTGCTTTGCAGGTTCCCACGTAGTCCTGCTCTGAGTATGCTCTTCAGTTCTCTTTTGGTCATTAAAGGTGGAGAACAGCAGTTTCATTTGCCAGTCTGTGTTAGAGGAGTGAATCAACATCCTGGGTTTGAATTACCAAAATAGACTTTTTATTAAAACTGATAAAAAGAAATTTGTTTAAAATATTTTTTTTTTAATAAATTTTGTTTGAAATGTTTCTCTCCCTGCAAACAACATTCTGTTTTCAAGCAGTGTGCTAGCTGGCAGGAAATTCTGACCTGGGATACGGATAACTGAGTTCCTTACGTTCCTTCCCATGGGCAGGCTTTTAACCAGAGACTTTGTCATTTTGTCTTTCATTTGGTGAGCTTGATCCAGATGTTCCAACATGTAATGTCAAGAGTGTGCAGTGGTAATAAACTGTGCATAATCTAAGCACCTGATTCTGACAGTACTTTTGCACTGCAGCTGCCTACCTACTGCCTTTGCTGGCGCCAGTCGTGCCGCTCCTCACGTTCCAAACGAGATGTGACACTAGGCATACTGCTGTGACAATTGCAGTGCCCTGCCAGCTGGTGCTTCTAATTCAAAGGTCCCTCTGAAACGAATCTTCCATTTGTGCAGGACACTAGCAGGAAACTGGCTTTCCAGTCACTGTCTGCTCAGAGACCCCCACGTTAGCAAACCTGTCTCCAGCACTTCCCAGTGCAGAAGCTACCGAAGCCAAAGAGCGTACGTGCATCAGCGTGCCATTGCTGTAGGCTCTGTGTGGTGCTTCCTGCTGCTTGAGTGGGTAATGAAAGGGAAGCAGTCAGGTTTAATCAAGGAGTCTATTGATAAGATGAGGGGTAACCATTTTACTCTGAAGAGGAGGCAATTTTTCACTCTGAGGGTGGTGAGACCCTGGCACAGGTTACCCAGGAAAGCTGTGGATGCTCCATCCCTGGAAGAATTCAAGTTGGACAGGGATTTGAGCAACCTGGTCTAGTGGGAGGTGGGTCAGAAGTAGATGATCTTTGAGACCCTTCATACTGTTATCACTGTATAGCAGGATCCAACCCCAGCTGTGCAGTTGCCTGTGTTTCCCCTGGGAGTACTGCTCCAACCACTTCACGGGCTGCTGTCCACAGACTGCACATATTTAAAGTTTTATTTGTATGGAATCAGGGGGAAGAAAAGAAAGGAAGATTCTTGATCAACCTGGATCTGCCAAGACAGTTCAGAGAGTATTAGCTTGAAATAAGACAATGAAGAGCTAATGTTTTCTGGTGGCTGCAGGATTTGACATTGGTTGTCCCTGTTGCCAGGTGGCTTTGCAAGAAGCAGATCTCTGTGTTCCTGCTGCCCATGGTAATGAACACCTTTCACTTTGCATTCGTCCCAAAGATCTCTAATAAAAGATGCATCACTTACTTTGCAGCTGACTGGCACACAGCGTGGTTTCTGTGGTCAGTAGTCTGATATTGCAACAGTCATGGAACGGGAGAAGAGTGATTGCATTGTGTCTCTTCCAGGGGCAAGGTCTGCCAAGGCTGTATCACTGGAAAGATGTTGATAGTGGGATGCATAAATCCAAGAGCTAAGACATAGGCAAGGACTATTTGAAATGAGTCAGATTTGTTATAAGACTTAAAGAAAAGTAATTGTGTATGGAGGAATAGAGTCAGCTGCAAGTTAGGAAACCTTTATAAAGCATTTTGAAGGAAAAGATGTCTGGATAAAGCTCTATACTAAATATTTCTGTACTTCAAGGAACTTTTTCTTCTTAGGAGAATATAAACTACGCCTCTTAAAACATCTGATGGTTTGCCACTGTGCCTTTCTTAGGACTGCTTTTTCATCAGCCAGATAGAACATCTTGACAAAGACCTTGCAGAACAAGATGCTGGCACCTGTTGTTAGAATAGATTTTATTTCCTAGGTGCTGTCTGACCTTTGTAGTCTGTGTCACTAAATAGATGCTGCCTTCTAGAACTGCTCCAGCTTAATAGCATTGCTTTAATGCTTTCCTCAAGTATCAGCTAGTCTGTACAGCCTGTTCCAATCTATGTCCATGGCTGGCTGAAAGGGTTAATCTCTTCTGAGACCACAGGTGTAAGAACTGTTAGGGGCCCTACCCCTTTTCCTGGTGGCTGGGTTCCCATCTGTGATGAATTAGGGAATTCCCACAGGGCACCAAGGCTTTGAGGCTGCCTGTCTCCTGGAGCCCATTGCCTTTTCAAAGTTCTCTCTCTGAAAGAGCCTTGAAGAGTACTTGGACCAGCACAGAGGTGTCCCCTTGGCTTCACTGGGAAACCTGAGCAAGGGAAGATCTCTGAGCACTTTACACCTTTGCTGACTGTTCCTCTTCAGAGGCTCTTGCTTTCCCCTTCTTGTGAATCCCAGCAGCTCATTACAGTTTATTTGGGAAGCTGATAGATGTTTCCTCTTTTGGCTCTTCAGCTGAAGATTTGTGACATAAAGCAAGGCATGGATCTTCCCTGGTTTCTCTTCCCCTTTTTAAGATGAAGCTAGTGCTCGTAAGCACAGACAGAGATGTTTAATTTATAAGCAGATGAGTATGTGTGACTCTTAAGTAGATAAGCATAGTCAGTGAGCCTGCCCTTATCTTCACCATGAAGAAGGTCCATGCAGTGTGTACAGTCATTGCTTTCTTCTTTTTCTGCAGATTTTTATTGCATTTGGAGAACTGTTTTTATCTGTAAACTGGGCTGTTGTGACAGACATACTGCTGGTAAGTTCTTGCAAAACTATTTCCTTATTTTTTCAGCTTTTCCCAATGTAACATTGTTCATGAGCCTGCACCTTGGTGGCCAGAAGGACCTCTGCCTTCTAGGAGAAGAATGAGCTCTTACTAAGAATACTCTTCTTGGTACCCTGCTACCATCAGGGAAGTAAACAGGTGCTGCAACGTGCTGCTGTGCAAAGCTGCCAGTAACAATGGAGGTGGTGTGGTGTGGTGTGGCAGTCCAAGCTCCTTACAAGCCCAGAAAGGACATGGACTGATTTGGATGTGTACCCACACAAAGGGAACCACCTAGTGCTTCTGGTACCCATACTAGATTTCATTTTCTGTGTTGTTGGATGTCTGCCAGGAAATGGTCTGCACTGGAAAGGGGGTCACCTTCTGTCTGTAATCAGAGATTCTCTAATTGTGCTCCAAAGGTTTCAGAAGATGATCCAGATGAGGGGAAGTCAATATTCTGTAAACTGGAGTTAGCGAATCCGTTACAGTTCATCATTCTGTGACCCATCAGCAAGTTCCCTTAGTCCAGAATACAGTGCAGATAAATTCCAGCACTTGCAAGTCAAATTCATAAGTGCCAAAGCATTAGGCAAGCAGTGATGCTTATGAGACTCCCAGAGATTCCAGTCTAGGTATCAACAAGCAGCTATTAATTTATTATTGCAAAGGCTTTTAGGGTTAATCATTTTTTAATGTACTTTAGTTTTAACTCAGAGGAGAAATTTGGCAACCTTTGGTTTATGCTGTAGCTCCACAGTCACTAATCAGTGTCTGTGTAAAACATGGGGCAGATACAGTTACTATTACTGGATAATGCAGATCATCACAGTCTTATAGAGTATGTTATAGGACTTTTTTTTTTAAAGCCATAGTATGATCAAGCTGAATGCAGTTTATCAGTCAAATAAGCAAAGAAGTGATCTACCTTGTTCATGTCTGGTGATCAGACTGCAGAAAGCTGATTAAAGTACCAAAGCCAGGCTCTGCAAATGATTGAGAATCCTTTTGTTGCCACCTGATGGGCATAAGACAAAGCATTTAAATTGGCACCAACCTTTTCTACAAAGAGTACAGTACTGTGTCTCAAATGAGACCCAGACTCTCTGCCTGCGAGAGTCTTCTGTGGGCTCACTGTGCTGCAGAGCAGTGGGTGTAACTGGAACCCAAACATTTTGTGCAGGATGAGACAGTGGGAGACAGTGTGAAGCAGGTGAAGTGCTGATGCAGTTGGTACCAACAGAGAGCAAAGCAGGGAAATCATGTAAAGCCATCAGGACAAGTGAGGGAAGCCACAGAGGTAAAGGCAAAGCAGGACAGAAATCTCTGTTGCCCACCCTCAGGCTAATGGTGGAAAACAAGTAGCTGAAGAGAGCTGAAGCAAGAGTCACGTGAGTGTTTTCCTTTTTTTTGGTAATAGTTTTTCATTCTAAGGGAGCTCCAATCTATGTGCAGATTTCTACTGCCAGCTCCACTGACTCAATAAACTTTTCCATTAGTGCACCCCGATGAATGCATTAATGTACAGCACAACACCCACTGATGCACAGGAACATGGCACCAGGCTTCAGGGCAGGAAAGAAAACTTGCAGTTTATGTGGAACACAGTCGCCTACAAGACTGTCACCATTGCCTGCTACCACAGGAACTCAAAATTTACAGCTGAGATTGCTTCACTATGGTCTTAGCTGCTCAGACACACAACATTCCTAACAGCTAACTAAAATGAATGTGTAGAGAAGCTGAGCAGAGATAAAAGTATCTGTTACAGTCTTCTGTGTAAAAGGAAGGGAACGTAGATAGCCAAGTGCTGAGCAGCATGTAGTAGCAGCAGGGACTAGCTGTGGAGCACTACAGAACTCTCCTTCCACTGACTGGACCTGCTCCCAAGGGGGTTTTGTTTCTGCTGTGACTCTCAAAGAATGGTCTGAAGCAATTCTCCTTTGAGACAAGAACTGTAGCCCTGCAGCAGGAAACAGGTGTAGAAAAACTGTCACTGGTCCAAAAGGGAATTTTTCATTAGCTTCTATTTCAGTTTATTTTGGAATCCCTGGGTCTTTGCAACAGAACTGAGTCCTAGTACAATTAGCACTCTTTTTACAGCAGTTAAGGCACCATTGAAGGGTTTTTTAAAGTTTCTCAATTTACTTTTCTCTGAACTCCTGCATTTGCATTTTAATTCTCTCCTCTGTCATTGTTAAAGAGGAAGGAGACATCACTGAGATAAATATATGAGGGGGAAAGTAAGGCAGGTGATTACTTCAGCTCTTTCCTTCAATTCCTTCCTGAACTGAAAGTGCAGAGTGTGCAAGGAGCCGTGCTTGCATCCAGCTCAATCACTCAGCTCGGCCAGCTCAGGGAATGCTGCATCTTCCTGCAGCCTGCAGTCAGCTGGGAGCATCAGTGCCGTATCCTGGAGCCACTCAGAATCCAGAAGAGGAGGAAATTTTTGTCTCCCAAGTGACCAATGCCCCTCATTTATATTTATTTTAGAGTTTTTGGGGTTAGGCACAAGCAGTTGGCAGCAAGCAGGAAGGTGAAAAGTTTGGTGGAGCAGAGCTCTGTGTGTGGGGTGTTCCCCCTGAGGGCAGACAGTCAGCCTGTTGAGTTCTGAATGTTTCTAATTGTTTTATCAGAAAAATGATGGAATTCTGCTGAATTAGGGATGTCTGCTCACTCAGTGGCAGTCTTACCTGGGAGCTGTGTTTCATCCTGCTGCCAGTTCAGGGTATTACTGCTATGGCACTGAGTGAAGTGTGCCACAGATAACAACGGTCATTTCTCCCATTGCATTGTTTCCCAGGTGAACTGGTTGGATTTCTGATAATGTGGCTGGATTTGCTAATGCTTGTTCTTATTTTGCCATGAAAATTACTTTCCTTTCTTCCCACGTGGCACTACTAGCCAGACAATGTAGCTAGGAATTCATTTATCCTGCGACCTGTGGAGCTGAAGACAAAGGAAGATGCTGACTGAATGATAAGGACTTTCTTCCTTTGTGGTTAATACATCAAGATGCATCACATGTAGCACCTCTGTGCCTCTTGTTCAGCTGTAAACATGAAGGTACCACTGTACAGCTACAGTCATAATGTGCAAGTGGAGAAGTGCTGTAGCTGCCTTGCTTACAACGCTGGCTTACTGGGAGGCTGTACATGGAATGTCCCTTACAAAATATGTTTGCCATCTGTGAGGTAATGGGAGTCATTTTTTTAGGGTTGTCTCCTATACGTTGTAGGATATGCTGGAACTGGAAGCTAATATCAGGTTTGGAAAGGTCCCTGTCTCTGTTTACAAGTGCTCTGGGAGGCATAGGAGCATTTACCAGCCTGTCTGTTCCATCTGCTTTATCAGCTGACAGCTCTGTCAGGTAGTCTGCAGGAGGATCTCTAAAGCCTCCGGAGACAGCATGGCAGGGTTTGTGAACTATTTGTTTGGGGCACTCTCTTATCTGTCAAGGCACCTGGACTGGGATCTCTTTGGAGATGACAGTGTGTAGAGTGTCCCCTGTGGTGTTGGCATGGTGCGGGCAGCCAGGCAGTCGCTGTGGACAGGCAGGATGCCACAGCTACTTCCCTGTGTGGGGGAGTATTTGCTTTCTCCTTCCCCTAGTGAATCCTGCAGAGCCTTGAGTTCTTAAATGTGGTTTCCATTGTGCAGAAGAACCTGAATAATAGCCCAGGCAGAGTCTGCATGAGCCTCATAACTACAGGAAATGTCCCATCCTCCTCTTCCATTTTTCTTATTACAGCTTTGTTCCATGTGTCTCTAGTAGTTATGGACACAAGGTAGTAAATAAATGTGGTCAGGAACTGGTGCAGGGCACTGAGAGAGTGAAAGTGCATTTATCTTTTCTTATGCCTGCAATAAGTGCATAACAATATTTGATTTGTATTTCTCAAACACATCCTGTCATTATCAACAAAAGAAAAGAAATGAGTTTAGGGCAGATGGCATGATATCCTTGGAGAGCCAGGAAGTGATGGTCTCCAGTCTAGTATGGTCCATCATAGCAAGGTCTGTTGCATGAGCTTAGAGTTTTCTACTGTAGTTTCTTATCTTTCTTTCTGTTCAAGAGCCTGTTCCCAAAGTGCAGAAGCTCAGCTGCTACTCTAGGCAAGTTCTGAGAGAAAACACAACCTGGTCAGACTGGATGCCCTCAGTCTAGGCCTAAGTGTGCCATGTCCACAGTGAGGAGGAGCTGTTGGGCTGTTCCTTCATCCTAGGGGCGCCAAGGATTTCAGCTTCCAGATCAACTAATCTCACAGCACTGTGTTCTGACACTGGCAGGGGACTGGATGTAGTCTCATGGCAACATGACAGTAAAGTGGTTTCCTGTAACTCTGAAGAGATCTCCAAGACGTCCCAGTTTTAATATTTACTGTTACTGAAGGACTATCTAAATATTCCACATCGAAAAGAAATGGTCTGTCCATGGTTAGAAATATCTACTTTGGGAAGACTAGGAATGGAAAGGGATCCAAGCTGCCTCTATGTGTACAAAGTGAGGAAGGAGGTTGTGTCTTGTAATAAATGTGCATTGTATAGAACACTCTTACTGGGTGCAAAGAGCCTGTTTTCAGATGTTGAGTGATGTGTGTATCCAAGTGTGTGGCCATTTCTGGCTAAGAGGGGCACTGTCAGTGTGGACTGGTTCTTTACTGAGACAAAGAACAATAATAAAACTCTAAGTTAAACATGAGAGCAGGATCTCTCTTCTCTCTCTTCTAAACCAAGCATACCATGTACCTTAGTGTTTCCTTGCAAGTGGCAGTAAAGCCACTATCTAGGTTATGTACCTTGAGTGTGTCTCTTGGTAAAGCACCAGTCATTGGTGTTTGAGACACCCTAAGTGATCTTCAGATCATTTTCCAAAAAATCCAAGTTGGGAAACACACGACTGGGTGAGTATTAAGCCTTTTATCTCTGATATAAGCGAGTGATTCGAAAACAAAGGTCTGAGAGTTTAAAATTGCTTCTGTCTCATTCCGACTGTGAATGCTTTTTGCATAAGTGTGTTACTGAAAGCAAGAGATACCAATGATACAGAATCACACTGTACTTCTCCAGGCACAGGTGATCTTCAGTAGCAGAGACATAAAACCTTATTACCCCAAAATGACTATATTTCATTAAAAAAAATTGTTCTAATCTATGTAATGCTTTGCTGTGTTCTGGATATACACCACGTCTTCTGCTCCAGCTTGTTGTTTAAACTGTGTGTACTCAGCAGCATTTTGAGGTATTGTTTCTTTACCAGGAGAGTGGTGGAGCCCTGGAACAGGTTCCCCAGGGGGGTGGTTGAGGCCCCATCCCTGGAGACATTCCAGGTGGGGCTGACAGAGCTCTGAGCACCCTGCTCTAGCTGAGGCTGCCCCTGCTCTCAGCAGGGTTGGACCAGATGACCTCTGGAGGTCCCTTCCAGCCCAGACATTTCTGTGTTTCTGTGTTGCTAGAGAAGCTCTATCTCAGGTGCTATCCAGTACGAGCACCAAACTTCTGCCATCAAAGCACCATCAGTTGCTGGTCTGACAGGTTGGGTCCCCTCTCTGCCTTCATGTGGTCTGCAAGGTCTCAGCTGACATCCTTTATAGGGACATCAGCTACTTCAGGTTCCAGGGACCCCAGTTCCCACCAGCAGTCTAGACCATGCCTGCTGACACGGTGTCATAGGAGACTCTTCTCAGAGGCTGTCAGAGCTGGATCTCCCTGTTAGCACATCAGTATGGCTGCAATGTATAGTTGTTGCATGGCCAAGTAAATATATAGTATAGTTGCATGGCCAAGTAAATCTGTATGAGCTGCTGTGAGGCTACAAATGGAGGTGGTGGAGTCTTGTTTTTCCTACTTTATTATCATTCTTCCTTCTGCATTGCTTTCTTGGATGGTTTTTCCTCAACAAAACACCCAGTGTATCTTTTGCTCTGAAGAACTTCTCTGCCTCCAAACTTGTAAACAGGGTTTGAATATGAAATATATAGAAAGGAATAACTCCACCTCTCTTGGATGTTCCCTAATTAGCTGGCCCTTCACGAGATTCCCACTGTTAACATTCTTCCCCTGTGGGCTGTGCTCTGTTGCAGTATGTCGTGACACCAAGGCGGCAGTCTACAGCTCTCGCCCTGCAGATTCTGCTGAGCCACTTGCTGGGAGATGCAGGCAGCCCATTCCTCATTGGAATTGTAAGTGAATTCTCTGCTTACTGAGCTTCCTTAGGGTAAAACTTTTAGAAACTGAAAGACGGACACTCGCTGAACTGAAGGTGCTTCCTGATCCCAAACTAGAAATCACTCCAATTCCTGGCCGTGGTACTGGAATACAGAGGCAGTTTTCTAAACCTTTTTATGTGGCTGCAGCTTCTGGTGCTGTGACACTGGAGGTATATAGAATATAATCCTACATCTAGGGGTGTGAGTCATCCCATTCAGTGTATAGAAATTTATTGATATTTTAAATTTTCAAACTCACATTTTTGAAGGCATACATTTTTGCAGAGACAGTGTCATGGGTGTACTTGAATTTCAGCACTTTCTGCTAAGTTTGCAAGGAGTTTCATGGAAACTGATCAAATACCATAAAGCCTAAGACTCTTAGTTCAAATCTTGAAGTTTGAAACTTTGCAATTAGTTAGTAGTCTCTTGAAAATCAGAACAAGAGTGACTGCAATGGTTGCCTTTTGATACTATGGGATATTTAAAGCTCTGGTCTCAAATTACCTTAACCTTGGGTTCTGATATTGCTTGAGAGCTTTTTTCTCTGCCCTTCCTACATTGACTTGATCTTAGGTGCTTCTGGACAAAGCAGCTTAAGTGCATTTTTCTCCTTGCAGTTCATTTGGTTTAGTTCCAGCGGATGATATCTGTCAGTGCTGCTCCCTTCCTTCATTATTTCTGATTTAAGACACAGAAATTCTGCACACAGCAGCTAACCAGTCACCCACCCTGATTTTTCTGGATACAGGAAAGTGAGTCATTGTCGTTGTTTGAAAGTTTTATTTGTATGGAAGTTTAGTTTAGCACATGCACCTTTCTTTGTCAGCTGTTGACAGGGTTAGGGTTAGACAGGGCCAGACAGACATGCCCCAGTGAGCTGTACCAGCAGGAGCTCAGTCCAGCCAGACAGGAGATCCCTCTTGTCCTCAGCTGGGTGAAAACTGGAGTCTCACCTGTGTAACCTGCCCTGCAGAGGAGACAGCCCTCTCTCACTGGGAGACTCCTCCTGCTGTCTCTCTCTACTGGGGGAATGAAGAGGCCTCGTTGCTCCCTGGTGCAGATGAGGGAACTATTGCCCTTGCACTGCATTGGCTCTGTGCGTGGGGGAGCACAACCAACATCTCCAAAATGATCTGCAAAAATGGGAGGTACCTTAAGAGCTGAAATACATCTTGTGCATTCTGCCCTTGACTATTCTATCGATTTATGCTCCTTGCCTGAGAAATTGCAGTGTTTTATCTCTGACCCACTGTTCTTCACCATCTTTGAGGCCCAGGCAGAATCCAGTCTCCCTGCTGGATGTGCTGCTGCTCCCTGCTAGTGACTGTGCAGAACACTTCTTATGTGGTATCTTGCACGCAGTAGCCTTAAATAGCAGCTAATCAAAAAGTGTGAAGACAAAAAAAGCTCATCCAGATGAGATTAACCTTAGGTTACCTTGCAACTTTGCAAAGAAGAGAGACAATAAATCCAGGAATAAAGCTGTTCTATGTCCAAGCAGAGACCAATGCAATGAGCACAACATCATCCTCTGGAAGGCTTCTGTGAACCAATATGTGAACACTGCCCGTGTCTGCTGTTCAGCAAATGCCAAATCTTCTGCATTCATGTCTTGCTATTGTTTACTAACCTGCTTCAGCTAAGCCTTTAGCTTAAAAACTGGCTGGGGAATCCGAGAATAGTCTTTTTCAGAGTCTGTTTTTCTTCGCTCTGTGTTCCAGAGATTCTCTTCCAAAGCATTTTAAAATGAAATGAATTAGGTTTGTATTTGGGCATTATGCTTGCTGTAGTCCCCAGGTGCCCGTTTAGAGCTGATCTTGCTCTTTTCTGCCTAAACTGTCATAAATAATCATACTGAACCCAGCGAAGGTTGAAGAGTCCCACACTTGTGGATTTGAAGTCACAGAGTGTATTCTAGCCATCAAGAACAGAGGTGGAAATAAAAGTGACTTCATTCAACATTCATCTTTTTGTTTATGCTAAGAAGAGACTTTAAGTTCCTGGGTTAAGTGTTGAATCTTACTGTGTTTCTTGACATCAGCTTTCCTTTCTGTCTACAAAACTAGAATTCATGTGTATCATTTATAGCTTTTACAACCTAACCAGTGCAACAACAGCTGCCTGGAATCTTCTTCTTCCTGCTTCCTCATAAAGCCACTCCATGACTCCTCAAATGCCTTTTGGCTCAAAGGCAGTTTCCACTCTTGTCTCAGATTAATTTCCAGCTCTTCCCTTTCTAATGAGTGTTGCTGCTGGTGCTTGTACTGATACTAATCCCCTGTCTCTAACCATTTGATGCCGATCAGGGAGGTATAAAGTTATCAAATAACATCAAGAAATGATAAAGTTCATTGCCAAATGTCTGTGCTGTGCTAGCTCTCTGGAGATGGACTAGAAAATGGTTACTTGAGTTAATGTTTACCAAATATTATAAAGACTGGTTCCATTATGCAGTGCATGTTTTCTACTCTTCTGACTGGAAGCACTGAAGGCATAAAAGCACAAGAAACTCCCTGAGCAAATGGAAGCTGGAGAGCAGTGAAGTACAGGTGTACTGGGTACTGCCTTTGGCAGGAGGCTTTTCATCCCTGTCTGCCTGGTTTTATTCCCTTCAAGGACCACACTCTGGAAACAGCCTATCTAACCCAAAAGAGGATGATGATGTCCCAGATTAATTCAGCTTTGTTCACCCCCTAGATCTCCAATGCTATCCAGGCCAAGAAAGCTCACTCGTTCCTGTGGAGTTTTTGGAGCATGCAGTACAGCTTTATCATCTGTGCTTTTGTTGGTGTCTTTGGAGGAGGTTTTTTTCTCCTGACATCCTTCTACATTGAGGAAGATCGGAAAGAAGCGGAGAGGCATTGAGGTTTCTGTATATCTTTATAACTTTAAAACCTGGTTGCTTTGCTGGCTGTACACTAGCCACGATATTGGCTCTGTAGGGTTAAAACACAAAGGTCTCCATTATGTTGATACCACCTTAGTTTCTATAAAGAAATAAAGGCAAAAACCCAGGAAAGTCTCAGCCTAAACAAACCTCCCAAACTGAGTAAGCCAGGCTGCAGGCCGTGAAGCGATATCGGTGACACCTTCAATATGCTGCTGTGTATGGAGGTAATAAAATAGCTTTTCTCTAATGCACCATTACAGACTTAATGGGAGATGTGGTTCTTTTACTGCTCTGGTCTTTCTGAGCCCAGCAGAATCAGTCTGTAATAATTCTTCTTCTTCTCTGAAAGAAATTGTATTCAAAGCGTAAAAGCCTTAAAGAAAACCTGTTGAATTGGGCAGAGCACTGTCCTCAATCACCTAGATTCTTACAGCTTCCTCTGCTCTGACTTGGTTTTCCAGGTACCAGTAATGAATGCTGTCTTTCAAATGAAGATGAACTCTGGGGCAAGATTTGTAAAGAAGAAAAGGGTGTCCTCCCCTTTTTCTTTCCCTTTTGGTTAATGAGACACAGCTAGAGAAGAGGCCAAATAACAATTCTTCCATATGGCAGAAAATCCTGCATACTGACTTTTTGGGATGCTTTTGACTGTGAGTCAAAAATTGCTACTGCATTGGCATATGGCAGCCCTCCCCCATCTGCAGCTCAGGCACGAGTACTGCGTGGAGCTGGGGCTCTCCAGAAGGTACTGTATAGAGCTGTCACAGGCACGACTGCCAACCTCAACACGACAGTAGCATTTAAGGCAGAATATCTCATGGAGATTAGGAAGAGAGGCTGATGAATTCTCAGCAGGGTCAGGTTTGCCCGTAGAATTTGGAAAATGTAAAGTACAAAAAATGTTTTCAGTTGTCTGAAATGACCAAGAGAAGGAGAAACCCTCAGTGGCAGGTTCAAGAGTGGAGGGTTGTGATCATTTCATATGTAATACATTAATAGCCTCTTTCTAATCCCTTGAGGCTCTTCAGCATATCCTGAGGCCTTGGGTAAGTATTTCCTCTCAGGAGTGAACAGTAGCACCCATAAAACCACTCAACTACAACTATCCATTGGAGCTCTCATCTCTGAAGTGCGTGAGACACTGGATGTGCCATCTATTGTCATAACGCCGTGCCGGGTGCCAAGCAGGACGTGCTCAGTGTAGCCAGCTTTCCTTGTTTGATGGAATTCTCAGCAGCACATTAAAGCCAAAGCCTGAGGAAGATATTAGCTGGTGAATTGTGAAGGATCACAAATCCTGCCCGACTCTCCCGTAAGGATCACGAAGCGCGGTACTCCTGTAACGGCCGTGAATATCTAACCTCTTTATAAACAGTCATTCTGCAGCTGCAGGGGTTTGTTGCTCCCTCCCTCGTTTTTAAAATATCTGATCTGAAACCCAACTTAAACCCAGGTAGTGAGATTTGGCCAGAGCTTGTGCCATTGTGGGAAATAATAGAGAATTTGTTTTGTGATACCAGTAAGTGTGGGATAATTGTCTTTATAATAAAAGTTGATATTCTGAAAACTAAGAAACTTTTCTGGTTGTTAAAATCAGCCAAAGCCATTATACCACTGACTTCTTGGAAATGTATATGTTGCCAAAGAACTCATGTCCAGCAAGGGAATTTGAACTATTGGATATGGACCCATCAGCTCGCTGAGTTCTTGTGTGCACATCTTAATGTTTTTCAGGCTATTTTTTAAACTCCCTGGTAGTGGTGTCTGGACTGAAACCTCTTGCTTATATTCAGCAGAGCTGGTGACATTTGTCTTCCAGAGAGAGGGACAACACTTCCCTCTGCACCAATGTCCCATTGTAGGGTGAATTTGGGAGGTCTAAAAACATTCTCAACTCACTGCATACTTGAGGTTGGACTTGCAAGAGCCTGAGGTCGACCTGGTGCACTGTTTCTCTCCCACGGGTGCTGTTTGACAACATCCACAGGGCTCTGTTTGTCAAAAGGTCGGTTCTGAGATGAGGTGGAAGTCAGCAGTGCAGTATATTGCACAGCAGCACCTTCACTACGCACCATTTACTGGGACATCACTTTATGCCCAGAAACCAGTGGCAGAGGGATGTAACAAGTGCACCTCAGTATTTGGGGCCATAAAAGTAGTTTGATTTTGCTTCATTCTATGCTATTTGCTGCTGAAAAAAGTCCCAGGTCATTCTTTAGTGTTTTAGCAGAATTTCTCAGAACTCTCAAGTTTGCAATTGCTAAAATCTTTGACAGCTGCAAACCAGATGCCCCAAACATCACCTGATTCCTTGAAACTTGGGCAGACAGGCCAAGATCTTTCATTGTTCCCATTATTCAGCCATGGTAGGATGGAAACAGCTTGATAGTGCTTCTCTATGGGTGTGTTCAAGATTCACCCAGTAAATAGATGATCTATTTATCACTTCTGTTAAGTCAACATGAAATTCTTTTGAAAAAAATAAGAATAAATCCGAAACTATCTGCAATGCTGCAGAGGCACACATTTGGCATATGAGCAAGAGATGCCAAATGCTGTTCTGTAGATGGTACACGAAATCCGTGACAAACTCGTTCCTACTCCTACTCTTACCTCCTTTGTGGAAGTCAGTGCCTAGAAATTAGCAGGTTCGTGCTGACTGCTTCAGTCCTGTCTTTTCAAATGCTTCTCCTTGTTCTTTGTCATGTAAGGGGGAGGACTTTTATTTTTTTGTTATTTTTTTTCTGCATTTTTGCAAGAATAGCATCCAAGCCAAGAGACTGGATGCTCTGAGCTGTGCCTGGCCCCCTGGAGCTGCACTGTCCTGCCTTGCTGAGAACTGCTGACTTAGAGGTCATGCAAAGGTGCAGTGACTGGCTCTGCCTCCAAAGCAGGGAAACTGTTTCCATCACCTGTTTGGCCCTCTGTCGTAAATAAAGTAAAACATTCCTCACTAGGATATGTAAAAGGAATAGAATTTCTTAAAAGTTTCTGCACGTCTTGAATTTGCTTCTTAGCAGGTGGCAGCAAATTCTGCACTGAGGTTAACACAATGGTTTCTGAGTGCTGGAGGGGGCTCTTGTGTGCTGTAGCTGCTTTAAAACATCACACTTTTTGCATGCCATCAAAAACCTGTATTAGAGAAATTCACAAAGGAAGAAAAGTTCTCTTTAGGCATCAGTTGAAATACCCCTTGTTTTCTGTGGTTCCAGCTGAGTAGAAGTAAGAAAAAAAGCAGAGGGCTTGAAGCAGTTATTAAATTTGCTGCCCTGTGCAGATGGAAGAGGCTGCTGCTGGAGCTGCAGGTTATTCAGACAGTTCTCTCTGCAGCACTCGGGCTGCTCAGAATCTGTGTCCCTTGCTTCAAATGAATGACAATTGGACAAGTTGACTAAACTTGTATATTCTGTAACTGCTTGTATATTCTCCACCTTTAACATTTCTTCCTTGCTCTTTGCAAGCAAAATAGTGGGTAAGAGGCACTTTGGAGCAGCTCCAAAAAGTGTGATTTTCTAAGTCCCATCCAGGTAATGATTTTGATCTTTTCCTCCCCTTCCTTCATTCCCTAGAGCAGGGACAGGTAATTGGTACTGACCTTTAGTGCTGTTTATGTGGATATTTTCTCTAAACAAGTTTTATAACTCTGCTTGGTATAAAAATTGCCTTCAGCATCGTGATTATTTCTACCTTCTGCTAAATACTTTGTAAGGGCATCAAGTGGGCAGGACATGTCTAGGATACCACAGCACCCTGGTGTACAGCTGCTTCTCCACAGTGATTCCTTCCACCAGTGATGCTGGCTGAGATTGCTAGCAGCAGAATTTTAGTTGTCAAAGACAATTCCTATAACTTTTGCTCTCCCTCCTCCTCTTCTTCCCAAACAAGTGGCCCCGTGAGCTGCTCCTGAAAGGGGTTTGCAGGACCTAGGAAATCTGTCCTTGCTGGGGCTGAAGGTGTACAGATGGCAGACCACAGCTTTCCAGGCTGCAGATTTAGAGAGCCTGTCTAGGCTGCTCTCTCCTAAGAAGATCTTGTGGTTTATTCCTCTTTGCCCTAATCACTTGTGCAGCAGAATTGTCTTTTGCAAAATATTTTGCAGAACATCTGTGGTCCTTTATAATGCTACTGACGTAGCCACGAGTGTCAAAAGGGTCATTTAGCTTGGGAAAAAAAAAAAAGGCTGAGGGTTGCTGCTGTCATTCGGAGGGAGTTGTGCCCTCACTGAACCAGTTATGACAGTGCCATCACTGATGGCTGCTTTTCGACTCACTCATTCCTGCCTTCCACTGAAGAAGACTTTAGCACCTGCCTAGGTGGCCTGTGGCTGTTCTCCAGCAATGAAAAGCTGGCAGTT
Source organism: Chloroceryle aenea (assembly GCA_013399075.1). NCBI lineage: Eukaryota > Metazoa > Chordata > Aves > Coraciiformes > Cerylidae > Chloroceryle > Chloroceryle aenea. The sequence continues at coordinate 275,028 of VWZY01003875.1, read as the reverse complement.
CCCCCCTCCTCTTCTGGTGCAGAATAATTGGCTGAATTCTGTCTTGCTCACCTCCCTCCACTTGTCCTCCCTTATATTCCCTCCCTCTCCCTTATATTCCCTCCCTCTCCCTTATATTCCCTCCCTCTCTAGTCACTAGAGATTCGTCTGGGTCATTAAGTATATATGTTATATATAAGTATGTATGTTCTTTTTGTTTTGAACCCGTAGAATAATTAACTGGTTCCTGTTTGGAAAGTGAGCTGAAAGGAGACACTGTCCACCACAGCATAACATCAGTGCAGAAAGGTCAGACCAGCCAAATTTATGCTGTAGCTGGCATCAGTTTTTCACTCAGCAGTAGATCCACCATCTCTGCTTTTGAACCTTCCCCTCCTCACATTAAAATGCAGGTACAGTGTCAGCTGAAATCAGTTCTGAAATAACTAAGAAACCTAAAAATTCTCAATTATCCCAAAACCTTTATGGCAAGTGTTTTTTTCAGAGATCTTTCTGCTGTTTTGCAAGCATTGTTCACTCCTCAAGCCTTCTTTGAGTACTGGGTTCTCCTACCCTGCGATACTGCTGGTTACTGCTGCCTCTGAGGGTGCCTGGACCTGGAGTGAAGTCACCTCCTCCCTTGAGACAGACCCAGAAAAATGATGAAAGAATGATGTCTGTGGTCCCTGCCAAGTTGTGCTGGCATTCAAGTAGCTGGAACTGGCTGTATTCCATTATGAGAGAGCCACTGGGTTCATCTCACTTCTATAATTATCTTCATTGTAATCCAATAAAGCCTTGCAGAGGTTCTTAGAAAGCTTTTTGTTTATAAGGGAAACAAAAGTTGCTATGAAAAGACTCTGAACCCTAACGCTGTACAGCTGACCCAAGTTGTGTGGATCTTGCTTTGTGTAATTTAACGTTTGGGTAACAGTTTTGCTGTTAGTATGGAAATGGACTACGTACCCTGCAGGAATAAAACAGCTGCAGTTTGGAGCCATCAGTGAAAATGCTGTCAAATCTCACTGAAGAAAGGTCCTTTGTAAATGGGCTGTAAAATGCAGACAGATCTGGAAGGTGACTGACTCCCAGAAGCCCAAAGCCCACCAAGGGAGCGAGAGCAGGGCTGGAGAAGTGGGCACAGCCCCCGTAAATCACGATTCAACCCAGAGAACAGATCTGACCTGTACAGCACTTGGCTCACATTGTGATATTAAGATCTGCCCTTATCTGCTCGTGCACTGTGGTGAGTTTTTTCCTAAGTTCACCTTTTTCTGTGTTACTCTGAAAAATGCTGTTCCATGGAAGTGAAAGGCAAATTCCTGCACTCATGTATGCAGGTGTAATTTTCTTTTCGGTATTTAATCTGTCAGGCAGTAGTCTTGAAAGCTGTGTAAAAGGAATGAAGGTAACCATGTTTGAGTGGTTTGGATTTGACTTCAAGCCAGCTATTTAATTCCACCGTGATGCACCCTAGGAAGCAGCCTGACTTCTTTCTTTCTTCATTCCTTTTTTGGAAAGAGCCCTGCATCCCTCTGTTCCCAGTGAAGGTGGCCTGAGCAGCTGTGTGTTCAACACTGGAGAAAATCAGGCTGTTTACTTAAAGACTTAATCATGGCTTTAGGAGCCTCATCTGAGGCACCTCATTTTTGAAATCTTGGTCGCAGGCATTTTTTTTTCAGGAATCTCTCTATCTTGCTGAATGAAATCATCACTTAAAGAAATGCAGGTCTGAGGGTACTTCTCCATCTTCCACCTGGTGATTGCAGCTGCTTACTTCTTCATAGCTTTTTGCCTTTGTAGTTCACATCTGCAGCAAATGAACCCGTTCTTGGTGTGTATTGACCACCCACCGCAGAGGAGGTGCCGCTGGAACTGCTGTGTCAGCGCTGGGGGCAGATCGAGGGGTAGTGGGTACCAGCAGAGAGGTGCAGAGCAGAGGTGCCAGCAGTCTCTCTTAGTTGTCCTTCCCACTGATCTAGGTAACCAAGAGTAATTCAAAGAGAATTGCAGGATAAGCTCCAGAGCAAGGGAATTGTTTTTCTTTGTTTGCCTGGAAGACTCGGAAGACAGAGCTGTTTGCCTGGTCTGTAAAATGAGGAGGCACGGCTCCTAAAAAACCCGCAGTTCTAATTTTAGAATTCCTTTAATTTGGCATCAGATACGTGTATCTGCAACCTATGAACCTGGTCACACTGCGTGGCCTGACCCTCCTCTAACAGCCTGGGATTAAACGTGATTCATCATCACCTCTGCTAAGCGCATGCAAGCGGGAGAGCGTCGCTGGTGAAGCAGATGCAGTTATTTTCACACAAGCTGCTTTCTCCTGTACATTTAGTTTGTATTGTTAAACACTGTCATGTTGTCTTAGGGGGTCTGTGTCTCCTGATTTAGTGGGCTGACTAATGTTCTTTGCTGCACTTTACCATGGTGCTACTGGAAAGGGCGAGACCGACAGAAACATCAGGACTGAAGCATGGACGTCGGTGGCTTTGAAGGAAGTCAGTTGCCTGTGCCTGGAGGAGAACATTATTTTCATGCTTACTGGCATTCCCTGGACTTGCCAGCTTTATTAAGGAACTTTTGTCTTTTTTTAAGGGCAAGGTGTGGGAGGAAAGGGGAAAGATGTATATTTGCTGATGTTTAACCAAAACAAAGCATGAACGTAAGCAAATGTTTAGCCCCAAAAGAACAGGATGTGTCAGTGAAGAGAAAGAAGTAGTAGGGAGCTTGTAACTGCCTAGAGAAGAAGTGTGGCCACAAGTGATTGGCTTTTTTGTGATTCCAGCAATGCCAGCAGAGTTCTCTTGACTACAAGTAAAGAGATTTAGCTTCTTGAGCATTGCAGACTCACCTTAAAACCAAGCTGCAGGATGCCTGTTTTTCATCCTGCTGTGAGAAATGTCTGCCCTCCACTGATGCTGTGGAGGGGCAAGAAAAGGATCCAAATGTCTCCTCCTCCTTCTAGCCTTATATTGTCTTTCCAGTCTGAGATGCCTCACTCTTCTGATGTCTGCTGAGGAAAGGTAAAGGTGCTCAACAAGAGCACACAGGAGACAGGTATCTCAGCCTACTGGAACCTATTCCTTTGCTTTTTCTCTCTCTTGAGGCTTGGAGTCATGGCTACAGGAGATGTATTACAGCATCCAGGGAGTGCTGAGAGCCCAAAATGAAGCTGTCATCCCTGTGAAGGTGAGACCTGTCAGCAGGCAAGGCTGGACAAGCACTGGCACTCAGCAAGGACGTGAGTCAGATGGAGAGAGGGCTGGCAGGCGTGCGGAGAAAACCGTGGAGTGGGAGGGCAGGAAGCAGCTGGCGGTGGAGGAAGAAGCGAGCGGTAATGGGAATGAACAGGAGGAGCAATAGGGAATGAGAAATGTCCTTGTTTGTGCACTGATATCCAGCATCCCATTCTGCGACAGAAACATTAGGATTTCACAGAAATGTCCAAATAAATTTGTTCCTTTAAGGGATTTGTTCTAATTCTTTATTAAAACAGGAGATATATGGGCGATTTTCCCTCCAGCCCACTGCTTTAACAGGATTACCTTTAGCATCCCCCCATGGGCTCTGTAATTCTTGATTCCAAATCTTCTATGTGAAGTTGTCTCAGCAGATCCAATCGAGAGTATTTCACTGCTTGACAGCAGAGAGGAAATGAATTTTTCTGATGAGGGGAAAGCACAGTGAATAGCTGGATTCTCCTCCCCAGTACCATCTGCAGTCCGTTTTGTGCTGCAGATAAAGTCAATGTTTTCCCGGGTCAGAGGTGCCTAATTATTCCTAACACTTTCATTTTCAGCAGTAGAGGCATCATGTCTCTGCCAATCATCATTCTGTTTCGTGTTTGCTTTGCTTTGCATTGCTCTTAGGTTTGCAAGTCTAGCTGCTATCCAAACTTGTCCTGTTCTTTGTTGCTTTTCCTGGGCTACTGCCAGTAGTTTTCTCAGCTTCTAAAGAGACCGACAAGAGGACTTTGGCACCAGTATTGTAGATTTCTCCCATCTTAGGATATCATGTCTGCTTCAGAAAGAATGAAGTGGGAAGGAGGAAAGAATACAACACTCGGTTCCCTTGTAAGTAGCCAAAAAATCCCCACCTGAGTAGCATTTCACTAAGATGGATCAGTGTCATCTGTGGGTTTGGGTTTTTTTCATGGCAGTAAAGCCCAGAGCAGTGTATTAGTCAAGGTACAGCGGGGATTTGGACTTGACTGCCTTAACTCTTAGGCTGGTACATTCCCTGCTGGTGTTTAGTGCTTGCCTTTGATGAGTAACCAGAGCTCACATCACAGCAACCACAGATGGGATGAGAACCCAAAGACACAATGATCCAGCCTCGTGTTTTCATGTAGTAGTAAGGTGCTCTTTGCACAGATCCCCTCAGAAATTGTTTAAGAGGGCTCCAAAGTAGACGCTGATAATTAAAATGCTAATTAAAAATGTTCCCAATGGAATTCACTGATAACATTGCCAGAGTAGGTGAGATTTCAATTATCTTGCTATTCCTTTTAGAGCTAGAAAAAAGTCCTGCAATGAGTTAAGTACCTAAGCCATGGTTGTTTCATAGCATTTAAATGATGACTTTCCCCCGGATTTCTTCAGTTTCTTTTTAATCCTTGTGGAAAAAAAAAGTTTTTCTGACAATTCTGAACTTTGAATACAGCTGCCTGGGAGCCTACTGACCTCACAGGGGAGTGAGTCCCCCACACAGACTGCTTCATGAGACCACCTCACCTTATTTACTTGCTGCCTTTGCTCAGACAAGAGTTGTGGAGAAGACTTCTGAAAAGCTTTGAAGTAACAGCCACCAGAGCAAGGGATGGGAGTCAGCAAAGGGCCAACAGAGAGTGCCATCTTCAAAAGGATAGGACCTTCAAGGAGGATCTTCAAGATCAGACCTTGACAGAGACTAAAGCAGGGCTTTCAAATGCTCAGTTCTTACAGGCTAAACCAGCAGAAAACAGGTGAGCTTTCTCAGGAGGGCTCACTGCAGTTTTCAAACTAGTGCCTTGAATTTCAAGTAGGAAATGGGCAGAAAGCCAGGAAAGCAAAGGAGAGAGGACAGGATTGGAGTCAGATCTTGGGGATCCACGGAGATGTTCTCTAGTTAAGGACAAAGCTATTGGCTTTCACACAGTAATTCCAGGACTAAGACCATCAAGGTCCCCGTCTCTTGAGCGCAGCGATCTCTGTAATCAGAGAGGTGGAAGTTTTGCCAGCTTTTGTCAACAGATCTGTATTGTGAAGGGTGTGAAAGGCAATTGTGTCTAGCATGAGATGTAAATTTAAATCTCAGAAAAGTGAATTTTCTTTAGCCAAGATGAATCCCACTTTCAGCCTTCCTCTTAGAGAGAGAGTATCTTTAGTGCCTGATGAAGTATCTTCTGAATCAGCACCTTTTAATGGTGGTGTGTGCAACAAGTGGTGATGGAAGCTAATGATGCCATATAGAAAAAGCATTCAGGAAGGATTTGACAGATGAGGCAGGACTGTAAGACTGGAAGAAAGTGAACATATGCTAAACCAGAGTGTCTGAAGCTAATGTGATGTAAAACGACTCAGGCTAATGAAGCCTTTCATGAAATCAATTTCTGCTAAACTCTACCTGGAATACTGCACTGCCTCTTCCCAGCATCAAAGCAATTTGTATTCCTCTGATATTTATATGTAACAGCGAAGAATGGTATAATTGCTATCCAAACATTGGTTTACTTCACACCTCTCCACAACCCTGGGCTGCGTTTGTCTTTTAAAATACATGATGTGTGGGGTGCTCCTTTTTCAAACGGTGCAGTAAGTTTGGAGACAATTTAGGTCTGTTTATAAAATCAAGGCGTTGTTTGGTAAGTGTCTGTTGTTGGTTGCTTTGTAATTTTACGGATACATAAAACATTGCAGTCTGACACTTAACATACTTCTAGACACAAAATACAGTACCAAGAAGATAGTTGGCCTAGAGCCAGAGGAATGGCTGCAGCAAGATGGATCTGTGCTCCCTCAGGCAGGATACGGCCCGTGGCAAAGTCGTGTACATCACTCAAAGACCAAAATGATTCAGAAGAGGTAGTTCCTGAATGGTTGTGACCACTTGCTCTGAGGAAGAGACAAACAAGACAAGAGTGAAAGGGCTGCATTTATGCAGTGCTTGATAGAAAAGATTCTCTAAAATTTTGCTGCTGTATCTCAACAAAGGTGACGTGTTTTACAGGATTCACCCACCCTCCTCCATAGGAGAGAGCAAGGAATCCTGAGAGGATGAAATCGTGGAAAGCTATGAAGCTAAAATCAAAGCTGTTGTTTTGTACTACCACAACTGGATTGTGGGACTCTGTTGTCCAAAACTGTCATAAGACTTCTTGAGTCAAAGCGTTTCCCACCACCACAATAAAACCAACTGGGAAGACCCCTGGATACCTTCCTATGGACCAGCTGTACCAGGAGTTAACTGCAGGGAAATATTTCCAAAGGTGCTTGGTGGCCAACAAGAAAAAAAATCCATGAGATAACCAACAACTTTAAAGTTTCTGTAAGATTAGACAGTAGTTTAAAACCTTATAAAATGTTTTCTGCATTTTTTCATGAAGCAACCCAGGCTGGTCCCTGCTGGGGACAAGGTGGCAGTTTTTCACTGGTCTGGTCTGATAAAAGTACTCCCATGTCTCCCTTGATTGAAGATGCTGCCAAAGTTTCGGTGAAATCGAGATTATTTTGTTAACATCTGCAAAGAAATGCTGATACACAGCAATGATGTACAGTCTGAGACTAAACTTGAGCTGGTTTATATTGTCACGGTCTGGTCAGACAAGGTGCAAGATCTCCCTTTAAATGAATCTGACACACGAGGAGAACACCCATCTAACCACTGGAAAACTCCTTCCACAACCCCTAGGAGCTACCTAAAGACATGCTGAGTTTTCCAAAATACTTTGTACTGTGCAGAGCATGTTGGAAAATCTGGTCACTTATTAACTGGGGGGAGGGAGGCAGAGGGAACTGAGTCTTGACCATCGCTTCCAACCAGTTGGAGCTTGAGAGGGCCATACTCTGAGTTTTACATGTGCTCAGAAGGGCCATCTGTCTTTCCGTGACAGCAGAAGGGACGTAAAAGTGTCTATTGGCCAGAAACAGCTTCTAAAAAATCTGATCTAGTGAAAATCAGCTTTAGGGAGTATTTTTGTAGAGCTGCAGTGGCAACAAGCCCATTTTCTGTATTAGAGGATAAAACACACAATAAAGGCCACATGTGTTGATTACTTTTAAAAATAAATATGGTGACCTGAGGTAGAAAGGGAATTACTTAAGTGGAAAGCTGAAATAAGAATGAAGATTCATTTCCATAGGTGGCTGGAGCGTGTCTCAGTCTGGTGCCTGCAGGACACTTGCCAAACCCAGCAGAGAGCTCACTGGTTTATAAAAGAAGAGCTTTGTTCTGCTCTGTGGTGAAGACTTGTGCTGGTAAGAGGCAAAGGAAAACCATGTCCACCTGCTTTTGAAGAGAAGACACTGTAAGGAAGAGCTACAGACTCGAGCAAGCTATGGGTGGTGTTATTTTAACACCACTGTGTGAGTCTGTCTGTCTGTCTGTCTCTCTCCAGGGTAGGAATTACTCACCTGCATGATAAAGTCCTAGTTCAACTTCTGGCTAGCACTGCTGGGGTGACAATTCTAATTTCTCTGTGTCACTGACAGACACAGAGACTGGGGGTAGCAGGGCACTTACTACAGCACCTCTCCTTAAGCACAGTCGTTCAGAGGGCTGCGAGACAATGTGGTTAAATATGTCATTTAAATTACAGTTCACCTCCCCAAAGCTCCATGAAAATTAATAATGTTACCTTTTATTTGTACAGCAGAAACCAGAAGAGGGATGTTAAGCTCCTGTCACGAACCATTTCAGAATCCTAATCCCTTTGACTTAGTAGGGTGGTAGCAGGAAGGGGCATTCAGCATCCAGCTCTTTGCAGGAAAACTGCAGAAAGCAGCAGCATAGCTTTTAATATAAAAATGACATATTTTATGTACTGTAAACTATACCCTGGGCTCTGCACTTTGCCCACATGCAGTGCATCAAACTCTTGCTACTGCCCTTGTATTACTCCTGTGTTAAAATGTTATCAAACACACCCTCTTACCAAACATTAACTTCACTAATAGTTTATATTAGGATTTGCAGCATATTGCCTGAAATCCCTGTTTTATAAAGGCTGGTGGGGCTCAGGTGTCCTTATCTGCTCCTTTACAAAGGCTCTCAAGGGTACAGGTGATTCAAATGTGCCCTTACTCCTTTAATAGCAACCATGTGTTCTCAGTTAGAATCAGAGCACGGCAGGTTTACTTCAGCCCTGGCCCAAGCACAGGGAGTTTTCTGAGGCTTGTAGGAGCTCAACATTTTTTAGCCAGGTTTCTCAGTTTTTTTTTCTGGTTGTATGTCTCCCTTAGTGGTAAATGTTTTGTTCTAAATGACAGATAATTGAATGCTGCTCTGTTTAGCAAGTGTTTCTGGGTTGTTACGCTGAGGATACCTCTAACTAGAGTCTGCAGCAACAGGTATGTGTTGGGGTGCTCAAGGCTGGGTTGAGATACACAGAAAAGCCCTGAAGTATTAAGATGGATTTCTTTATCTGTAGAGAAAAAGGTAAAGAGCTCCAAGCACTCGGGCAGCTGTATAAGACAGAAGGTGTAAGGTGCATTATGGAACATAAGAGCAGTCCAGGGAGGAAAGAAAAATAAAGCATCCTTCAGGACATGGTTCTCAAGCTGCAGGAGCACTGCTGGCTACAGAAGGGAGTCTTGCCGAGGATGTTGGTGAGTTTTTGTTTGCTAACTATGCTTTGAAGGAGTTGGTCTGTGACTGCTTCATCTTGAACACAAAACCTGAAGATAAAACATGCAGTTGTCTGTGACCTTACTGGTGTTGATGTGAGAAGAGTGTCCTGGTTCATGTATAACCTCCACACCCCCAGGAGCGTTGCTGGTTTCTGTCCCCTATCAAACTGGGTGCTTTCTCTGTCACTGCTTGCAGAGCTCTCCCAGGAGCCTTCCTTTAGACTTGCTGCTTGGAGTCAGGCGTTGCTGTTGCTCTCACTTGTGTTCTCTTTCTGCCTAGTGTGACAGTAATACATGATGAATAATAAAACAAGGAGGAAAATTACTGTGTACCCCAAGTAAACACACAATCAGTTTGCTATTTGTCAGCTAAGAGGAGAATCTGTGCAGAGTATTCTGTGTCAGCTACTTTGTCAAGTGACAACGTCCCCTTCTGCAAATGGCCTGTCTAGAAGTGCCTTGGGCAAGGCACCCCGTGTACCCCCTGTGCTGACCTGCTGATCTGGGACAGGCGTCAAACCTGTGCTGTGCCAGGGCTGCCAGCTCTGCTGCCAGCTCAGCTGCCCAGACCCCTCCCCAGGCTCTGGCAGGTTATAGCTGACCTGCAGAGCAGGCTGCTCCCTGCCTCCTGCTGCTGCCAGCCACGGGGAGGTTTGAGTGTGCGTTCTCCCCAAAGCTAAATGCTATTTAGAAGACAGGTCCTGATATCATATAAGAAATTACACTGTTGGTGCTGAACCAAGACATCTACAAATGTAGAAAGGAAGTAAGTTCAGAGAGACAGCAACTCTGTGTCTGTGCACGTTGTACCCGTGGTCTGCAGTGTGTCCTTTGTGAAACTTGGGGATGAAAACTATATTGGATCACTCCTTTGCTGATGCCAGATTGTTTCCTCTAATCTTTTTTCCTTAAATATCACGTCTGCTTATTGCTTTTAATTATCTTAGTTAAGTGGCTCTGTAGCTTCAGTAAACAGCCTTGTGGATTGCACCATAAGTTTATTCTTTTCCTGATATTCATAATTCTCGTATTTTATGTTGTCATACAACTCCTATGTGTTAGCTTAAATATTTCCATCTCTACCTTTCAAACCATTCCAGTTCTGCCTTGAGAACCGATCCCTCTACTCTCGCTATAGTTCCAGCTTGTGTATTTGGTTTGCCTATGCTGCTACAGAACTGTCAGAGTTTTCAGTGGCAAGTTTCCTTGGACTAGAGCTATCCAAACAGCCTGCCGGATTCCCATCTGCTGGGGAGCTCTCCCAGCACGTGCAGCTCACTGTCAATAGGCTGCGTTCAGGAATTAGGATATTGCCCGCAATCCGTGTTTGGCTGACAAGCCCATTTTCTGGAACATCTTGTTGAGCTTGTGCTGTGACATTATCTACATGAGGATGCATCGTGCTGCTGAAAGCACCGCGTGCTAAGGGTGGCACAGCCTTTGTGTAACGCCGTTCCCTCCCCAGAGCACTTTTCTAGGAAGGGAAGGGCTGGTTGGGGTGGTTTGGGATTCTCTTCTCATGGGATTTACCAGGGAATTGCTCTGAGCACAATTTTCTGTAATGAAGCACACACACATCAAAATGCTTTTTGCTTATGAGTGACGGCAAGGTCCTTGAAGGTCAGGTAATGAACCAAGTAACTTAAAGAGAATCTAGGACAATTCCCAGCTCCCTGAGCTCTGGGTCCCCTGCACAACTGGGCAGCAAGGCTGGAGGAGCTGCACAGGCAGCCTGTGTGTGCTCCCCTGCCATGGAGCACGGGGAGGTGGCTGCTGGCTGTACTGCTGGCTGCCTTGGCCTGCTGGCAGAGCAGGCTGAAGAGAATAAGATGGAATAGTTGTGGCATGACAGCTCCTTTAGTTTTGTGTGTGTCTCCCTGTGTGAGCTATTGCTGCGAGATGCTTCTTTCTCTAATAATGAATAATAATAGGTAACTGGAGACTGTGCTGTTTTCTTCTTCATCTTGAAAAAGACCTCGAAGCTTTTCCACAATAACTCACCCTGGTGCCAGCTGATGCACTCTGCTCTCTATGCACTGTCATTCAACAACAGGAGAGAAGATGCTGCTGCTGCTGCCTGGGGAAATGTGCTAAAATCCAGGATTCCTGGAGTGCTTTTTCTTTTATTTTTTTAAGACAAGCTTCCAAGTTCATTGTGTTTTTCTCCCCTGCTGGACAAGGATTAATGCTTCCTGGTCCGGGGTGTTACACCTACCTAGAGATTGCAGAGAGGCCTGATAGGCTGCTGTAGTGGAGAGGACTTCAGCTGTGGAGTCCCTTATGGTTTACGTGAGGCAGGTCCCCTCCAGAGGAATTACCAGAGGGAGATTTTCATTTTTGCTTCTGCCATAGACATCCTACATGAGTATTGTACACGTAGTGAACAAAAAGATCATTTTGTGCCTACACAGCACCCTTGTGAGACCTTGCTGCCTCTCTGCCGTCTCTGATCTCCATGTAAGGTGGCTGGTTGCAACAAACCAAAGCATCTCCTCAAATCTGACAGGTTAATGCTGAAAAGTGAATGTTAACAAAGTGTAGATAACAAACAAACAAAACCCACCCCCAAACTACCCAAACCAACCAAAAAAGAAAACAAAAAGAAAAGCCAACCATGAGACTGAAAGCTACTGCCCCTGCCAGGCACTGAATACTGGTGTAGAGCTGGTCCCCTGGCAGGCAGGGGGTGTAAAGCCATTAGGCTCTGCTACAGACTTTGTCACTACACCGATGCTCATCTCATTTGCCTTTCTAGCACTGGTCCCTGCAGTGAATGCCCTCAGGGTGAACGTAAAGATTCCCTTTGGCATTCATGGAGCTTTTATGGCTTCCAAGTCTCTAATTGCATGTTGCTGGGGTGGGTTGCTACTCCTCCAAATCGATCCTGCTGATGTCTTTCTGGAGCAGGTAGAGGTGCCTGAGGCAGCTGCAGGTAGGACCATTCCCCAGTCAGGTCTTTAATTGCTTTGCCCTGGATCCAGCTTAATTTTGACTCTTATCATAGTGCAGTAAATGAAGTATTGGAGATTTGACAACTCCCTGGCGCTTGCATTGATTTCAAAACCAGGGCAGAACAAATGTGCCTTCTGTGAAGCTGACAGCTCTTGACATGAGCTAGGCAGCCTTACCTGACTGGAGGCTGAAGTGGCATGTTAATTCGGGTTGGGGTGAAGGATGCTGGTACCTATCTTGCTAAGTTCATGCCATGCAAAGCATCTTCTGATTGAGCTGTCAATGTGCAGACTGCTTCTTACTCATTAGGATTTTCTTTGAACTCCATAAACCATTTGAAACAAGCTGCATGAGAACAGTGCTGAGCAATCTCAGATGGGTGTGGGTCTGCTCTCACCACTGTATGTGCGAAGAGTGAAGGCTGCAGTCAAAGTGCCTTCCTGGGTGTGTTGTTTAGTCAACTTTCTCTATAACTTACTAAAAATTCACTGCTGCCACCAGACCTCTGGCTGGTGAAGGGAGCTGGAATGCCTCGTAGTGATCCCCAGCACACAGGAAGATAACCAGTGGCCTCTATCTTGGTGAAGTATAAGCTGTTTTGGGGAGCAGAGAAGCAGCACTGTCTTGGGAATAGGAGTGCACCCAGTACCTGGCAGTGAAGGATGTCTGCCCTGAGCTGGTGCCTCAGGGTACCACTAGTGAAAAGGGTCACAGCAGTGAATTAAAAACTGGCACTGGCACTTCTGAGGTATTCCTCTGATGTTAGACTGATCTCTTGAGAGAGAAATAAAGATTAAGTTTGCATTCCAGATACTGGTTAAAAAGTGAAGAGACTGTTGTGTGTCACACATAAGCTTTTGTTGGCAAACAGTGCAAATGAGAACTGGATTAATCTCTCAATTTAACTTTGTAATCATACAATCTCCAGAAGATTGCAGTGCAGCTTCCTCCTCCTTTAATTGACTTGTTCTCTCTGCAGCAGCTTCTCCTTACATAGTAGGTCAGTGGTGCTGCTGCAGGACTGAGCCAATTGCAATGTTTCATTAAAGAAAGGTTTTGTTCATCAGGGAAGGGAGATCAAATGAAGGAGAACTGATTTCTACCCTAAGCTCTCATGTTATACCTATTACTGCTTACTGCTAAAACGTTGGAAGCTGGTTTTGAAGCAGTCCAAACAATTCCATTATCTGACATCAGCTCTGAATGTTATTTCCTGGGTAACATCAGAGTGATTTTTTAGAAAAGATCCAGCCAAACAAAATGAGTGTTCAGGAATCTTCAATGATGGTCAAAAGCTCTGCTCAGGAAGGGAAGGTCTGACAGGCTAGAGCACGGTTCAGCACATCATTCTTGTGGATTTGTTTTCTGGATTGAACTAAAACTTCTTTGGTTTACAGTTCTGAGATTAACTCCTGGGTGAAAGCTGGTCTCAACCCCTGCCCAAAGTGGATCTAGGGTTTAATTGAGGGTCAAGAAGAGAAATAGCAAGACTTTGAACCAGGATTTCCTGTCTAGTACTCTTAGCTAGTAGCCACTTGGCCACTGGCTGGTTGAAACTGCTTCACTATCATTGAAAAGCCCTCACTTTGCTTCCTTCCTGACCTGAAATAAATCTTGACATTTGTGAAGCTGAATTCCTACACAGTTAACATTGTTGGGTCCCTGCTTTGAGGCAAATGCTACTGACTGTTGGAGTGATCTTATTCTTTATGCAGAATAAAAAGACTTAAAACCAGATGGTCAAATCCCCAGTGTGTGTGTACAGAGCCACCCCTCAAGATTTAACACATCAGCCCCTGTACCTCCAAGAGGAGGTATCTAAATAGTGAAGAGACTTTCTCCTTTGTGGAATGTCTGTGTTTTTAAGTGTCTGTACCTGCTCTTCTATGCTAATCAAGAAGAAATTCATACCTGTCTGATACAGCATTTATTGCATCATGACTTTACTGTACCTCCAGTTGCATAGAAGGAATCCTTCTGTGCACAAGTGGCTTGAATTGCTGCCTGCCCAGGCACACTCATTAATAACAGCTATTTAGGAGAGAGAGCTCTCAACGTACGTCCGCCCCTGTAATAATGGCTTGGAGATAAACCACACCTCTTCCCAGGGCTGGATTATCTAACAGCTGTCTAGTGCAGGTTTTCTTCTATTAAGCACCAGAACTTTATAGGTCTGATCCATTTTGCTATTGAGAGGCCTCCTGATCCCTGCTCCCTGTGTTTTCACAGAAGGTGTAGGAGCTGTGTTACAAGAGCATCGCAGTTGCGTTTGGCATCGGTTTTATGGAGATGTCTTTTTCTGTTCCCCTAATTATGTGCCAGGTATTTTCACTAGTGTAGCATATGGAATATTGAGCTCTCTGGAAAATCAACTTCAATGGCTCTCTACCTTCATATCCCCTGAGACGGGTCTATCTTCCCCTGTCATCCTTGGAAAAAATTAAGACCTTTGGAAGCATTACCAGTCTAGAGCTGCTCTTACTTTGCCATGCTAGCAGTGCTGAGGGACTGTAATCTCACAGAAGAGCTGGGCTGTGTAACCCTTCCTCTCACACGTGGTGCTTTCTTTGACCTGTGTGACTTCCAGTGTGCTGGGACATCCAGACTCCTGATCCCATTACTGTTAAACTTCTCCCTTCTCAGTCTGTGCTTGTGAGCCTCTGGGGTTTGCATGAGACTTTGGTACTGACTGTCAGGACCCTTCTGCAGCCACGGTCCTCTCCTTGGGTGCTCCTCGCTCCCCAGCAGATGGTACTTGTTGGCCCACTGTTGGAGTTGGGCCTTTACCAAGCGCTTGTGCTCATGGTGTGCAGGTTGCTGTCAGGGAGTCAGACAGTGGTGTCCTGAAGGGAATAGGATAAAATATAAATGAAGCAGATGACACAGTGGGAAGCGGGCTGAAAGCTCAGGCTGTACCAGCGTGGGGTGGAGGGCTGCCTGCTGACGGAGGGAGGGCCCCTCTCCCAGCACTCGCTGTTTACACCCGCTTCAGACACACTTGGAGAACAAAGCTAGATGGAAATACCTCCCGTTCCCTTCTGACATGTGCTTACCTGAGCCTGCCTCTGCTCCCCTCTCTGTGGGAAGCACACTGCCAGGGCTGCACCGCATCGATATAAACGCGCATCGCAACCCTGTCAGCAAACAAACCCAGGCTGTGTCCTGTCCTCGGGCGTGCGTCTTGCCTCGCAAATGGGGAAAGATGTGGCCTGGTACAAGTTAAATACACACTCTCCTCTAGTGAATGCAGTAACTGCCTGGAGTGTTTAACAACTGAGAACAGGGAGTTTAGCGTTTCATTAATAATGCCAGAGGGGTTTGGGGTGTTCTGGCAATGGGGTGATGTGTTGTCCCACGTGGGGTACAGTGTCAGAGCCAGTCTGGAAGCCTAGACAGGGTGTCTCTCTGTGAAGGTGGTGAAATAAAGCTGCTGTTGTTATAGAAGAGAGAAGCAACTGCCTTGAGAGTGCAAATCCTTCTAGTACCTGACAGTGCTCAGTCACTGGCATTGGCTTAGTCAGCAGCCCTGGTGGAGTCCAAAGATTGAGAAGGTCATAGAAAGTGCAGGCAAGTTTTATGTATCCAGTCCAGCATGCTCCCAAAGCTAGTCCTGCTTTTGCCTGCTCTGCAGATCTGGTGTGAAAGCAAAATGGATCAGCCAAATGGTTGGGATCCTTCTGCTTAGCAGAAGAGGTGATTCAATCACTGCAGAGTCTCCCAAGTCTCTTTCCTCCTGCCCAGAAGGATATGTTTTCCTACAGCTCATGGGCAACGATCCTGGAGCAGCTCAGAGTAGTGCTGAGAGGAAAGCTGTGGACTGTGCCTCAGCAGCACACAGACAACTGAACACGATGCTCCAGAAGGCCCAGTGACTTGCTGATTTGCTTTGCTGCGTGGCTGTCTGATGGGCCAGTGCTGCAGGCAAAGCTGTTCTGAGTTAGGGGAGAGCAGTGTAATGAAGGATTGCTGCTGTTGTCTTGTCACTGCCCATTTCTTGGGGAAAAAAAATTATCAAACCCTTGAGAGAGTGTCTGCTCTTCCTTAGTACAGAAAGGGGGCTCTTCCTCATCAGTGAGGTGTTCAGAGCTGGCAGGAAGAAAATTCAGTTGCCTGCTCTACAACAGTTTTTGTTTAATCTCCACTGCAGTGACCAGATAGAGCCCTTTTGTTTCTTCTTTGCCAATTACCGGCTTAATTCTACCCAGATAAAGATAACATTGGAAGGAAATTATTAGGGGAAAAAAACCCCAACAATCCAACAAAACCCAAACCCACCAAACTGGACAGTAAAGACACAACTAGAGGTGTTCAAACTCGGGAAGCTTCAGCCGCTCTCTGTCACTCCTTTTAGGCACAGGCTTCTTAATCCTCTTGTCCTGAGTGGAAAATTGAAGCTCAAAGCCAGGAACTGGAAGGGGCTCCTGGGATAGAGCGTGCTGATACTGGGTACTCCTCGATAGCTTCAGAAATGCCCTCGGACACGATTAGGAAGGATGTGTCCGTATTACAATGCTCCTTAACCCCGGGGAACAGCTGCAGTCAGAAAAAAAAGTGCTGTGCTCAGCACTGGGCACCTCACCAGCTATGCTGTCTGCCAAATAACTGAGGATGGGTGAAGCAGTTTACTAATAATCTTAGCTAAAAATGACATGAGGAGACATGACAGTGCTCTTAAAACACCAAAGTGTTTTGCTGTAAGACCTCCAGTTGAAAAACTGACTTCCACTAAGGAAGTGTAAGCTTTGAAATGGAGAAAAAAAAATCAATCTTACTTTTTTGAAGGCTTATGCATCACGAAGGCAAAGTCTTAATTTGGGTTTGATGGATACTCTTTGGTCAAAAGCTAAGGGGTTTTTCTGTGCACCTGGAGATACTGCCTCCTTGTTTGCCCCAAAGCAAATCTGTCTTTCCACCTCCCCTCTGAAATCTTTCTCAAGTTCTTACGTGTGTGTAATTCCACTATCGAAGTTAAAAAAAAAAAAAAAATCCTTTATTTGCTCATTTCTGGGTCCATATGACTTAAAGAAGTTTCCATGTCACACTGCTGTGTGGAACTGCCCCTGCTGCCAGAGCAGTGTGTGAAGTGGTGTTTTGTGGGTGCTTTGCCAAGCCCCCGTCTCCACCTGGCAACGCGTTCCTTCGACAAGAGCCACCGAGCCACTTATGCCTAAAGCCTGTGGCAGCCAAAACAGCCCGACTTCTCTCTGAGGCTTTCCTTTGCTTTTTCAGGTACCGTGTGGAGAGACAATCAGAGCTGAAATAATTTCCCTTTCATTTACTGTTGCATAATCTGAGGATACTATTGCCTTTCTGAGTATTGCTGCCTGATGGATGCACCAGTGGTGGAATTACAGGGCTTTGTTATTTACTCAGATCTCAGCAATCCTGCATTTTTTTTCACCTTAAAGTAATTTTCCTAATCATCCTTGTCCTGGATTGTTGCCATCACTTGGGTGGATTTGCTTTTCTCTATAATTTCTGCAGTTATTTAGAGGAGGAAGTGTTGCCAGAGGAGTCAGGCTATGATATGAACCCTGAAACCTTTATTTCACAGGTTGATGTGTTTGGAAGGTGCTATCGTGCTGAATTAGAATAAAGCTGCTGTAATTCTGGGAAATGAATGCTGAGTGCTCAGCCCAGATTCCAAAGAGTCTCCCTGGCCTTGTCTAGACTGACTGGGAGGCAGTCTGTGCTGGACTGCTGCAGTGCATTAGCAGAGGCAGAACATTCTTTAATGCAGGTGTTAAAATGCACTGCTCTTTTCCCATGCTCACGTCGGTCGCCTGCCTCCCACCCCAGACCTTCCTAGTCTAGACAAGCTAATGTCCATAGATTGATGTGCCAGAGGCAGTGGGTGAACCTGGAAAGGCTGGTGTGTGCGACTGCTCCTTCACCTCTAAAAGGAGAATTTGAATTTTCCAAGTGTAGAAATGCTGGTGGAGGCCAGGCTTTGTTAAACTGGACTGCAGGTAGCAGCAGCGGGGGAGGAGGGAGGTCTTATCTTTGCCTTAAACTGGTCACATGTGGTTTCAACTGGTCATGTTGAGCTCTGATCAGCCTGTGCCTTTTCTCCAGTACAAATTGGCACAGAAATATAAAGGCACCTCCTTGCTCTGAAGCTAAGAAATAGTCTCCACTAGTCGTCTAGACTATGCTAAAAGATGTATTTAAAACCCATCAGCTAAAATGACTTAATTACAGCACTAAGAAGGTGATGGTTCTGTGTTCTTTGGCTGTAGCCTGAGAAGGCTGGAGTGCTTTCTGGCACCAGGGAAATCCAAGGCTCTGCTGCTGTGCTCGGACGGTGCCCTGCTTGGAGCTAGAACAGGACCAGTTCTGCTCGGTGATTTTAGTTTTTGGCTCAGCCTCTTCCAGCTGCCCTGTCCGAAGGCAGCAGCAGATCTCTGCAGATGGTCTCTCTTCTGGCAGTGGGAATACTCCACGTTTGCTACAAGGGTTGGTGGGTGCTAAAAGGCTCTTGCTTAAACTTGCTGATGTGCAGACCAAACTCCCTACTAAATCTTGTGCATCGCACTGGGGTGCAGAAAGTCAAAGGCCTCAGCTGTGGGGAGGAGTGGCCAGGACAGTGGACCCTGAACTTACCAACAGTGTAAAGGTGAGGGATCGACAGGATCCAGCCTCTTCTTCAATGGCTGGTGTCTGTTCTGCCTTCAATCCTGATCCATGTGTTCCTGAATCCAGTTTCAGAATCCAGTTCCCATCTGCTGCTGAGTCCAGTCTGGGCCTTCCCAGTGCCTGCTCCACAGCACCAGGGGTGATGGTGACAGAATTGCCACAGGGGGTTGCGTTCAGTGTTAGTTCTGTACCTATTTAATTGTAGTGTTACTATTTTCATCCAAGCTGGGTTGTTTTCTTTTCCAATCCATACGTCTCTCCCCTGTATTGTCTCTCCCTTTGGGAAGGGAGAGGGGTTAATAGAGGGCATTTGTCACTTGTTTAGTGGCCAGACCAACCCTAAACCTTGACAAATGGCCAACAGTTCTGTGCAGAGACTAAAGCAGCCTGGCATCTGGACTTCACCCAAAACTTGGAGAAATCAAAGGGTACAGAATCAGTGAGCACATATTAACTGATGCTCAGAAGCAAAAGCTGAAGTAAATAGCCTTGTTCATTCCCTACCATTGCAGGTTGTTAGGTCAACTGGCATTTTATGGCTTTAATGGCTCGTGAGATTGTTTAATATGTCAGAATTGGTGGAACAGACTGTGTTTAAAATTCAAATAACCCATTTGCACGTGAAATCTGTGTGAGATTTGAGCAGTGGCCAAATTAATGCATGGCACATTTGAATACTGACTAATTAGACTTAACAAATCAATAAGAATTGGGCACTGGTGAGAACTAAACCTTTTAAAGAAACAGAACAGCAGTTCATTTAAAAAAAAATCCCTAACACTTTAGGCAGTGCTTTCCATTCACAGAGACTTTGAAATGTTGATTAAAAATGCAGCGACCTCTGGGATAAACCCTGGCTGTGATGTGCAGAGCAGCAAGTTAAAGTCTGAGCAAGATAACAACAGAATTTCAAGTCCTGACTGATAAAGCACAAAGCTGAGGTCCATTTGTTTTCCAGACAGAAGCAAGAGAAATGAAGTAATTACTTTAATGACAGAGAGACTGTGCTACTGCTGCTTTAAAGTGAGCCAAGGTGTCCTTCCAGGGCACGGGGAGTATTTGGTTCCATGCTATACGAGGTTGTTTTACACATCTGAAAGGTGTGGTCCAAGGAGTTCCTGCTGTGTGCTCTCAGTGATTTGCTTTTGGTTTGGTTTGGGGTTTTTTTTGCCATGCTTAAACACTTTTCTGATGGTGAAGTGTCCTGGGACGCAGGACAAAATCTCACAGGGACAGACCAATGGAAACAGACTTCAAGAAAGCTTTGTTTTCTGATATTAAACAATATGGGTTTGAGAGCTGCTGTCGGAAGCTTGTACCCTGAGGCTGATTTTACTGAAGCTTTCCTAGCAGCAGCCCATAGGAGGGGTTCTCTTTGAAACTGTGCTGCTCCAGGTTGTGAACAGGAAGTTCTGTATCTAGGTATCCGTATTTCCAGGTGAAATGTTTCCGTGGTTTTCTTGCAGTGTCCCATGTGGCTGGCATTTGACTGAGAACAGGGTACCCAAACTGTGCCAGGGACAATGGTCACCACTGGATGTGTGACTTTGGCTGGGTAACGAAGATCTGTTGTTTGTCCTTAGGTAGGATGAGTTTCAATGCTTATGTGTGAAAGCACTTGAAGATCTGAAGGAGGAAAAATATATAAAGAAAGTATTTTCAAAAGCAGAGCTACTGCTGTTTCCTTGGCCAGTAACCCCTGGAGGTTGCAGGACTGCAGAGGTTGCAATGGGACAACAGCACAGGAGCTGATGTGCTTTCACTCTGCACGGCTTCCAGAACGCATCCCATTTTGCCCAGTAATGCTTTTCACTGGGAGCTCCTTGCCTGTGAGGTCTGACTGCAGCCAGGTTTTGGTAAGAGAGTGAAGTCCCCTCGTTTTGTGCCAGTGTCCTGACTTGCAGAGCCTGTGAGCAGCCAAGTTCCCTTCCAGCTGCTTCTCATCCGCCACGTGTGAATTATTTGCCATCATGAGTAATACTGAGCCTTTGAGAATAGCTGGGTTATAGCTGGAGCAGCTGTTTGAAGTGTTCCTTTTTATTTTTTCCCTGCAGAAATTAACTCCCTGCCATTGTATTTATTTGTAACTTGGTCCTTACTGCCTCCCAACAGGATCCACTGTTACCTCAACAGTTCACGTGGCTAAATGTTGTGACTCGTAAGCATTTCAGACTTGTACTGACCGAGCATTGCTGTGATGGGAACCACGTCTAAGGAGCAAGCATCTGTGTCCTGGCCAAGGCCTCTGCCTTCCCGGTGCTGAGGAAATTGTGTGACTTCCAACAGAGCATTAGGATGAGGGGAGAGGAAAACTTCTGTGGTGTTTTATGGGCATTTCTTTGAACTATGCTTTCTGCTTTGTGTCTGTGTACAACTGCACTTAGTCTTGGCATCCCTGGAGGGTCATAATTGGTGGAGGCAAGGCAGGAGACTGTTGGGTGCATCACATTTTAAGTGAAACAATCCCAGTGGAGAGAAGAGGAGTTTTGCTAAAGGATATCTGGGACTTCTCTGCACAGGAAGTTGCATTCTTCTTCTCTGGTCTTGTGAGGATGCAGCTGTCTGTGTGCAACAGGCACCTGCAGCACCACAGATCATCACGGGATGGCATGGGAATATAGTCCAGTCTGTAACTGGGTTATCATTTCTCCAAGAAATTGTTCTGCCCTCCAGACAGATGTGGGCATTTTTCCCATGCTCCCTGCTGGAGCAGCTTATGGAGCACAAGAACAGATGCAAGTGACAGGATCCAAACAAAAGGCCAGAATTTCTACCCTCCATCTGTCAGGTAACCCTAAGGGGGAACAGACTTGCTTGGCTCTTTTGCATGAGATGAATTCTGCCCCAGTGGAAAGGAGAACTGTGGCAGGTTTGTCTCGCTGAGACACTGGCCTGGTTAGCTCGAGTCATCGGTTTCTGCCTCTACAGACCCACTGGTTTTCCTGAATTCCTGTTAAATCCTTTGCTGCCCTGCTCCCCTGGATAAGTTAGGTGATGTAAAAGCACTTTATTTCGCACTAAAGCAGACTGCCTTTCAGCTTCAGAGTAGTCCCTTTAGCTGTCCCCCTGCACTGGAGAACCCTTTCCGGCTGGACTGTACACAGCAGGATATCCCACTAGAGCTCCCCAGCTTTTCTTGGAACTGAAACCTTTCTAATGGAAGGCACAAGGAAGGTACAGTAAAAAGATGTGAACTTTCAATTAGATTTCTGTTCCTGAATATTTCCCAGAAGGCTCAGCACAATATATTGCCCATGTGAACTGGAACCATGAAGTCAATAATTGCCCTTGGAGGGGCTGACACATTTAAGCAGCACTTGCAGTCTTGTCATAAACACAACCGTGTTACAAACCAGTGTTCTCGTAACAAAGAAGGTTCTTCTCTCCCTCTGCCCTGGTGAGACCACATCTGGAGTGTTGTGCCCAGTTCTGGGCTCCCCAGTTCAAGAGAGACAGGGAAATACCAGAGCGACTCCAACAGAGGCTACAAAGGGACTGGAACATCTCTGGTGAGGAAAGGCTGAGAGCCCTGGGGCTGTTCAGCCTGGAGAAGAGAAGCCTGAGAGGGGAGCTGAGGAATGGTTACAAAGAGCTGCAGGGTGGGGGGCAAGCAGAAGGGGCCAGGCTCTTGTCAGTGGTGCCCTGTGACAGGATGAGAGGTGATGGTCACAAGGGGAGACACGGGAGGTTCCACCTCAACAGGAGGAAAAACTTCTTCCGTGTGAGAGTGACAGAGCCTGGCCCAGGCAGCCCAGAGAGGTTGTGGAGTCTCCTTCTCTGGAGACTTTCAAGCCCCCCCTGGCTCTGTTCCTGTGTGGGCTGCCCTGGGTGACCCTGCTCTGGCAGGGGGGTTGGACTCGATCTCCAGAGGTCCCTTCCAACCCCTACCACTCTGTGAACAGCTAGTCCCATTGCCATTGGGGAGGTATTGCTCCTCTGTCCAACTAAGGATGCTCATGTCAGATGTACTTTCATTTACTCTTAATATAAATGTCCCTCTTTCCAAAGGATAATTGTGTAGGTTTTCCTTGCCCCCTTGCACAGAACTCAGAATTGGAACAGTGAGTGCAGTGAGTTTTGAAACACAGAATTGGAAATGAAATGTCTCTAGTGCCAGGTATATAAAGTTAAATGCAATAGAGTTGAGATACTACGTGATGTGGAAAACTGAGTCTTCAGTTTTGCCTTAGGTAACTTTGTCTCAAAAGTTCATGTCAATTACTTGTTGGGACCACAGTGGTCTTAATGAAAATAAGATACTTTAGGATTAGGCAGGGAAAAAATAGCTGGAGCATGAAAAATATGGCTGTACAAATTCAAATTATGTAAGAGAAGCAGGGCAGATAACAGTCAAGGTCAGGGAGATGCAGTGGAGGAATTTCATCTATTATGTATGTAGATAGCTTATAATGGCTGTGTTTGTAATGGTTTGTATGCAAATCAAACTGTAATAGGAACAGTAAAAACTCTCTCATTTGGAGAACTTGGCTTTAGAAATAGAGACACCAGGAAAGAAAAAACCTGAGCTAAAGCAGGTGGGTAATCCATCATCCCTCAGCTTGCATCTCCCCACAAATCCCCTGTTGTATGAAGGGGAGCTCTGGAGGCCCTTTCTGTGCCCCCCGTGACAGTCACACACCGTGGCTGCCACTCATGCCATTAGTTGCTCTGAAGTTGTAGCTTCCTAGGGAGGACATTGACTTTGAGAGCACAAACACGATGTGCTATTGACTGGTCCCCCTGGCCCTGTGGGGCGTCTCATCTGACAAAGACAGCACAAGTCTGCAGGCGGTTTCCAGACTTCCCTTTTACCCAGAGACACTCAGGTCCCACTTCTCCTTACACCACGAAGTCAAGACGTGATCCCTTCAGTGCTGTGCTGTGGTTATATCCGCCCGCTCTGCTCAGAACCTGGACTGCAGTCAGTCTGCTCTGGCCTGCTGGGTTGTTTGTATTTTGTTTTTAATAGCTGCAGCCCCAAAAATTGGATGTTGTACAACAAAGATTTGTTTTCTAAGTGATCCCAGATCATTGTTCTTGTGCTAAGGCATTGGGATGGCTTTTCTCCAAGAATTGAGGCAGAATGTATGTTTTCCTGCCATCTCCAGGTCAAATCCTTGAATTAAATCCATAAATTAACAGGCCATTGATTGACAGCCTTGGCTGTGACTGTAGAATTGTTCCAGTGTATGTCTCTGAACAAGAGAACAATAGAAGTGCTCAACTTTCCACACGTTCTCAGTTGCCACTTTCAACCTTGGATGGCTAAAGCTGGATGCTTAGAGGTGGACCTTATGGGGATGCTGGGTTCCTACTGGTCTTGGATCAAGGAGAGGGGAATAAACCTGTCTAATATAAGTGTGTAGGTCCTGTCACCCTTCCTGTCCTGATGGGCATGCTCAGTTCCTGGATAAGAACCTCACAGAGCGGGTAGACCCCCTCACCTCTGACCTGGGAGAAGTACCCAGGCTCCCTCAAATCCTGTCCTGGTCTGGGGGTGCAGCAGGGGAGGGATGACCCTGCAGTACCAGCAAGCAGCAAAGCTGCTGATTTTCTCCGCTTACATTTTGGTGAGGAGTTTGGTTGGTTTGGGGGATTTAGAGGTGTTTTGGTTTTTTTAGCCTTATACCTTAGATGTGAGCAGAGCAAATGCTTGAGGAATAGTTCCAAAAGTCTGAGTTATTGTCTAGTTCAGTCATTCTGTGAACATAAATGGAAAGTGAAAACATGGGGAGAAGTGTGGCAGTACAACAGCATTTAGCTCTTTCCCCAGCTGAACAAGCCAGGTATGCTATACAAAAGACAAACATGCAATACGTTGCCCCCTTATCCTGTAAATGATTGTTGAAGATGCCGTTGGGGATAGGATGTGCTGGGGGCTCCTTGGACAGTCGAGCAGAGCTGTGTTGGATGTCCAGCCAGCCTGAGGTAACCACGCTGTGCTTTAATCACCCCCCAGCCTTTGCTGCAGAGGGAGGTGAGCACTGCTGGCTCTTGTTAGCACAGGCAATTTTCTGCACTAGTTCAGGAGTCACCCGTGAGCTCTGTGAGCTGGAAAAGGAAATCCACAGGCAGAGGCTTCCCCTGCCTGTATGGGCTGGGAGCAGCAGCTCCCCACAGTGCTTCCCCTTGCAGCCAGTGTTTGGCCAGGGGAGAATCCCAGCTGCTCTCTCCGTGGCAGACACAGCCAGGGGAGCTGTAGCTGAACCTCACCCCAGGATGTGGGTTACGCTGCGGGAAGGGAGAGCTCCTGGGGGTATTCCTCTGTTTGCTCGACCACATAATGCAATCTCGAGTGCACAATGCTGTGCACATTTGCTGTATTTCCCCTGCTTTATTCTTTTGATTGTTGCAGTAAAGCTCAGGGGTGTATCTTTCTTTCTTCCCCCACTCTTTTTCCTGTTGTTTTTTGCTCTACAAGTACGTAAACCAGATCTTTCCACTTGGTTTTCAACGCAGTATCAGCATTTAGCATGATGTCATGATGGGAGTGCAGGACTGTGATCTGCACACGATGCTGTTTCTGTCTGCGTTCGAGGCTCGGCAGCGTGGCCCAGTAGTACAGACACACACACAGCAGCAGGCAAGTGTTTTGGTAAAGATTTGTTCACTTACTGGAGCATATCTTTCAATACCTGCATGATATTAGTTGCAAATGGATTTATTTTTTTATCTATACATAGTGAGTCAAAGCATGTTTGCTGTATACCTGCAGGATTATAGTAAAAATCTGGATAAAATGTACAATTATTAATATTCAATAGCTATTGAATCTCTAGCAAAAATGACACACACACCTTCCTCTTTAATCTTCACGTAGTCTTGCTTCCTGTTACAAGGAGCTTACTCAGGGTACACCTCGGGCCATTTAATTTCCCAGTTTGTTCTGTTGCACTGTAAATCTGGGCTTTTTCTTGCGAGTTGTTCCATGGTAATGTGCTTCCTGCTGCTCCAATGGCAAATAGACACTGGATAAAATCCTCTCGGTGCCTTCGGAAATAAGATTCCTTGCTCAGGCTTGTGCTCAGAAGAGGACTTCACTGGGCAGCAGACATTCTAGCTGATGGTGATGGCGAGCTTGCATCTCAGTCTCCACTAAAAGCCAGCTCGAGTCAGTACCAGTGAGCACTTAGCACGTGTCTGTCTGTCCAGCTCAGGATGTGAGCCCTCCAGCAGTTCCTGTGGCCTCAGTGTCCCTTTTCTTTCCCCCAGTCTGAAAGCTGCAGGAGGAGTGATGCTCCTCTGCTGTCAGCTTGCCATTTGCTATGGGTGGTGCGGTCACTGAGGTGGGAGATTCACCCAGCTGGCGAGTGAGGATTTTGGGGCTGGACTCCCTGTGGTCTTGCCCCCCTTGCAGTCTCTGACAGCACAGCATTGCTGAGCTTGGCTGCAGGTCTGTCCCTGAGCCAAGACTGTGCTCTGGGTGGGTGTTCTACCCCAACTGGGATTTAGCCAGAATCAGTAACAACTGAAAGGGGTTTGTTTGGGTAGTAAAGTCAGTACAGAATTGGTCTCCGTGCTTTAACTTGGCAGGGCTCTACCATTCAGAATGCAAAGAGTTCAGCTTCATATCTGCAGAGAAACCAAAGCAAGAGGTTCTTCTCTCAGCAGTTTATTTAGCAGGAGAGTTGATCAAAGGGAGGAGGCATCATGATCAATATTCAAGCTATTGTCAGTGCAGCCAGGGGTAACTATGATGGCACTGGCACAGGTTGCCTGGGGAAGCTATGGATTCTATGTCACTGGATGTGCTCAGATCCAGGTTGGATGGGGTTTTGAGCAACCTGGTCTAGTGGGAGGTGTGTCCATTTGTGGCAGGGAGTTGGAATGAGATGATCTTGAAGGTCCCTTCCAACCCAGACAGTTTAATGACTGGTGTGGCCCCCCCTCTCATGGCACGGTTGCCCATGAACCACGCTGGGGACAGAGGTACCCTGAGCGTCCAGGAGCTGTGTAAACCTCACTTACCAAAAGCACGAGTTCCTTGACATCAGTCTCTGAGATGCCAGATGTTCTTGTGGCTTCCTTCTCCTCTCAGGTGCTGGGATGTAAGGGCAAAGGTGACCAGAGAGATTTGTTCTTTATGGCTCTGGAGCTGGATAGTCTGCACAGCTATGTTCCCCCTCGTGCGAAGGAAGACTGAGGGCACAGAAACCTTGCCCCTTTGGGGGTGTGGGGGATGAGACAGTTGACTGCTTCCCGTTACACCTCTAACAGTGCCCTCGGTCTGGGTTGCAGGTGGACACGAGCCAGCGTGGGGACCACAAGCACAGCACTGTGGGTAGCCAAAGGGTTGGAGGTGTGGCCCGCAGGGCACATGAACCGCGTGGAGCCGGGTCCGGCACGCGGAGCAGCGCCCTGTGTATGGGTTCTTCAGCTGTCCCTGGCCAGGCCCAAGCTGGACACTCCCGTGGTTGTCGAGCCAGTTCAGCAGATGTGCTGGCAGTGCCGTGACAGACCCTGAAGTGGGACCCTGCTCAGTGCTGCACAGATTGCTTCCCTTCCACTCCAATTCACTAACAGCTTTTCCTCCCAGATGAGTTACGGTTACAAGCCCGTTCCGGCAGCATGGGCCACTCGGCATCGCTTTCAGAGAACTGAAAGGGTTCAGCAGCACAAGCAAAGACTTTCTGCAGATCTCAGCTTATTCTGAAGCGAGTTCCTTAAATTGCTGAGGAGAACTAGATCTGCATGTTTCCAGGTGGTACGTAGGAGTAGTGCAGGATAATCGCAGCAAGATTAGAGTTCCCCACTGCCCCGTAATTCACTGATGGTGAGAGATGGGTTTTTTTGGCTAGGCTTTGTGGAAAAAAAACCCTCAAAACCAACCAACCACACATTCAGCAAGGTATTAATCTCTCTAATTCATCTGACCTTTTTCCTTACATTTTGCTTCTCCTCTATAGAAAGCTTACGCTCTTACTCAGCAAACTGCTTCCCTTTGAGCACTGAGAGGCAAAGTGAGGAAGTCCTGCTGCATTTTCTTATTCCAGTACTAATACCAAAAGAACTACGAACAATTCTGTTCTTCCATTGACCTTTGGAGGATTCACAAACTGAACTTGAATTCAGAAGCTTTGGAGATAGGTTGAGAATCCCAGTTCTGGCACGGAAAAGCTGTATCAGGACCCTCCTGCCTCTGAACTCTGTGGTGTATGTGGGCACTCCTCTGACTGTGTTCAGAAACTCACTGCTTGTGTCGGTCAAGGTCAAACGATTTGGACTTGATCAGTCTCTCGAGCCACAGTGAAAAAGGATAATTCCTGGCATCAAACATTGGGTGAAACCCTGCGATATGCCCCTCGACTGGAAGGGCTGGAAAAACAGCTCGATTGCAGTTTCATAGAACTGTAGCTGTGGGAGTCGAATCCTAAGCTCCAAAGCTGCTTAACAAAAATGCCAGTTACTGCTCAAGGAAGGGGGTGTGAGAGGAAGGACAACAGCTCTGCTGGTCACGAGAGGGCCCAGTGTGAGGTTAGTCAAGCTCTGCTGAGGCCACCTGGGCATTAAAAGTATCCAGGGAGCTCAGGGGGACGAACACTTCTGCCAAGAATGTTCTGACATTTCCCAGTGTTCAAAACTGGTGAAAAGGCCCCAGCTGTGTCCCCCCCCATTCTGGTGAAAGGTCAGACCTGTGCCTGGTGTCTTACAGGATTTGCTGTTGCCTTGGTTGAGTCATCCATCACCATGTGGAACTGCGTGGGCACCATGAAACAAAGCCACTTCCTAAGCATTTAAAAGCTCTTTTCTTATTTTTCTAATCTGAAATTGACAGTGTATCTAGAGCCTAGAGTCAATTTTCAGCTTCCCCTCTATCACACCTCTGACCTGGAGAGGTTCAATGATGGTGCAAAGTGAATCAAAACAGCCGCTTCGCCCTGGGAATGACTTGTGCAGATTTAGATAAAGCCTGGGACTGTATTGTCCAAAAACCAGGTGGAGTTACAGAAGAATACAATCTTAGCTCCAGAGTGATGTTCTTCCTCCCAGATGCACTATTAGTCCCCCAGACACTGACCCATTTTCAATGGGGTTGGCATCTCCATATATTATTGATCTTATGGGCTCTAGTCTTTCATATTGTGAAACTGGAGCTGCTCACAGATCACAGATGGACCCCACCAGCGATTTCTACCAAGAAAGAGCCAGGGCAGATGAATGGGAACTCTGCTCCTTTCCCCCTCTCCTGCCAGGACAGTCACTTTGGGGCATGCTTCCTGAGGGTGGAGTGTGTGAGACACGGTGATCAAGAGTGACCATTGTACCCCAGAGTGTGTAAGATGCCTGAGCCCCCCCCTGTGCCTGCTGGTCCTGTGTGGCAGATGATGCACAGTGCTAGGAGAAAGAACATCGTGTCAGAGATGGGCTGGACTTTGCTGGAAACTCGAGAGTGCCAAAGGCAGCAGAAGAATCAGGCAGAATTGCCTGGATCTGTCCCCTGGATCTTTTCAGTCAGCACAAAAGAAACTAAACAGTAACTGGTGATTTAGAACCCTGAAATAACCTTTGCTTGAAACCCCCTGAAGGATCCTGGTGGAAGTGAACTGTTAATCCAAAACGCCTCGCAGCAGAGATCCCTTTCTGCTAGGGAGGAGGTGTTAGCACTTGCCCACCTGTGTGGCTGCCCTCAGCTTCCCTGGCAGGGCTCGAGCCAGCTGCTCCCAGCCAGGCCCTGGCAAGTGCCCTTCGAAGCCCAAGGAGGAAGCTGCACTATGGGGAGGTCATGGAAAGGCTCTGCCTGAGGGGCACCTCTAAGAGCTGGTTTAGCTTTGGTTTGCCCTCTGCCTATAAGTAA
This sequence comes from Chloroceryle aenea, assembly GCA_013399075.1. Lineage (NCBI taxonomy): Eukaryota > Metazoa > Chordata > Aves > Coraciiformes > Cerylidae > Chloroceryle > Chloroceryle aenea. The sequence continues at coordinate 245,838 of VWZY01003875.1, read as the reverse complement.
GGACTTAAAAGGGAGTCAGTGTGAAATGTCAGCAGCTGGTGGCTCGCAGCAGCTGCTTGTCAGCCTTCATTTAGGAAGGACACAGGAGTGGTGACTCCCACGTGTGCTGTGTGGGGACCGAGATGGCACAAGCCTTTGTGCAAAGGTAAACGGAGTGATGGAGCACTTTGATGTTTGCACCTGCTGTTACTTACTGTGTGCTGGCCTCCACCTGGTAAGAGACCCAGCTAAAAACCTCCACACAAATCCATGGAATGTTTTTGGTTTGGCTTTGTGGGTTTTTTTTGTGACATCGCATGGAAACCAGAGAATTGAAGGTTTTGGGTTTTTTTACGCGTTTAGCTCATAATGGTCCCTTTAGAAGCAAAGAGCTGCAAAGAGTACAAGCTGAGAAGCAATCCTGGGACTTTAATGGGGACAGATGTGCAGGAAACACCCACCATGATCAATATCTGTCAGCAGAACACTCTTGTCACGTAGCTGTCAGGAGTGAAACAGCTGGGGGCTGAAGTTCAGTGTCACACAGAAGCAAGCCCTTGTGAAGCTGTGGCAGCCGCTGCGCTGTCCCGCCAGAGCAGAACGGATGGTGACAGAGCTGTATTTCTATCACTTGATATTTTATTTAGTGCACATACATATTTTAGCAAACCCCTGACTTGCTCCTGCAGTGGGTATTCTGCAAGGCTTTGCCTTGTGCCTCCGAGTGCACTCCTGGCAGCCCCAGTGCTTCTTGTGTAGCAGAAGAGGAGAGTTGCTGCCTTAGTCTCCAGGACAAACTGTGTCTTCCCTTTCTGCTTCCCTACCCAGTTTCTTCCCTGGCTGTTAGGTGTATGTTGCTAACCATGGAACCACACTCAAACTCAGCACAGGGTGTAGCCCTGTAGCCAGGCACCTTCTCCTCCCTGAGCCCCTGCAACTTGGTGAAGTGGCCGGGCAGCTGCCCCCTCCTCTTCTCCATTAGAGCAGCAAAAAGACAAGTGTCCTCACGCTGTTCTCCTATTCCCTGTCCCAGGTAGGAATTCTCTGTTCTCCCAGCCCAATCTGCTGCTTCCGCCCTTCAACCCCCCTAATTCATGTCATTTATTACACTTGCAGGATTTTCATGAGAAAGATCAATAATTTCCTCTCTGTGTAAGTTGTGCTACTCTTGTTATATCAAATCTGCATTGATGTCAGCACTTAACGTGAGGAGGATCATGTTGCTGGGCAGGGGTGAGGGATCTGGAAGTCCAGGATGCTTGTGGCTATTGAGGGTAAGGCATCATTGTCACCTAGAGAAGATGTTTCTGCACCCTCACCGTGCCTGCCCCAGCTGGGTGAAGAGCTCTGCAGCACTCCCTCTGCTCCCTGCAGTTCAGGGCAGGTGCTTCACAGCTCACCACTGGCTCTCGTAGGCACCTTCCCATTGGAAGCAGAGTCCTTGAGTCTAAACCAACCCAAAAATCCCCTGGGCAGCAAACTTTGCTCTTACCTTTCTGCGCCTTTCTTACGTGAAAGCCTTATGTAGTTTGAGGAAGAGCTGTCCTGTCTGTCACCAAGTGTACAATGGTCATCAAAACAAAATGCCATGGGGCATCTACTGCTCTCCAGCATCCCTTTGCAGGCTGGTTTGCAGAGGAAAGCTCTGCCGTGGCAGTGTTTCTGTTTGTCTTCAGAGGGAGAGAACATGCTCCTAGGCCTCAGGGGAGGAGCAGCTAGAGCTGAATTGTCCTGTAGGCTGTTCTCAGTTGGTAAATGCAGCTGCACCTTTCCCCTCTTCCCTCTTTTGCTTTTTCTTTTCATCAATACAACTGCTCAGTGGCTGGCTGCAGATGGGTTTTGTGAAAGCTTGGAGCTGCCTGTTGGGGTGTGATTGGCAGCTTCTCCACAGCCTGAAGTACCTCAAGGACCCTGTGGTCTTGCTGAACTGGAGGGGCATTTCTTGCTCTGGCTTGGAGTGATCCTTCACCCTGAGCCGACGGAGCAGCCTGGGGCATGTTCTGCCAGCCAAAGGCCAGAGCTCAGGGAGCTGCCTCTGCTCTATTAACTCCCTGGCAGCAAGTTTACCTCTAGGAAGATGTTCTTCATGTATTTATTTTGCATTCATTTGTCAAAGAACTCACCCCTGGTACCTTTCACTGGTCCTGGCCTGCTGCTTTACTGGGGCCTCTTTCTTCCAGCCAGCACAAAGATACGAGCAGCTCTGTGGGCTCCATCCAAAGTGTTAAAGCAAGGCTGCCAAACACTCTGCCTGTGCTGTCCCGCTCAGTGGCCCATGTTCCATCTGTGACTGGGATATCCTGACATTTTCCTTGAATCTGTGTGGATCCAGTAGCCTAGTTTCACCTCACACGTTTATTTTCTATTGCACTTTTTTCCTGCTGGGCTAATTTGACCCAGGAAATCTCTTTACAGGTCCTTGCAACCAGGTCCTCACAGTGCAGAAAATCATACCATAGAGTTGACTTCTGTCTCAAAGATACCCTGGCTGGGGGCCTGCAAAAAAGGGAAGGTTTCTTTAGGTCACCTCTGTCTTGATGATGACAACACCGCTCTGTGGTGTCTCCCTGTAAATAGGAAGAAGTTCCAGATGTTGTGGGAAGGTTGTGGGCTATGGCTGTTAGCAATGAACCTGAGAGATAATTGAAACCACTATTGACAGGGGAAGCACTTTCTATGGTGATGATGGGTGAATAACTGCTGTTACTGTACATCGTGATGGGGTGATGCAGAGTCTACTCAGAGATGCTGTGTCAAGGCATCTTGTGAATAACAGGATTGCTCTTCTCTCCTTTTCCATTCCTGCTTGCTCAGGACTGGAAGAAAGGGAGGAGAAACTATGGAAAATAAAAATCTAAAGTGTCTGGCACACAACAAAAGTTACCAGAAGCAGATGGTAAAAAGATAAATGACTGGGAATTGGCAGCACACCTAGAATGACTCCAGCCTCATCAAAATGAGAAAGAGAAGGAAAAATAATCAGGGTGTACCACTTTGAAGTAACCCTGGGGAATCTTTACATTTGCTGGAAGATTTCCTAAACCCCTGCATGTAAACGAGCAGTCCCGAGGATGCGATCCAGTCCAGTGCCTTCTGGTGTAAAGTGAACACCTCTCTGGAGGATGTGGCATCAGCACCAATGTGTGGATGGTTCCTCCCTCCTCGGTTTCCCTTATGGAAAAGCGATGTGAAAAAGATTTCACATTATTTACACGTATCCCTTTGATTTCAGTGGGAATAGCAAGATGGAAATTAAATTTCTCCTTCTTGGCATTAAACCCCAAAGCAATGATGTCAAAATCAATCTGAACAAGAACCCCTCAGGGGTATAAAAAGTGAGGAGGAAATTGTTTCAACATTCTGAATTCTGGCTGTTGAGTTTTGATCTCTTTCTCTGTTTCTGTGCTGATGAAGTGTACATGTTGGAGACAGTGGTATCCCCACAGCGACTCCCAGGCTGCCAGCAATCTCCTCCTGGAAAACTCCTCAAGACTCATGAGGCTTTCCTCCAAGATTATAGATAGATATATGTAAGGAATTATAGCAGAGAGTTTAAGGCAGTCATTGTCACAGGCCTTGGAGAAGCCCTACCCTGGGACACCCTTCCTCCGTGACAGTTGGGTCTCTTCAAGACGGGTATTTGAAGTTACTGGGCTACCTCACTCCTTCCCCAGTACACTGTGGTCACTGTGCCTGTGTGTCCCTCGTAAAACAGGGACACCAGTGTCACTGGGTGTTTGTGAGGCTGCAGAGATCCAAAAGCATGAGCTGGGCAGCAGCTAAGGTAATGAAACCTGTGGAAATAACAGCAAGAAAATGAGGTGTAACAAAATGCAGTGGGCTGTGAGAAGCGGTATTTGCTAAAGCAGCAGCGACTGAGGTCTGCACTCCCATTAGCTGCCTTTACAAAATCCCACGTGAAAGTCTCGGGGAGCCTGCCTGATTTTAAGGAAGGAGGCCAGTGGGAGTCTTTCTGTAGATGCTGATGTAGATTGGATCAGAGTCCGTGTCTCTATGGTAATTTGTTGCAGTGAAATTTTACTGGCAGCATTAACTGATCTAATCCTATGGATCACCTCTGTGAAACCAAGCTATCTGCTGGCTGGTTAAATGCCCACAGACCCAGCCTAAGACTCTTGCAAAGGCCACTGCTGTGAGTGATGCTAAAATCTTCCCGGTGCGGGTGATGTGGATTTTTTTCCTGAGAGAGTGGCTGGGCATTGGAACAGGCAGCCCAGGGAGGGGGTGGAGTTGCCATCCCTGGAGGGGATGTAAAAATATCCAGATGTGGCACTGCAGGACATCTTGAGTGGTCCTGATAATATTCATTAGATGGTTGGACTTGATGATCATGAAGGTTGTTTCCTGCCTTAATGTTTCCATGTATCCTGTTGTATTCAAGGTTAAGCTGATGATCGATTTCAGGTTGGGAAGGAATTTCAGTGTTCTCATTGACCAGTACTGTTGGACCGTGTGTCTCCCCATGGGGTGGTGGTTCTCTAGGACACTCCTTGTTCACCAAAGACACTTGCAGTGACCTGACCTTCCCTGTGGTCTTTGACAAATGACAGCAGGGTCTTGCCTGGGAGGGGTGCGTGCCCTGAGCACTGTGGGTGCCTCTGGGCTGAAGGTCAGCGCGTGGGTGTCTGTCCTCGCAGCAGGGAACGGGATCAGGCTGTATGGCAGCTGCTGAACTGTCAGAAGCTCTTAGAGCAGAGACACTTCCCTCCCTCACTCGAGGAGATGATTTATTTATGTAAAAAAACATAAAATAACTGATGTTACTTTTAACCCAATTAAATAATTATAATTGCCTGAAAGCAGTATCTTGAGAAAAAAAATAGCGGATGAGAAAACAAAAATGCAAGCATGTGAAAATCCCCCTCAGCCCCACGTGTGAGTTGTCTTGTCCCTTTCAGAGGGTACATATGGCCAAGAAGTGCCCTGCGATGGCAAACCCAGGCAGAAATAAGATGTTTTAGGAACAGCAAGTGGCTGTTGGGGTTTCTGCTCCTGATGGAGGAGGTTGTCTGAGGGGGGACTGATGGGCATTTGGCAGCTTTCGTTCACCCGAATCCAAGAGCCAGAGAAAGCCACAGGACAGTCACAACATAAAGACAGATTGGAGTGATGTCAGCTGGAAATGCCTGGAAGGATCTGGCTGTTTCCACTCCTGCCAACCTGGGCTGAGGATCAAGTTGTGTGGAAGAAGCTTTAGCTCTTACGAGAGAATAAGGTTGCCCTTACCCCTCTGAATGGGCTAGGGAGAAAAAGTTGAACAAGGAGCGTTCATGGACGAAGGGAGACCATGAAAAACACCTCTGCAAAGTTAATAGTTTTGAAGTGACTTTTCCCTTTCTAATAGGTGGCAGAATTTCTGTAGAAAAGCTGGAATATTTTGTGAATATTTTCTGCACCCAACCACCCTGCCTGTAACTTGAGTGATTGATTTATTTACTGTTTTACATATCTGGTGTTAAATTGCACTTGCTAAGTCTTGTATGACGCTTACGTGTTCTGCAGGTATGTGACTGCTGTGCAGCTCAAAGCAAACTGAGCAGCTGTTGCATTGGCTTCCACCAGTGTCTCTTATTCTGATATCAGGAAAGGTATTAAGGGTAGAAGAGAATTTCTCCTTGCTTTAAGGAACATCCTGTGATGCCAGGAACAGAGAGGGTTTGAGAGACTGGTTGCAAAGGAATTTAGGTGACAATTCTCGTTCCCAAACAGATCCTCGTTCCCACAGATGGTTCCCTTCTTGGCATCACTGACAAGTGCACGCAAAGCCTCCTGCTACTGTCCCTGTGGTTCAGACCTCACCGGTAAGGACTCTGCAGGTTGTCTGGGACCTGCCTTCTGGCTGAAACTTCAGACTTGAAAGGAGAGCAGATCCTTGGAGTTAAAAGTAATGGGGATGACCTGCTTTGCCTTGTACCGAGCAATAAAATGTCTTTTCCAGGCTCCTTTGCCCCCATTTCTCTTGCTTTTTACTGCATCCTCTGCAGAAGGAGATTATGGGAAATCCATTTCTAAGGCAATAGCAAATTATGAGCCATTGATCACCTGGAAATATTCCTGGTTAGAGAAAGCAGAGAGTCAATTTCTGCCACAATCTTTCCCAGATCCCTGGTCCACTCACCAGGACAGGTCTAGCTAGGGGAGCGGAGAGGACAATGAGCTGGTGCTGGTGGGAGGGAAATGGGAAGTGGGAGAGCCTGGGTAAGAGCATCACTCGTGGTTTTGTCCCAAGACATGGGTAATGATGGGGAGGGTGTGCAAGTGTTTGTGCAAGGAGCAAAAGTTACACTCATAAAGCCAGTAACCCAGTTAGGGACTCTCTGATGCTTCAAATAGAGCAGGCTACATTTATCTTCTTATTTCAACGTTTTCCTTCCTTAGTCCCAAAGACTTTTATGCCTCTGCTATAAGTAGAGGGAAGATACCTGTTCCTGCAGAGGACGGAGGGTCAGTTCAGGTCTCATAAGGTACAAATACTAGTGCTTCATACGGCACTGATCTACAGGCTGGGCTGATTGAATTCCAGATCTGCTCATCCTGCTTCTTCTAGATGCTTCTCTTTGCTCTGCCTGATCTGTTGAGACAGTTGGTAACACGTTGATCCAAAGGAACTGAAGTGTAACTATTGGTTCTCAGATGTAGAAATTTACTTAACAAGTTTTTTAATGTGTTCTACTGGAACTTTGTTTTAATTTACTTTTCTGCTGGAAAATAGAAACTAAAAATCCGAGTAATCACAGAATGTTAAGGGTTGGAAGGGACCTCAAAAGATCATCGAGTCCAACCCCCCTGCCAGAGCAGGACAACCTAGAGCAGGTCACACAGGAACAGAGCCAGGAGGGTTTTAAATGTCTCCAGAGAAGGAGACCTGGGCAGCCTGGTCCAGCTTCTGTCACCCTCACTGTGAAAAAGTTTTTCCTTCAATTTCTCTGGAACCTCTTACGCTCCTGTTTGCACCCACTGCCCCTTGTCCAACTGAAACCAGGTTTATCTGGGTTTGTAGGCACCTCCCCAATTCTGACCCCTCCCGTGTTTAGTCTGCGGGAGGAACAGAGCAATCCCTTGGAAACCTGCATCTGCTTGAGCTTAGGAACAGCTAGACCAAGGTTAATATTTCCTCAGAAAAACCTTCTTTGCTTTCTGCAGAAACAGGCTGACAAATCAGTGACACCAAACCAGGCTTGTGTAGTTCAAACTCGGAGTTCCACATGTCAGCTGGAGGCTGCCAGGGTTCGGTTTCTCTTCGTACACTTGTTTTCACCAGAGAAAAACTGCATTTTACTGGGCCCCGACCAGCACAGTCACTTCACTTCAGCTTAGTCCCTGTTCTCCTTCGGACAAAGCCTAAACCACTAGAGGTCAGGGGAGGGATGAGCAGGAATACCTTCTGAAAAACGGAGGCAAGGAGAGCATTTGACAGGAAGATTATTTTATTATTTTTTTTCCCATGCCTGTCTCATCCAGGTGAATTTTGATAGCCTTGATTTTTAGATAGTCCCCGGGGGAAAGCCCAGGAGTGTCACTGGCATTGGACTGCTCGGTTCAGTCCGGGCTTTGCTACAGGCTTACAGGGAGACCTTTAGCAAGTCCCCTGATGGCTCTGGGCCACAGACCCCCACCTGTCGAGTGAGGATTCCTACTGCAGGCTGTGTTTTCTTAATCCACATGAAGCACCCATGGCAGGGATTGTTTCTCGTCATCGGTGGGAGAGGTGGTGGGGAGAACGGGGCCCCGCCATCCCCTGGGGCTGATGGAGATGCCGATAACTCACCGCCTCTTTTCTCTCCAGGCATTTCTTTCACCTAGAAATACTTGCAGACTAACCTGGCCTGAGGTTCAGCTGTAGGTTGAAGGCTGTTGGGGGAGATGAAAGACATTTCCCGGGGGCTCTCTTCTATTTTATCTTATTTTTTCCCTACTTTGGCTGTTCACATGGAGCACGTTGGGTATATGCAGAGAAGTCAGTCTGTGCTCGCCAGGTTAGCTCCCGTGGGCAGAAGACGGGGGACTGGGGATCTGCTCCTCGCACAGCAGTGTCCGTAGGTGAGCTGGAGGTGGCAGATGGTCCTGCACCGGGAGAGGGAGCTGCGGGCCCTCGGAAGGAGCTGAGACGGTGATGTGGTTACACGGGAATGCAGGAGCTGGGCAGTGCCTGGTCCCACCCTCCCTGCAGGACAGTTTGTGACCTGCACCTGCTGCTTCAAAGGCTGGAGTGAAGCCAGAGGGGAAGGGGAGCCGAGAATATCAACAGGTATTGGTCTTTTTCAGGGCCGAGATAGGTGTTTATCCCCACCATTGTCCTTGGAGCCAAACCATGAGGCTCAAATGCGAGTGGCTGGTTAATCTGCTGGGCGCACAACAGCAGTGGGTAGAGGAGAGTGGAGAGCATGGGCTTTGGCAACCCTGTCCACGTGGAAAGGGACACCAGCATACCCCGGGATATGCATTTACACTGCTGGGAGGGGGCTGATGTAACAACAGTCTTCACAACGTGAGCATTTTCAAATTGCTTTGAGTTCCCTCCCCCTCCTTCTGTTTGTTCTGTCAGTTTTTACAAGAAATGTGGATGATGCAGGGAGCCCTTGAGGCTGAGCAGAGCCGCTCGGGGCACTGTGCAGTGACAGAGTCCCGTGAAGTACTCACCCTCTGCTCCTGCCCTCCCAGGCTGAGCAAACTGCGTCTCTGTCTCGTGTACGGGGCCCACGCTCCCCCAGCCTGCTGAGGGCTGTGAAATCAAAGGTGAGGAAGTATTGGAGGGGTGAGTCGTGTGCTGAGGATCTGGGATTTCTAATGCATCTGGTTGCTCACGGTATTCTGCAAGAAACAGTGTTTCCTTGTTCCCACAAGGCGGGTTGATTGCAATACTCAGAACCTTCTTCCCCCGTTTGCTTCATGGTAATAGGATTGTGACCTGTCCCCTGGGGGTGGAGGAAAATACTTCACATATTTTTTCCTCATCGCTGCTCCTTTGCTGTATCTCTTGGCCCTGGACTCTTACAACTTGTGGCTCCCTAAACTGCCACAGGGAACACTCTTCTGAATAGTATCTTCTGGGTTGCTGTGTGAAGGGAAGGACTCTGGCTGCTCTGGTACCAACAGTAAGCAGGCTTTTCCATAGTTCAAGAAACGATTGCTACTCAGAGGAGTATTAGGCACGTGTGAATGATTGAAGCCACAGCTTCAGTGCTAATGCTGCTTGTTCTCCATCTGCTCCAAGGAAGATCTAGGAAAACTGCCAGGAAAATATAGTAGTAAACAATGTTTCTGTTTCACCTGCCATCAGAGCCCTGCAAAGTGCTCTGAAAGCTACGCTGAAGTCCTGCTGCCACTAGGAAATGGGAGCTCATTCTCGTGCATATGGGAGGTGTGAGGAGAAGACTTAACCCCGGGCAGCGTGGACCTGATGAAGTCTGTCTCTATTTCCAGGCCTGCAGTAAGAACTCTGTTACTGGAGGAGCGTTGAAAATCAGATGGGTGCCCCAAGACAGCAATGTCAATTAAATGGCACTGCTACCAGGTTGCTAGTGGGGTCAAATGTCACCATGATGGAAATGTTTGTGCTCCTGGGCTTGCTCTACACTCAGCTCACCATGTGGGATACTGCCCCTTCCTTGGCACTCCATGCCCATGGCAATTCTCCATCAGGACCCTGGAGTAGCTGTCACAGTTAATTTCCTGAGAGGTTACTGTTAATTCCATGAGAGGGTACCTGCTTCATCCCAAGTTCTGTGAGGTTCTTCTGCATGTCTCCTATCAGACATCTTATAATCACATGCTTTAACTAAAACTCTTGGCTACATCTCTGCCCTGGTATGTGAATCTACAGCTATAAAATGTTTTGTCCTCTCAACAAAGGAAGGAGCCTGCTCTGATTTACTCCAGTGCCTTGAACACCAGGCTCCCCACAGGGCAGACTGTCCTCGCAGCGCCACAAGCAGCGTGCTGCTCCCGAAGGGAAAGGGTTCAGGTCCTCTCTGCCATGCGGACCCTGCCTCTCGCCCCACAGGGAAATAATCCTTTTCAAAAACAAGTAAAACAAACAGAAAAATAAAAGTCAAGATGTGGATGTGAAAGGCCTTGTCTAAAGCCTTCCACCCAAAGGCACAAGGACTGTGGGCAGGAGGCTGTGCCCTGCAGAAAGCCAATAGGTTCTGTGCTTTACCCAAGCTCATGTCACAACAGGTGGGCAACAGCCTGTGGAGAGCTGGTTCCGAGGGGATTCTCACTTCTGACTGGTGAGGACAGGCTGAGAGTGGGCTGTCTGGAGGCTGTCACAGGACCTGTTGGTGACTGACTGCTGCATTTCACAGACTTATGCTAGGTCTTGCTGTGCAGGCAGTTCTGGTTGCTCCTTGAGGGTTGGCTGCTCATTCTCTGTTTCCTTTGTTTTTTTCACCTTTCTGCTTTTAGGATCCTTGCAATGCCCAGGCTCACAGCTGGTGCTAGATCTAGCTGTGCGTTAGAGGCCTGACATGTGGTGGGTAGATACCTTCCCATTGCAGAACACCCAACCTGGAGCTCTTCACCACTGGTAAAGACCAGAAGGACCAGTCAGGCTGCTAGTAGGCGCTTTCCGAAGAAATCTCTTCTTTCCACACCTACAAACCTAGATGATGATTCTGGAAGAAGCTGTCCCCTACCCTTGGCTTGGTCAGAGACACTGAGCTCCCCTTGGAAATGCTCATTGATAAGGTGGAGCTGGTCAGCGTGAGGAGTCGTCCGGGTGTAACCTGTGGATATCTGTCTGTATGGGTCTCGCAGGGGATGCTACTCATCTTTAGTGAGTCATCTGAGGGTTTATCTGTGCCAAGTCTTGCTCTCAGTTGGCTAGCTCATTTTTTACCATGTTTCCACCAAAGTGCTATTACTTTATCTCTACAGGGAGACTGTGCATTTGTTTGGTGAGTACTGAATGGAGGAAGAAAGGAAGTGAGGCAGCTTGTCCAGGGACAGCCATGGAGTCTGTCAGAACGGCATTTACTTATCTGGCGTAACTTTTCCTGATGCGGTGCCAAAACCACACCTCTCCGTGAGCTGGTTTGGTGGAGCAGGGCATTCTTATGGCCTGGAGTCAGCTCGGGTTTTGCCTCCTATAAAACTAGTTTTTCTCACCCTCTCAGTGACAACTGACAAAAGCAAATCAGCTCCTTGCCCGTATGATCCAAGCGAGCTGTAAATCCACCCCGCCGTGTTTGTGTGGGAGGAGGATGTTTCCAAGTGCTAGGGAGGCAAGCTGCCTTTTAAGAAGTCAGTTACTTATGATGTTGGTTTTATGGCCCACTCCTCCATGGGCTGGATGTGGAGGAGGGCTGAGCTATTCCCATGGTGCTCAGATCTGAGAAAGTTCATTGTATTTCACCACCCATTCCTCAGGGAGTTCAGTTCACCAAAAATCAAGCAAAACCCAAATGCTAATAATATTTTTATGGAAAAGAAAACCCACAGCAAGTATCAAGGGCCAGCTACTTTGTGGTGATAAAAGTACTGTGGCTCGTGTGCTGTGAAGGACTTCGCAGTTCAACAAGTTGTGGTTTCTTCAGAGGGACGAATCTGGCAGCTTTTTTTCAACAGTAATATTTCCAAGGCCTTGGTTTTGCTTCTATAAGCAAAAGCTGAAGATTCAGATTCAAGGATATCACCGAGCCTGTTTTTCATGGTGGTAGAAAATGTTTTGCAGATGGGATCAACAGTGATAAGAAAATAAGCTCTGGCAGCTATTACGTTCTAGCTGTTGGCTGACTGTGGCGCGGAGCAACGCTTGTGCAAACAGAACTAATGACAGGCACTGGGTTACTTGGGGGGGTATTTTAGCATAAAAACTTGACTTCATGGTGCGGTATCAAACTTCTCAGTCTTCCTTGCAACCTGGGTGCTGAGTAAATTACATCTCTGAAATCCACCTGTATTATCCAGGAAACACCAAGGATGACAACTGCTCCGCTTTGTCTTGTGCTGGTGACAGCACAGGCTGTGAGGAGCTGGAAGGGGACAGCACAGACAAAAGGTTGTGTCAGGCTGGGGCTAGAAGGCTTCTTTCTTTTATTAGAATCATATCTGCATAAAATCTTTGTAGCATTATTATAGAGCCATATATTACTGGGAGGTGGAATACAAAGACAAACCTCCCAGATAATAGACTGGAGAGCAAATGCTATTAAATGTAAGGTCAGATAGTCCTGGATATAATATCTAATAGATTTTTCTCATCAAAATGTGCCTGAATCAACAGGAGATGATACGACTCCAATATGAGTCTTGCAAGTGTTAAGGATATGATAAAGAAGTTGATGAAAAACATTCTCCTAGCTTGAGTGATCGTGAATTTATTCTATTTAAATTAAATGAAGGGATACACAAAAGTAGGTTTGCGATTCACATTTTCCGTTTCAAAGAGAAAAGTGACTAGTGAAAATCAAATCAACATTCTCAAATATGGAAAAGGTTTGGAATTTCTCTGCCAGCTCCTGTACAAACATTACCAGGACCACTCCCGAGTACAGGGCTCTCCATTCCAGCACACTGAGAGCGCTGGAATACAACAGCAGAAAGCGCTTGAACAAATCTGCCCTTGGAGGGCAGGGCCATAGAGGTGGAGAAGAGGGGACAGAACCAGGCAGCTTTGAAAAGAGCTGAGGGTAGTGAGTAATGATGTTCCAACAACACACCTGATCTGACTCCGTATTTGTATCATTTTACGATTACGGAGCATTTTAAGACATAATGGAATTGAAGTGGATATGATTCAGCAAGACAAAATGTGTGATTACAAATCTACAGATGAACAAGGAGTTCTCCTACACACAGCACCTAGGTGTAGTCAGATGGTGAGGAGAAGGGAGGTAGGGGCCAAAGGATGGAACCCACCTGCCAGACGGGAAACTGCAATTGCAGTTCTAGTAATAGGGAAAGGATAAGGGGAATTAATGCCTTGTACAAACCAGGGATGAAATCTTAGGGTTTTGCATCTAGTTCTTAGTTCTAAAACAAGTGCAGAAAAATGTTATCCATTCCCCAGTCATCCTAGGAACCCATTTTAAGAGAAGGAAAGCTCTGCCCTGTGAGAGGCAAAACTCCATCTATAAATACGCTACTATAAAATGAATAAATGAACAACAGCAAGAGAAACATTTAAACCAAAGGATAGTGTTAGTCAAAGAGCAAAATGACTGGGCCAGGAATGACCTGAATCTGGAAACAAGATAAAAGTTTATAATCTTCAGAACTGGGAGGCTTCCAAAGAGTCTCCAAATTGGAGCTGTGAGGAGAGAAACTAATTTTAGAAAATGGAGGTCTGGAAGCCTTTGCAGCACCGCGGTTTATGGAGAGGATAATGGAGATGCAACTGAACTGGGTGACATTAAAAGCACCAAGTGGCATCAAGAAAAATAAATTTTAATAGGTGTCTGGAAATTGAATTACATTTTTTGGGGACCTGCATTAAGGTGGAGTCTGGTTCTGTCTGTCAGTGTTTACCAAATGCCCCTCAGCTCTGCCTTTTGGGCTAACTGGAAAGCTTTCCGTCCGGTACACATTTTGGTACAGTGCTTTCAGACCTGCCCGTGAATCAGTGCTGAACGTATGGGTTCTGAAAGAACATGTGACAGCCTTTACATTCGCGTCCCCTTGGAGTAGAAAACACATTTCCTGATTCTACGACCAGGCTCTAATTCAATTAAAGGAACTGCTAATGGCAGTAAGTGCAGCTTTTGAATGGCAGGAAAACTTGGGTTCCAGTTGCATTCAACCAGATCCTCTACTGCAAGACACGGACCTCACTTGCACAGGTTTTGTTTTCAGTGTTCTTTACAGTTACCCTGGTGAATGTGTGGAATTCATAAAATAAGGCATAGGATACATCTGTGTGAATATTGCTGCCTGAGTCACTTTAGGAAATGCCGCGGGTCGGAGACCTTGCAATGTTCTTCCTGCTGGAGTGGGTTTTTCTAGTATGCAGCCCAGCCCTCTTCACCGTGATGAAGCCTGCCAATGAACACTCAGTGCTCTGGCTTAAAAAGACACAAAAAAATCCAAACAAACAACAAAAAAAAGGGAGAGGTAGGCTCTGTCTACAACCAAAGTTTTCTATTAAACCGAGATGTGGCAAGAACTGATCTGATGGAGGTTTCCTTACCTTAGTGGTGTCTTTGGAGGAAAGTAGGACTCTGTTGTAGGTGTCCAGGCTGACAGCTCCAAAGAGTGGGACACTGGCAGTTTTCCAGCACAATGCTTGCAGTCATAATGTTACCTCATTCCTTTTGCCTTGGCTTGCAGTTGTGTGATTGGGTGTAAGAAGAGCTGCATGTTGGTCTTGCTGCAGGTTACATCTCAGGATGAGTTTGGAGACTGGCAGCTCCAGCATCTGGCATAGTTACGCTGATGTGTGTATCTTAGAAGAATTAGCTGCTAAAAAGTACTGACTGGAAACAGTAGTTCCAAGAAGTTTGTTGTATGCTTGAGAATTAAGCACTTAAGCAATGCCCTCTAGCTGTGTTCTGACTTTGTAATTCTGTTATTTAGCAAAGCTTATAAAACTTGCCCTCTTGCCTTTTATCAATTGTGGTTTGTTATGTTTTGCAGCAGTGAGCCTAGAAATAGAGAGGTGGTCAGGAGAGGTGTCAGGCTCTTCAGGAGCACCAGTGGCCGTTGTACTTAAAGCCTCTTTTTTTCCCCCTATGCACTTACTCAGAAAGCAAAAAAGCATTTGAACAGAGAGAAATGTGTGGCTGAAGTTTTATTCTTATTTTCATATACACATGTATGTATATCTGTGTGTGTATGTGCATATACATTTGAGTTTGACTGTATTTAAGAACAGACTATCAGAGCAGACGGGGCCTTTTCTGGCTATTTAATCCAATAGCCTGTATGTTATAGCTATGGACTTCTGTAAATTATTTCCTGTTTGAACCACACAGGTTTCAGAAGAACACCTCACTTTGACTCAGGTAGTTTTTGGTAGAGTAGAACTGTCACAATTGCTGGTGAATGACCCTCATTAGTAATAAACGTGTCTTGTTTGTGTCTAGGTCATGTCACACGCTGGCTGGTCAGGGCTTTTTTACAGCTTTGCCACAGAGATGACTCTGTAACAGATGATTTAGTTTTTCTACACATATGCACAAAACCCTGTGCAAATCAGTCCTCAGCATAAAAATCTGAACCTATTTGTGCTGCTTGAATCTGTTACTGTAAAACATCGTTCCCGGCCCCTTCATCTTTCTTGCAGCTGTTTCCTGAGTGCTCTTCTATTTATCAACAGCCTTCTTGAGTGGTAGTCAACAAAGTGGTACTTGCTGTGTCATAAGTAGATGTGACACCACAATTGAAAGGTGTTATCACTTGCTTCCCACTCCGTTTTCCTGTGGTGCTCACAGCCCTTCTGCCTACAGATTGCCTTGGGAACTCACATTCAGTTGACTTTTCACTGTCAGCCTGGTCGCCTTTCCAAAGTGACAGCTTTCCAGAGTAGAACCCTTTGTCCCGTCCGACCTGTGCTCTGTGTTCCCAGATGTTAAAAACGATTCTTCCAACTTGCCAAGCAGCCCAGCAGTAAGCTCAGCTGTCCTGGCTGTTGATTGCTTTCTTCCTTGTCACTGATAATGCAGTAAACCAAATGAAGCTCCAGTCCCTGAGGGACTCCTTCAGAAACCTGCTTAGTAATAGTTCCCCACTTACATATATATGACAAGTCACGAAATATATAGAGCTGGGTGTAATTCGATTCACGAGCCATGGGAAGTCTGAACTGCTGTGGATCCCTAGCCAGCATGTCACGAGCCACCAAGTTAAGTGTTGTGCTCAAGTCCATTACAGTGACATCACTACCTTTCCAGAAACAAGCAAAATTCAATCCCATTAAAATAAAAATGTAATTAATTTGGCAAGTTTTACCTTCTAATAAACTTTTCTTCATTGTTACTAATTCTATGATCCCCCTGTTTCTCTACTAATCGAGGCCCGTGTCAGGCCTTACATTATTTTACTCAAGACTGATGCCAGGCTGACAGGCCTATATTTATGCACTACAGGAGCATTCTTCCAGGCCCCTGGAAGTTCTCTCTGTTAAATTATCAGCATGTCTCATGTCAGCAGACCAGAGAACCCTCATCCTGCTCTTTTAACAGTCTCTGAAGTCCTGACTCAAAAGTGTCTAGGCCTTAGCAGCTTCAGCGTGCAGTGCAGTCTGCTGCTGACAGCTCTGCCCCTTTATCTGATGATGAGGTAGTATCCTGTCAACACTGCCCTTATGTTAAAATACACTTGAAAATTAACATGTTGCTTACAGAATATTTTGTGTCCGTTTGCTTCATGATTAATTCATCTTATTTCTAGATTTCAATTTATCAAAATTTGTCCTTTCTATGGTAATAGTAGGGGGTTTTAATAGCGGCTTTCCCAGGAAATGAGTGGCATCCTAGATTGTTTAGCATTCCCTAAGATTTCTCTTGACTAATTGGACTCATGATTGTTTCAGCTTTGCGAAACAGTCCCTGTTAAGACACCAAGCACTAAACACTGGTCAGGTAATTACTCACCAGCTGTAATCTGTTTGCATACAATGAAGACAGACGATCCAGATGTAAGACACCTACATGAATCACAACTAACGTTTCACTACGTGATCAGTTCCCTTCTGTGATGAAAATGAAGCCTAATTTAAAAGTTCTACCATTAAAACACAAAGTTGCTTGAACTAAGACATAGTAGCTGCTGCTAATTTACAGAGCTGATGTTAACTTTCACTGGTACCATGTTTCCCTTCACTCTGCACCTCTCTCACTGCTTTTTTTTCCTCTCCCTTAGCTCTCTATCCCATAAAAGATAAGATGAAGTTCAAATCTACCTACCCCCTACTCCATGCTACTTTACCTAAGCAGTGGATTAAGAACCTCTTTCCTCTTCCCTTTTAAGAGATGAATGATCTCAGATTAATTTGGATGTTCTTCTCCAAATTGCTCTTAAATTCCCTGATGTTGACTACATCCAAAGTGTGATTCCTTCAAAGAATCTCACTAGTACCTGTTGCCACCACTACCTTGGGCAGAAACCAAGCTCAGCTTTTTCATTCTGGAGTAGTGCTTTGGCTTTGAAGAATGACTTTACCTTTTTTTTACCTTTTTTTTCCCCCTTTTTTTTTTTAATGCTCCCAGTACAGTACTTGCTGTGATATCCACAGAGCTCTTTGACCAATGTTCTTGGACTCTTTACAAACTGAGCAGTAAAATCCACTAGCAAAGCAAGCCCTGCATGTTCTGTTCTGATCTATCAAGTGGACCAGTCAGCAATGCACACCTCAGTGCTTGAAACTGTTGAACCACTAACAGCTGGTTCCTTCCATCTGATATATCCGGCTGTCAAATCCTGCCTCATGTAATCGCAGGCAATCACTCGGCCCAAGGATGTAACTGCTGTTAGTCCACAAGAGCGCATCCCCAATGTCCTATCATCAACCAAACGGCTTCACTGTAAATGCTAAAAAGGCAGGAAAGTTACTAAGTGTGAAATAACACAACACCCTCTTCAGAGAGCACAGACTGGCCCTTCAGGTGCTGATGCTATAGATGTTTTTTTAACCGCTTCAGCCCACTTGAGCTACTGCAAATTAAAGTGACCCTGATGATGTACAAATGTATGTCGTATGAGGTTGCAAGGCTGGGATTGGCATTTTGGGGAAAATGTCTGGGACAATGGATGCTCAGGCCTAATTACAGCTGCTAGTACGAAGCTGGAATTTTCAAAGTTGTTCGAGGAAATTTGGTCTTGAAATGAGTTAAGTCAACTTGCCTGAGAAAACTGGGCAGTTAGAGCTGTACAGTTCCAGTCTGTTCCACTTTGTGTGACATCTTTTATCTGTCCTTGTGTGGGCAAAAACAAACAGAGAAACCATTTCTGTTAATGTTGTTTTTGTAAGGATCCCCTTCTCATGGTTTGAGCCCTTTTGTGAGATGCCAGGAAGCTGTTTATGAATTGGTAACTGCTGGGTCTGTCCTTATTGTGTTGGGATTCCTCTGTTGCCACATGGACCTGGCAGCCCCTTCCTAAAATGCTGGGGTAGTGCAAGAATGCTATTTCTGTAACTGTCCATTCCACGCTGGATTCTTAAATGCTAGTTAATCAGACCTCAAGTATTTAGCTGTTCTGAGAAGTGGGCTGCTAATGGCAAATACGCACATTATCATCTGCAGAATCTGACTCCTCTAGTGGGAGGAGGCAGCAGTTCAGGCTCAACATCCTTCATTCAAACATGGGACAAGACTTGCCAAAAATGTGGCATACTAGTAATTGTAGTCCCCGCTGGGATCTGAGGTAAGACCACAAACTCCATTTATTCGGAGCATTGAGACTCCTCTGAGTATAATGAAGGTCAGTACTTCTGGAGATGGATCACTACATTCAACAGTCCCGAAGCTCAGAGGCCCTTCGCTAAGAAATGGCGAAGCGAGCGGTGGTGTGTGCCTGCTGTTCCAGCTGCCTCCCAATACTGGGATGCTGAGCAGTCTGCTGTGCCTGGAAATATTTGGGTTTTTTTCTTGTTGGCTATGGGGGAAGTTAGGGTGCTTTGGGGATGTTTGGAGGGGATTTTTTTTGTTTTGGTTGGCAAGAGCTGTTATATGCCAGGCAGGCTGGAATGCCATACAAATGTTGTAACTGAAAAATTCACAAATATTCAGGCACTTATGTAGGACTGTAGGAGAGGGTGAGAGCAGCTGCTCGTATTGACACAAAAGCAAAATGTTTCCCTGGATATAGAGCTTCTTACACATCCAGTTTATCATTTCAACACTACAGCACAATGGTCAGAAAGGAACTAGGCCGTGGGATGCCAGCTTCTGTTCAGGGGTTTGTCCTTCGATTCACTGCTTCTGCCCCCATCATGCTTCTGTTGAATTCAAGGAATTAAAATATGACTAGATTTGCAACATTGGGATTAAGCCTAATTTGCCTTTTGAGAAATTTAAAAACTTTTGCTCATCTTAGGGCACTGTTCTTATCTTCTCTGCTTAATGAACTGGTTCAGAAGGTGACATGGTCTGGCCACACTGCCCTGCGCAGACACCAGTGCCCAGAGCTCTCCTCAGTGAGACGTGTCATGTGAGCGTGGAGGGAGAAGGATGATAGCCAGGGGGTTATCCACATCACTGAGTGTTGAACACAACTTAAATAGCTAAATTAAGAAGCTGGTCTCTAGGTAGTTTAAGATAGAGCTCCTCTTTGAGAGACTGCTGGAAAACATGGAGGTTTATGCCAATGTGTATCCCCCTTTCCTGGTTTGGAAGTGCTGCTTGACAGTCAGGAAGGTCTCCATGGTACAGCACTGCACACGAGAAGCATCTCATTCCAAGCTGAATGAGCTTGTAAATGCTGCTGCATAATATCAATTGTTAGCGACAGCTAAGAAGTTTCTGAGTTAAAAAAAAAAAAAAGCAAGCCTGGAGATACAGAGGGCACAGGGGGAATGTAGATGTGTAACTGCAGGGTTGTGATTCAGGCTCTTGCAGAGCTGCCCTGTTTGAAGTTCCAGAGTGGGTAGGGCTAGAGAGACTTCTGGCGTGGCCCTGTGGGCTGCTCTTGCAGCCTTGATGACCATCTGATGATAGGGCTCTCATTAAATTGGGTCAGGTTAAGGCTTATGTCTGGAGGGGGGTTGTGATGCTGTAGCTGGGTGTTCTGTGGAGCTTTGTTTTTCTAAGGGAGACTCTGTGTGTGTGTCCCGGTGTTTGAGTCCTGATTTTGAAACAGATTAAGCAAAACACATGTAAAGGACACAAGTTGGTTTGAGTCATAATTATTTACAGTCTGACGTGTTAGAGTATTATAGGCAATTACTGCTCCTGACAATAGTGGGGCTACACTGGTGTGCATTTTGGCAAAGTGTTACTTCGGGGAGACTCCAGTCCTTTGGCAGTTGTGTATTAGAGATCATCGTGACTTTTCGATGTACAAAAAGTGGTTTTTCCAAGATTTTTACTGTCTAAAGAAGGTATCTGGATCCTAAGGAAGCTGGGCTAAAGATGGAAAGGCATTTTCTTTATTTCCAAAACAGCAATGTGATGTCTTCTTGATGGTCTAGTTCCTCAGGCTGTAGTAACTGTTTAGGTAAGTCTAAGTTTAGGTAAGGTCTAACCTGGTTATTGAGAAGGCTCAGCTCTGGGTTTTGCCTTCCACAGGCTGCCCAGCCCACCATTCCCCTCTGCAAACATCCCCCTCCTCCCTTTCCCTCAGCAGCTGGCAAAGGGGAGGGAGGGGACAGAGAAGACAGTTGCTGTCATCAAGCATCAGAGGATTGGCCATTGCCCCTTGGGGGAGAAGGGGAAGGCTGGTCATAAATTTCCTGTAGGCCAGGACAGCCCACGGGACGGCTATTGGACTACATCACCGTAGTTAATATTGGTGCTCCAGCCAATACGGTTTTGTTTTCTCAAAGATAAGCTATAGCTGTTGTCAAACAGAAGTGCTTTTGCTCATACTGACCTCGCGAACTCTGGAGATGGGGAAAATCAATAAGTGCAGGCTAGGATAAAATAAACATTTTCAAGCTTTTAAGATAGGAGCAAAATAATGAAAGGAAGAAAATAATCCCTGAAGGGACAAACTCTGTTGACTGCACTGGGAGAAAGCAGGGCTACTAACAAGCGATACCGTTCTTTTCCTTCTTGAACACTCAGCAAAGATGTCTGCAAGTACCTTTCAGCAGAGCGTGGGTAAGGACTCGTGCATGGTTTCACTTGGTCTCATCCAGAGTATCTGCTGGGGCCACAGGGACAAGACAGTGATGGGGCTGAGGTGCTTTTAGAAACATGCCCAAGGCTGTGTTAGTTTTCTGTGGAAAGGCTGTTGGTTTTCTTATCCCTCACTAATATCTGTTAGCTGGAATCTACAGAAACTGGCCAGAGCTGATTCTGGAGCAGAGGTGACATGCCTCATTGTGGAGAAGCAGAGGGGTGAGCTAGCTAAGCTCAGACTTGCTTTTCATTGTATCTACACACCTCTCGGCAGTGGTCCTAGTATCGGGGAGCTTCCTCTCTTTTAGAGAGAACACAGCATCACCAGCTTCCAGAAAGATGCTGTCCACCTTGATCACCAAGGCTATAAGAACACCACTGTGCTGCAATCACCATTTCAAGGTTAGGTCAGTGTAACCTGCTTTCCTAGGGGCTACACACCAATCAGTCTGGGAGCTGAAGTAGGAGCAGAAAATGCTGTGTGCTGGGTAAGTGGAGTCCAAAGTTCTATCTTCAGGGTTGGGACTTCAACCCATCCAGTGTCAGCTCCTGTATCAAGTTACAGCCAGTTCTCCCTGCGTGGAGTGCAGTCTCTTAAGTTTGAGTTTGATAGTGCGCTTTCTAAGAAAGGCAATCAGCCTGGCTCCAAGGACGTCAAGGGACAGGGAACACAGCCCTTCTTTAGAGTTTTGTTCCACAGGATAATCGCTCTGTAACAAATGTGAACTAGATGATTCATTAGGATTTTTCTAACTCCAGCTCTCGGCCATTGTTCTGGTTCTTGCTATGCCTTTTCCTATTTGATTAGAGCTCTTAGAACTGGCATTTTTCTCCCCGTGATACAACTCGCACACTGTAATCAAATTCCCCCTCAGCAACCTGCAAGAAAGAGCAAAATCCAGCAATGTCCCTAAGCTAGAATCTACTCTGCTTCTCTTAAGAGGTAGTAACCAGTGATTTGAGCAGTTCAGTCATATGAATCATCCTGCCAGTAAAGCCAATTCCATCACGTTTTTTCCAGTTCCCTCTGCTTTTCCTTTACATAAATCTTATGACACGGATGCACTGGAACCTGCCCTGTTTGTGGGTTTCCATGTACAGCTGAAGGTTTCAGGGTTGGCTGTAAGACACTATGTGTCCGTGTAACCACCTGCCTGAACAATGTCTCTTCCTGCTCTACTTGTAGATGTTTCTGAGCTGAAGCTCCTCTCTGTGTCAGAAACAAAAGGGTGCTCTTGCAACCCCTCCATCTTGGTCCTGCATTGCTCGGAGTTTGATGGCCATCAAAAGCCTGCCCAAACTTTAGAGTGTCTTAATAGTAAGCTGGCATTTGGGTTTGCTTCCCTTTTCTTGGGGATTTGCTGGATTGAGGGGATTTGAAGAAGTCACTATTTAGGCAGTTATTTTCATGTGCAGGAAGCCACTGTGGCTTCAGTGTCAGCTGTGTTTGTGTGCTTTGTCTTGGTTACAAATGAAAAGAAAGAAATTAAGCCTCCATTTCTTTGAAAGGGACAGTCTTTTTCCAGTGGTGCCCTGTGACAGGACAAGAGGTGATGGTAGCAAGGTGAGGCACAGGAGGTTCCACCTCAACAGGAGGAGAAACTTCTTCCCTGTGAGAGTGACAGAGCCTGGCCCAGGCTGCCCAGAGAGGTTGTGGAGTCTCCTTCCCTGGAGACTTTTAAGCCCCCCCTGGCTCTGTTCCTGTGTGGGCTGCCCTGGGTGACCCTGCTCTGGCAGGGGGGTTGGACACGATGATCTCCAACCAACCCCTACCATTCTATGATTCTTAAGAAAACTGTTTTCTTAGTTGATTTCAGGGGAACCATTTGATCCATAAGAATAAGATCCTTAATTGTGTCTTACCTTTTAATCTCATTAACATCTGAACATTGTTCTCTGTGTGCTAAGCAATGAAAAAAACCCCAGAAGAGCAGAATAGACTTTGGAGCAGACCATACATACTTGAGGGCTCTTGGGTACTTTGGCTGGTCTCTGTGGAACTCCTTGAGCCTGCAGTTCAGCTGTGTTTAGTGCCTGCTATGTCTAACTTAAAGAATGCACCTCTGCATGAGGTTTTGCTTTCGCTGCTGGGCAAGCTGTGTGGTCTTTGTGAAGCCATTTCATTCCTTTTTTTTCCTTTCTCTTTTCCTTTCCCTTTTCCCTGTTTCTTTTTCCTCTTGAGCTATACACCATTCTGGGTGAGCGCTGTCACTTGAGCACAGTATGCACACCACTTGAATGCTGAAATTAGCGGGAATGTGAAGAAGCGGTTTTGTTAGCATAACCTTTACCATACTGTCGGTCCCATCTGAACTGCAGATGCTGCTGGGGGTGGGGTGGTGGTGTGTGTGGATAAAAAATGATACCCTAGACCTCAACAAGTCGACCAGAACATTATCGTATGTTAACCCGGCTAGGTTGTTTGTTACCAAAACTAGCACTGGAACATCTGTGCAGACCTATTGCCACCACTACTGGGGACCATCTTGTGTGTCAACAGAAAGGTTCCTTGCTCCGCTCCTCAGCAGCGGTTGCTCAAGCAGCACTGAATCTCGCCCACTGAGTCACCAGAAAGTGCCCTTTCCACCGGCAGCATCCTGGGGGTTCCTTTTGCAGTATCTCACCAGATTACTGGCATAGCCCGGCCCTGGTGTCATGGCTCCGTGGGCAGGGTGTGACAGAGCCAGGTATGCTGAGCACACACACAGCACATTGTGCTGCGAGCAGCTCCCGTTTCCTCAGAGGCAGGTGACGGGGGTTTTGTTTTAATGCGTATCCCGGAGACAAAAGGCTTGAATCATGCTACGGGATCGACAAACTGAGGGAAATTTGAAAGGGTAACCCACTGTTCTTGGAAAAGTGCACATCAGCTCTCTAGCAGTCATTTTATTTCTCTAGTTTTAGTAGCTTTTGCAGTTTTACTACAGGTACAACAGGCTGGAGCCACTCTGGTTGTGAACGCTTTTATCTCTTTGAAGATGTCTCCTTTTGAAATGAAATTTCTCTTGACTGTTCTTCGCTCAAAGGTGGAACTTTATATATAGGGAGCGGGATAGAAACTGTTTTCAGCGGAGGGAACCTTTGAGCAATTTGACTTCCTTTGAAGACGCACGTTGCTCCTGAAGCAACTTTCTGTGCGGTAGGGAAATCGTCCGGGCCGAGCAGGAAGCTGGGAGGCTGGCGGCACCTTCCCGCCGGCCCTCAGCCTGCCGCGCAGCCTCCTGCTGTCCCTGCAGACCGTCCTGGGGGCTGAAGAGTAGGCGAGGAGATTTGATTATTTTTATTTGATTAATTTTTTTTATGGATTTGTGTGGATTTTTGTATGCATTCTTAAAACCAGGTCTGAGGGTGGGCGCGTGCTTCCCGCCTGCAGCTCGGTGTCGGACACCAGCCCGCGCCGCTCGAGTGGCTGGTTTTGTTCGGTGGGTTTCTTTTCTCGGCGAACTCCCCCCGCCGGCGCGTC